>JACEFZ010028193.1:0-95000 GCA_014155875.1 Cepaea nemoralis
TCTATAGACGATCATCTAATCCTAACTATGTCAGGCTGGCGTCTGCTGATAATTGTTTGCACTGTTGTTGAGACATTCCTAGTTCAGAAGCACATACACTTAGCAGTTACCGCAATGATTCTTGTGCACGTCAAGGGGTGAATCATTTGGTTATGGCCATGCTGCATTTTTGATTGTCTTATTCATTTCTCTCGGCATTGCTATCTCAAAATGCCATATCATATCAAAGATGTCCCATATCAGGCGCAGGTACGTGATCTGGTGTCGCATCAGAGCATCACACTTATGCTGACGAAGAGGCCTGCGCTAATGGAAAGTCAGACAAGGAAGAAACAGCCTAGAGTCAAGCAGACACCCATTCTCAGCTTCGTGGTCATAAAACATTACTACCAGAAGGAATCTTTGCCAAGAAATAGCCACATTTTCCAACATTCACCTTAAACAGCCCTTTTTTCGCATATCCTATTACAGGACATCGCTGTCAACACCTGCATTTTACCGCTGTTGTTGATTTCTTGGCAAGATTACGCTCAGTAGTTTGCCATTGCTTTCTGAGCGGCCGGCTAACATATCCCGTAAGTAACGGGCACGGCGAGAACCGCTACCGATTCTCGCGCAGCTGCGTTTACTCACGTGGATAAACGGGATTACGGAGAAAGTCGATAACACCTAGGCCAGGGAGACCGGCAAACAGCCTATGCCCAATATGAATAAGGTATTTTTAAAAAACACCACATTGTTAAAACATTTAAAACATGTGACACCAATTACATCTTATAATTCGGTAAGAAGATTGCACGATGCAGTTAAGACGTCAGCATACCGATATAAACTTCCTCCTGCCTCATCTTCGTCTCCTCATCTTTTCCGATGTCCTTCTTCGTCTTCTCCTCTTTCACACCGTCCTCCTCCCGTTCTTTATTTTCAAGGGGTTAAGAATTGGGCACGCAGGCCCGTCTGACATTCTGCCTTTCTAATCTCTTTCCTCTCATACATTATTTCAGTCATACATACTTATGAAGTTAATCTTAGACAACAACAGAACAAAATCCATTAAAACTCATAGTAAATAATCAATAATACATGTCTCACTAAAGCAATTTTTAACATGGCCTTTATAATTACCTGAGATAGGTGTAACATACCATACATATGGGTGTGTTTATTTCACTTGTTGTCATTTGAGATAAATATTATTATTATTTTGTTTATTCTTTTATTTAGAGGACGTGTAGTCTGTACTAAGATAGTGTTCAAACAGGTTGCGACTGTATGAATAGTGATTGGTGGTGTCTTTGATTTCTTGTGGAAGATTATTCCACAACTAATTCTTTTATTTAGAGGACGTGTCGTCTGTACTAACATAGTGTTTACACAGGTTGCGACTGTATGAATAGTGATTGGTGGTGTCTTTGATTTCTTGTGGAAGATTGTTCCACAACTGAGCGGCAGAGTACGCTCAGCTTGGTTTGTATAAGTCTATCCATATATACGTCTATAAGAATATAAGTCTATCTTCAGCCATCTTAGAACATACTGCTCAAAACTTTCAATCCCACTGGATGAATTGAATGGTCATCATCATTCTCGATGGACACACACCATAAGTCTATCCTAGGTTTCTGAACATGAAGTATGTTTAGTCGTTCGCTATGTCTTGCATTATTTATACAGTGCCAAAGATGGTATCCAGCATTTTGAAAAAAAGATTTTGTGAATTAGTTTGGCCTTATTAAAAAGTAAGCGTTTGTGGAGTGGCAGTAACTGAAGACGTTTATGTAGATTAGAATTATCGGTAAGCTTTTCACCATTAATTAAACCTGGAGTGAGTACAGGCGTTTTCTTATTGATTTGGAGCATCCATCCCAGATTGTGGAGCAATAATCAATATGTGTTTGCACGTGGGAAGTACAGAATATCTTTTTTGTGTTTTTATCAAGGAAATTGTTAATTTTGGCAAGTTGGTACACTTTTTTTGCTATGTGTTTAACGAGAGCGTGAACATGGGAAGTAAAGGTTATATTTCTATCAATGATAAGACCCAGTGCTTTGTGCTCGATTACATTTCCTACAGACATGCTACCACTGTGCAGCTGAAGAGTTATCTGCCTGGTTGTTATTAACATAGATTTTGTTTTAAGAATGTTAATTTGCATACAGTTTGCATAATCCTACTTAAATACACTATTTAATTCCTGTTGTAAGGACGATAATTACATGTTTATATTACAGTCCCGTGCGTTTGCATATACTGTGCAGTCGTCTGCATATACTGTGCAGTCGTCTGCAAATAGATTGCGGACGACGAAAGATATCAGGGAAGATCATTTATATCAATGACAAATAACAGATGGTCAAGTATAGACCCCTGAGGTACTCCAATATTAAAAGTAATAGTTTGAGATAACGATTCATTGTGTGATACTATTTGTTTTCTGTTTGATAAAAAGGATTTTATGAATGTCACTGTATTAAAGCTTACTCTCATTGCTTCTAGTTTTAAAAAAAAAATGAAAATAGTATGATGTATCATATCTAATGCTTTTGTAAAGTCTATAAACACCGCTCCACATAGAGTATTGTTGTTTATATTTTGATGCGTTTTTTAATCATGTATGTTAGGGTCGTATGACAAGAATATTTTGGCCGAAACCCTGAATGATTGTCGACTGTTAGTTTGTAGCGAACTAAGTGTTCTAGTGTTGTTTTCTGAATGTGCTTTTCTATTAGTTTGTATAGTTATGATTGTATGGAGATTGGCCTATAGTTACTCATGAGACCATCAACCAGCTTTTAAATGAGGATACACAGTAGCACTTTTAAGGGATGATGGAAAGTGATCTTTGGTGAGACACTGAGAGAGAGAGAGAGAGAGAGAGAGAGAGAGAGAGAGAGAGAGAGAGAGAGAGAGAGAGAGAGAGAGAGAGAGAGGATAAATGTTGAGAATGCTAGAGTGTGGTCTTTAAGAGATTCCTACACTAGAGAGTCACCTGCTATTATCATCCGGGAACAGATACTGCTAGTTGACCCGGTGCAGACACACATGTAGCACAGACTGGCTGTTGGTGTAGTCTAAATGTCAGTGCATGAGAGTCAGGCCATGTTTGCTCACAAACATGACCAAGCTTTTGTATATCCAGGTACGTGTTGTCTGGCAGTTACATTGCCAGTCTGCTCGGTGACAATGGCGTCAGCTCTGTGAATGAGGAAATGTGAGATGTCTCAGTCTTCGCATGTACGTGCAGTAGTTAAATATGGCGGTCGGCAGACCTGAATACTTGGTCACATATCGTTAGTCTATCTCCCTAGGTGGATGTCTGCAGCGATGACCAACAACACTAGCAGGAAAGCTATGTTGGATTGTGTATCTGTGGCATGTGCTTTCGGAACCTGTTGCATTGTGCTAGTCGCTGGCTGTGTCTCTATCCATACGGGATGTTGACTTGTACTTTACATACAGATTTACAAACTCCTATTGTGGTTTTTAAGCACGAAACAACTAATCAAATGCGTGGAAAGAATAGGTGATGATAGAAAATATATCACAATCCTCAAGGCAACGTATTGGAAACAAACGGTCACAGTCAGACTGGGCGCACATCACGCAAAGTATAAGAATATAAGGAGAGGCGTCATACAGAATAGCTTTGCTAATTTGGTTGATTAATACACAGTCGCGCGTGCGCGAGCACACACACACACACACACACACACACATATATATATATATATATATATATATATATATATATATATATATATTACATCATCAAGTGACTTGCTAATGCCGTGAGCGATATATTATTTTCTCATGTCTATCATCTCCAATAGTGTATATCATGTCATGCGCTCACACGTCTTAGCTCTTTGATAAAAGACGCATTAATCTTGTGTCGCTGTTTTCCTCTATCTCTATTTTCAAACACCTTTTTCAGTTGTCACAACATTTCCCAAAACAGATCACTCATTTTGGCTTCTAGGGAGTTTCTCTGAGATCTGAATGGGATTTATGTATTTATTTTTGTTGTTGTTGCTTGTTTACAAATTGTCCAGGATTAATCATCTTATGTTAACACGCATTCTGTGTAACGTACACATATTATTTTTCAAGCCTAACACCGCGGGGCCGGTCTCCTTGATCGAGGGGTTAGCAGCTTTTTCCGTAATCCCGAATACTCTCGTGGTTGACGTGAGCACACGAGAATTAAAAGCGGTTCGAGTCGCGCCAGTGACTTATGAGAGTATGGAGCCGGTCGCTCAGAAATTCGTGGCGTGCTGATGAGCGTAATCGAGCCTAGGAATCAACATACAGCTGAAAGATGCTGATGTTGACCGCAATATCCTGAAACAGGATGGAAACGCGGGAAAAAAACACCGCGGGGGTTCAATGCATAGGATATTCTTTATTCTTTATTTTAAAACATCAGTTTGTTCATTGTCCTACTCTCCTCTCTCTCTCTCTCTCTCTCTCTCTCTCTCTCTCTCTCTCTCTCTCTCTCTCTCTCTCTCTCTCTCTCTCTCTCTCTCTCTCTCTCTCTCTCAAAAAAAAAAAAAAAAAAAGTGACAAACAAGAACTAGTGAATTATACAGACAACATAGTGTCAAGTAGGACATCCACACAACATAAGTCTTGAATATGACTTAAAGTTTAATCATATGAAGACTTCTTGTTTCTTCGCCTCGGTCTTTCTTCATCATCATCAAGTGCCGTGTCGGCTGGCGTAGGCGTTTATGGCTCTCCATAGATCTCGGTCTTTGGTTTTCTGGATCAACTCTGCTGCTGATATTCCTCCATGCCACCGTCTCAATCCATCCAGCATCATTTCTCTTGGTCTGCCTCTGCCTCTCTTCCCCTCGATCTTTCCAGTTGTTACGATGTTCTCCAATGCCTCTCTTCTCATCACGTGACCGAAGAAAGATGTTTGTCTCTTCCTTATTGTCGTATATAATGTTCTAGTTTCATTAGCATGTATCAGGCAGTCGTCGTTAGTTACTCTGGCAGTCCAAGAAATTCGCAACATTCGTCTCTTGAACCACATCTCTGTTGCTTCTAATTTCTTCTTAATGTGTTCATTTACATTCCAAGATTCACTGCCATGCAGCAAAATTGGTTCTATAGAGCATTTCAGCACTCTCTTTCTTACATTCAGTGATAGTGACTTATTGCATAAGATACTCTTCATTTCTGAAATGCAGCTTTTGCCTGCCCTATTCTGCTCCTAATTTCTGTTGTACATCTTCCATCTGATGTTATAAATGCCCCTAGGTATCTACAATTTTAGCCCTGTGTATTACTATCTCTAATAATAGCAGTAGTTAGTTTCAGGCTTAAAGCATCCCCGTGTCATTGTTGGTTACAAAATATATCGAATAGGAGACGTCTCGAAGAAGTCAACATGTTATCGCAACTTTGTCAAATATTAGTAGACCACAAAACAATCCTATAAGCTCTTTAAGCTGTTGTTGTTAATTTCCAGCAGCCAGAGATGTCAGCTGCTTTCGATCTTTATTTTCAGGTTGGAAAAGCAATCTAATCTGAATAAGGAATGTACAATTTTCACACTTCATGTTCATGTGCTCTCTAACAGTAGACGACTAGCCTCGTCGATATTACTCTTTAGTCTTGTGATATATACATTAAAAGCTAGGTAAATTAGTATTACTGAAAAGTTAACATGTGTATTAATTTAATCAGATAGTTGAGAGAGAAATTGTAACTTTCTCGGAAGATAGTTGAGACAGAAATTGTAACTTTTAGAGGACCACTGAGACAGAAATTGTAACTTTCAGAGGATTGTTGAGACTTGCGACTATCAGAAAGCATCCTCTTTAAGAGCATATGGTAATTGTTCTGTCGTAGTCGGGTAAAATATAACATGAGAGACCACAGATGTTTCGCGGGATCTGGGTTGGGTGATTTCTGAAATACTAGGTTGGGTTTCATTGGCTTATATTCCAAAAGTGATTCTTGTTGTATTAATAGCCACCTCATTTTGTACCTTACAATTAATATTGTATTACTTACCTTATGTGAGGTTTGAGACACGTCTGGAATATATTCATTTATATTAGATATTTAAATATTGAGCACAACCCACTACTGGCAACGCCGATGGCATTCTGGTATGAACCTAAGGCCTATCCACGTCAATATGGAAGCACTATACTCGAGTTTCGCCCTCATTTGAGCTCGACAGTAGTGCATATCCCTGACCGGATCCGGAAACAGTCCCGGATCACGCGTGTGAAGCGGGTGTGTAACCACGCGACACACACTGGACACACCAAATTATCACAACAGAATATCACAACGCTACCCATCGTAGGCTATGCTTACATTAGATAGTTACATTTCTTTCAGGCTGAATATTTTCCTAACGTAACTTCAAGAATGTAACGCCGTCATAGACGAGTGCTACTGGTATAAACAATAAATTCGCGCGAAGATTAACGTTCCTCTGTGTTCATAATACGACAGATCTTTTGAAGGTGGCTTCCAGATAGCAAATCTGTCGATGAATAGCTCGTGCATCCAGCATTGCTAAGACAGAGTCGTCACAATACGTCAAATGGCAAACCACGGTAGACCCATGTAGTCTCGCCAGACAGACAAACAAGATAGTGCAACTGATAAATTTAGTTGTCAGTCTGTGTTTACGGAAAATCTATTCGCGTGGCGTTGGTTGGGCGAAGCAAGTCTGCAAGCAGACAAATGCACATCGGATCTGTGCTTGCGGCATCACTTTCAGATATAGAGGCTAGTCAAAACACAAGCACTGAAAGAGCTGTCTGCTCGCCTCTGTTATTTTTTTTTAAAGATAAGACAAAAGGAAAAACTCATTTTGTCGACGGACATGGGAACGCTCGCACTCAAGAATTATCTAGCCACATTGGAATAACAGACCGTGCTGCTATCTCCAATAACTGTCACAGATATCAAGTGAAATTAATGTGTACGTTGGGAGAGTGAGAAACCGGAAACAGGGCAAGAGATATAGTTACTGTGAGACGAGTGAAGAAGTTCTACAAGCCAGAGGTGTACGGGACAAATGATGATATACGCGTGTTCGATATATATATATATATATATATATATATATATATATATATATATATATATATATATATATATATATATGTGTGTGTGTGTGTGTGTGTGTGTGTGTGTTTGTGTGTGTGTGTGTGTGTGTGTGTGTGTGTGTGTGTGTACACACACAGTTACTTCATTATTGTGTTTCGTATTTTAAATAATTATTACTGATTTCCGCCTCCAGTGCTGCAGCGTCTTGACATTGGCGAGGAATGTCATATTGGTTGTCGATGAAACTTAGCCTAAATGCGTTGGATTACTTTTCGGTGTCCATAACTAAATGTTAACTATCACGTGAGGCACAAGCCACCGTCTGACGGATTATGGTCGCCGCCCTATTGAACCGTCTTTCTTCCTAACAATATGCGTCGTTGTTAGCAGTATGTTGGTCAGAGCCCATTAATGCAGGCTTGAATCATTAGATTCATCATTACATTCAGTTCTGCATTGGTGATCTCTGCCGCTAACATTGCCAACATCTAAGCAAAATCATCAATGCAACATCATCGATTCAACTACTACACGTTCCTTCACAATAAATGCAATCGAATGTACCAATCACCTCATTGATTGTACCTTTATGTTGATATGTTCGTCAACACCTGACATTGTCCTTTTGTTGGGATGTGTGTACTTCTGCAGTGCCCGGTGCTTCATTCACGGCAATGTGTGGTTTTCGCAATGTGGTGGACCAATAATGTTCAAAGTTCTTCATATCTCCTCTTAGTAACATCGTCTTTGCTAGCGTGTGTAGAGTGGCGCTGTTAATGCATGTCTCGTGAACTATAAATGTTCTGTGTAATTAAGTACGTTTGTTTATTCTAATATAGTAAATGTTTCAATCTTTTTTTGTTTTTTTGTTTATACGTCATCTCGTTTATTATGTTTCGTATTGATTGTTCTATTTTAATAGCATATAATGCAGCAGGATCCTGCTGTGTGTATGTGTAGTCCTAGTACCATTACATTTTTTAATCATGAGTGCACGGAGTAATAGATGGCTAGTTTTCTAATCTTCATCAAAGATCTAGTTGCTAATCTACCCGATGGAATTAAAGCGGCAATGTACGCTGATGACCTGGTTTTGTGGAGCACAAATGAACATGCATAAGAGGCCACCATATTGCTACAGAGAGCTGTAGATACATTTGTTGCATGAGCGGATATATGGTATGTCTGCAAAAACACTGACAAGTGCAGCAACACTCTGTTTACCCTCTCTCCGAAACAAAAGGCAGGGATCATCCAGATAAATGGAACGCCCCTAAGAGAAGATAAAGAACCAATATACCTTGTCAAAGACTAAAATAGATAGGAGGGAAGACCACCCGGGATGAGTGGTCTACCTCAAGTAGAGTAGAGGTAACCCAGTGCCCCTACATAAGGGCAGGGTAGGTGTAGGGAGTAGATAGGAAGGGGAACTGTCAAACAGTTCTCTCATGAGACACGGAGGTGTCAACCAGAGAGGAAGCACTCTGGTCACGGTGTAATCACGCCAACATGATGGACACCAAGCACTAAATAGCACTCAAGAGTAGACTACTACTCTAAGCGTGTTGAATGATGTAGCACGCAAAAGCCGAAGTGCGCACGAGGTCCTTCCGCGTACTGTGTAATCAGCACGCGGAGAATCGTCAGACTGGGGACAGACTTCGTAGGGAACACATCGCTTAGCGTCGATGCGTATTTCTTTAGATGAGTAGATAGATTTAGCAGTAGGGCTAGGGACGACTAGTGATAGGAAATTCTGTGTATTCATGTGTGATTCATTAGAGACCGTTTTGTGCATTTATGTAATGTAAAGAGCCAGTGGCAATAAAAATGTGTAATCAATTCCTCTCGTACGACTGACAAATCTTTTTGTGTGGTGCGAGAGAAGTTTATCCCGTAATGCCTGTAGCATCGCTTGATGACATACCTTGATGTAACATTTGATGACAGGCTGACATGGAGAAAACAAATAAAAAAAGCTGTAGCAAAAGCCAGAAGGAAAATAGCCATCCTGAGAAGGCTAAGTGGAACCACATTGGGGAGCTAGTGGGAAAATACTTAGTAAAGTTTATCAACAGAGAAACGACCACACCTGGAATACGGGTCAACTGCGTGGTGTTCAGCATCAAAAACCACACTACAAGAGCTGGACAAGGTGCAAAATCAAGCTCTTAGAGTCATTACAGGAGGGATGACATCAACCCCTATAGTAGCAATGGAGAAAATTGGGAGGACACAAGCACTGAGAGAACGCAGAGATATAAAAACACTAATACAAACAGACAAGTTTCTCAGCTTGCCAGGCCACCCTATGAAGAACCGATTTGAAAACTTAGCTATGGCGCGGATGAAAAGAATATATATAAAGATAATATTTGAGTAGCTATCAACTCTAGCTAATTATCCAACAACATGTCAACTTTAGCTGATTTCATACAAGCAGGCAAGGAATTAGGACACACAGGAAAAGAATTAGAGCAATATGCTGATCAAAAATTGAGGGAAGTAAAAGATGCTGAGAGAGATGAACGTGCACGAGAAAGACAACACCAAAAAGAGATGGCACAATTAGCTGAAGAAACTAAACAGAAACAGTTAGATCAAGATAAGGAGATTAAACAAAAAGAATTAGAATTAAAACAAAGAGAGATAGATGAAATGGCAAGAGTAAAAGAAAAACAAATACAGATTGAATCAGAGACACAGTTAAAGATGAAAAGTATGGAAGATCTCCGCTACAAAACTAAAAAGTCAGCAAGAAGAGAATAAACTTAACAAATACAAACATATTATTAAGCCATTCTGTAAAGAAGATTCCATATCAGCTTGGACAGAATATGTCGAATATCAGCTGAAATACCATCAAGTACCAATCGATATGTGGGCCATGATTTACATGAAAAACCTCAGTGGGGAGCCCCTTAAAATTATTGAATCAATACCAACTGACCTTAGATCTAACTATCAGTACATTCACGATAGGATAATGCAACATTTTTTACTTGATGCCCCTGGGTATCAAGTGCAATTTTCTAACTTAAAACCAAAACCAAACGAGACCTTCATCGATTATGTCTCGTATGTCCAAAGCGTGCTGAATAGATGGCTTAGTGCAGCAAAAATAGGAAAGGACTTAGAAAAACTAAAAAAATTAATAGCCATGGATAAAGTCATATCCACAATCCCATCTCCTTTCGCCAAGTTCCTTCAGCAGTCAGACATCGAAACAATTGAACAATTCGAGAAGAAAGGCTCCGCGTATTTTTCCTCGAATAGAGAAATTTTTAAAACATCAAACATCGACTCTGAAATAGTCTCGTTTGTTAAGGACCAACCTAAAAGCTATCGTAGCAATAAAAAACCATTTCAGAGAGTCGACAAGAAAGATCAAAAATTGCCTAAATGTGTGTATTGCCAACTTTTTCATGATACTTACGCTATGTGTGATAAATAACCAAACTATCCGACACATCTTGAGATGGTCATTAAGAAACAACAAAACAAGAGAAATGCATACAGGCGTGCAGTCAAATGTTTCTTCTGTTCTAGTTACGGGCATTATTCCAATAAGTGCCTAGGCCGCCAAAGAATGAAGGCCAACAGTGCAATTTTGATTGATACATCTTCTGATAGTGGGAGTGAGACTGAGTGTGAGGTCCAGAATGAATTACCGGTTAATCAATCTGAAGATGTTTGTTGTGTAAACGATATTTTAAGCTTTGACAGTTGTGAGCGATGTCACCAATTTCATGCAGACGGAAAATTAGAATGTGGACATACAGTACCATTCTCCACTGAGAGTGTAAATGCAGCATTAGCCTCCAGAGGCAATTTGGTGTCCCACAATGCATTGGTCAACGAAATACCATGCCAATGTTTGCTTGACAGTGGGAGCACTCTTATCGGTCTTAGAAAGGAACTGGTTAATCCAAATGATTATACAGGTGACTCAGTCAAATGCCGAACCTTTTCGGGTAATATTGAAATTTACCCGTTGGCAAGAGCCCGTATTAACACTCCTTTCCTTTCTGGTACCTTTACATGTGCTATTTTAGATAACCCTTGTACTGATTTAATTTTGGGATGCTTACCCCAAATGAAGCATTGCACTAACGAAGAAATAGCTGCATGGGAAAAATTAAATGCAGCTAATGCAACAACCAGAGCAGATACTATTAAGCATCAAGACACACTACAGAAGGAAAGACTACTGTTGCTATCACCTACTAGCACGGATGATACCACCAGACAAAAGTTCATAGACCATCAAAAAGCTGATCCGAGTGTGTCTCCATATTTAAAACAATTAAAAGAAAAAGCTAAAGGAACAAAAAACGCAAAGAGAGGTGCGAGGACTATTAATCTTGAACCAGATCAAGACATACTGCTTTTACTCCCAGACAAACGGAATTTATTATTGACCTCATGGCAAGGGCCATTCAAAGTGGTACGAAAAATTTCAGATGTCGATTATGAAATATCGATAAACGGACATTTAAAGATATTTCATATCAACATGTTGAAACCCTACTTTTCACGACAAGAGACAGAATTAGAGACAGACGAACACAATGCACCCACACCTATTAATAAGACGACGGACATACACAACGCAACTACACTAGTTAGCGAGACTGGCAAATCCGACAATATGCATACACCTAGTGAGCATACAGAAAACGCACTTAGCACCACAACCGTACTGAATCAGGTAGACGACGACGGGATGGAACTACCTGTTCCAATTGTAGACAAGACTGCGACATTAGATTGTATACGGTTAGAACCGGAACTAACAGAAGAACAACGACGACAGACAATAGAATTAGTGACGGAATATAAGGACATATTTTCCGACATTCCAGGTAGGACGGACAGGATCGAGCACTCCATCCTTCTTTCGGACTCTAAGCCTATCAAATGCAGGCCGTACTCTATCCCACTTAGCTACAGAGAAAGTCTAAATAAGGAAATTCTTAATTTAGAAGCTAGTGGAATCATCCAGAAATCTACATCTGAGTACTCGTTTCCAATCGTCCTAGTCAAGAAAAAAGACTCCACAATTCGTCTTTGTGTGGACTATAGAAAACTCAACAATGTCACTAAGATCGACGCAGAACCAATTCCTTCCTGCGAAGATCTTATCCTTGATATGTCCACCTCCAAAATCTTCTCTAAATTAGACCTTACTAAGGGATATTGGCAGGTCCCTATGCAGACTCAATCCACCCATCTTACTGCTTTCTCAACACCTTTAGGCCTTTACGAGTGGCGGTTTCTTCCTTTCGGACTTCGTAACGCTCCTGCCACTTTCGTACGCCTAACTAGAGATTTACTACATGGAGTGACGAATACGGTGACATATATAGATGATATTTGTGTCCATACAGACGACTGGACAACACACTTACTGAAACTAAGACATGTCTTCGATAGGTTGCGACTCTTCGGTCTCACTGTCAAACCTAGCAAAGTTGAACTGGGCCTACAATAAATTGAATTTTTGGGTCATGTTATTTCACAAGGACAACTAAAAACTGACAATAGAATTGTTACTAAAATTATGAACCTGACCATGCCTACAACAAAGAAGCAGGTCAGGAGCCTTCTGGGTTTAGTAAATTATTATAGTAAGTTCATACCGAACTTAGCTGAAATCACAAGTGTATTTTCAAATGTTTTGAAAGCATCAGTAAAATTAGTTGTCAAAGATGCATTATTAATTTCTGCATTGTCAAAATTGAAACTCCTATTTAGGTGGCCATGCATTACATCTAAAGCTATACGAACTAATAATAAAAATCTGGAGGACAGAAGAATTACCCCATGACTGGAAAGAGTCATTATTGATACCTATCTTTAAGAAAGGAGACAAGTTCCAATGTGGAAATTATAGAGGAATATCACTACTGTCCACAAGCTATAAGATACTATCCGCAGTATTACTAAATAGACTAAAAACATATTCAGAAGACATATTAGGTGACTACCAGGCGGGTTTTAGACAAAACAGATCAACAATAGATCAGATATTTATCTTACGACAAATAGCCGAGAAACATTGGGAATATAAAAGAGATCTCCATAACATTTTTGTGGATTTTAAAAAGGCTTATGATAGTGTCCATAGGAATAGTCTATGGAATGTTATGCAGGAATTTGGAATACCAAGGAAGTTAATTAACATGACCAAACTATGCATGGAAGATACTTATAATATAGTAACATATAAAGGCAGGAAATCAGACCCCTTCCAAATAACATCTGGCTTGAAACAGGGTGATGCACTATCGCCGCTACTCTTCAATCTGGCTCTAGAGAAAGTTGTAAGGAAGGTAAAGGAGGAATGTGATATTGGAGGAACATCCAAGCTGCTTGGTTATGCAGATGATATAGATAGTATAGGGCAAAGTGAACAAAAGACATTAGAAATATTGACTCACTTAAAGGAAAAAGCCCAACAGATGGGGCTGGTTATCAACCAAGATAAGACAGAATATATGGTAATTTCAAGAGACGGAATGGCTAAAAACTCTGGCCACATACAAATAGATAATATGACCATTAAAAGAACGGAAACATACAAATACCTGGGTACAATCTTCAACTGCTCCAACATCATAAGGGAAGAAATACAAACTAGAATCAACTCTGGAAATAAGATATACTATGCACTACAACATCTACTAAAATTAAAGGCGCTATCTCGTAACACCAAAATCACAATATACAAAACACTGATCAGACCAGTTATGCTGTATGGCTCTGAAACCTGGAGTACAACGAAAGGAGACGAAGCCTTGTTACAAACCTTTGAGAACAAAATTTTAAGACGCATCTTTGGACCCATTAGGGATACACAAAGTGGAGAGTGGAAAAGAAGAAGTAACAAAGACATTTATGATTTGTTTAAGTCCCCGCTAATCACTGGTATCATGAAGGCTAATAGACTACAATGGCTGGGGCATATAGAAAGAATGGAAGATAATAGGGAAACAAAACTCGCTTACACTCAGGAAATAAATGACCGTAGACCCCGAGGTAGACCAAGAAGGCGGTGGAGAGATAATATACATACAGACCTACAAGCACTTGGAATCAACGACTGGCAAGAGAAGGTCCACCAGAGAGACGAATGGAGACAGATTGTATTTGCAGCAAAGAACCTCAATGGCTCGGAATGCTGAAGAAGAAGAATTTAGTAATGTACCAATCCTGCGTTTTCCTAATCCTAGGCTCGTTTATTATCTTAGGACAGATGCCAGCAGGATTTCCATCGCTGCAGTACTAGGCCAGTTTTACGACGGCATCTTCCATCCAATTTGCTACGTGAGCCGTAAGATCACACCTGCTGAGTCCAGATATTCCATATCAGAGTTGGAAGCCCTAAGTGTCATCTACTCAGTGAGGAAGTTACATCGATTTCTAGCGGGTAATCACTTCGTAGTACAGACCGACAACTCCCCGATCACGGTCATACAAAGTGGGGTGCATCGCAATGACCGCATCTACAGGTGGTCGTTAATATTACAAAATTATACTTTTAGTATAGAGCATATTAAGGGTAGGGACAACATTCTTGCTGATACCCTTAGTCGACCATCTGAGGTAGAAATACCTGATACTCCACATGAAGATTGAGTCTAAGATATCTAACTTAGTACACTTAAAATATCCTGTATAAAATATTCTATGTAATACATAGACATCATGATCAGGACTGTGTGCTAAGAACAGTGAACCACCATGTGTCCATAGACAGCTGAATAAGAACTGTGCTCCAAGAACACGTGAATTACTGTGTGTACATAGACAGCTCGTTACTTAATATGCTCCATTTGTGTTCCGGTGAATCACCTGTGTTAATCATGGAAGAACAGTGTCAGAACAATACATAAATAACAGACACGAATATACTTGTCTACGACACCAGCGGACGCTACGAGTGGAAGTATACCCATAAGACACAAGTATGACTGTGTAGTGTATTTAATATACCCAGGACAATTGTGTAACTATGAACTGTGCCAACGAAAACAATTTCTGAACGTTATGGCAACCACTAACCTGAGGTAGTTAAATACCATGTATATATATTTATTTATTGTGATATGTATGATAACATGTTTTTAATATAGTGATAAATTATAGGTAGATTAGTTACTTTAATATAGATTTAGATTATATTTAGGAAATATAATAGCTTTTTGTTTGTAGTCTGGAGAAATCACTAATTTACCCACTTACTTAGGATAATACTTTAAATTTAATAATAGCTTAATAATAAATTAAAGACGAGGATAAAAAGTTAAAGATAGGAACAGTACCAGTTAGTACATTTCATTTCACATTATTTCATTCCATCTTGATAAACACTTTAACAACCTCATCATTTAGGATTAAAATTAGGTTATACCTTATAGGATGATACATTTAACATACATCATTTACACCATATATAGTAAAATTATCAATCATATTTTTGTCATTTAAACATTAAAACATTCTTTTGTTTTTTTTTAAAACCCATTATTTATAATTTTGTTACATTTCACATTTCAGAAAGGTACATAACTCATCGCACATCATTTTCATTTTTTTAATTAGTTAGATTACTTCCCTGAAATTAGGTTGATTTTGTGCAACAAATTAGAATATATATATTGATAGAACTAGTATTAATATGTCAGTAGAATGTAGTGTTTAGTAATATCAGGGTACAAACTATCAACCCTATTTCATCCATGTAAATATTTTGTAAATACATGACTAGTGCAGTAAGTTACGCACAGTCATTAAGCTCAACTCTTTTCAAACTGAGCCAAACTTGTACAGTGTCACTTCAAGGTTTTTAAATAATTGGGAGGATAAAAGATGTGTGACAGAAGTGTGAAAGTAAAAGAAATTGGAAAATATACAATGGAGAGTGAGGACAACCAGCGGATTTTTTCTGCCGCTCAACGCGACTTTTTATTATTTGTCTACGTCAAGCGTTTGCTTTCAGTGTTGAGATATACTGTCTCAAATGTGTTGTGTGTAGTTTAGTGTAGACCTTAGAGAAAGTATTTTAAGTCTCATAAGACGGAAACGTAGTCACGAATTAGTGTTATACACTTGTTTGTGGCCACATTTAACCGGATTATGGCACTTGAAAACTAACTTACATACAAATGATAGACAGACACAGATGTTAGAAGGTAAAATACATTATTAGGTACAGCCAAACACGCAAACAACCAGGAAAACGAACATGTAAAGTACATACATTTTTTTAGATCAAAGGGAGATAACTCCGGGTCAGGGGACACAATAGACAGCGAAACACTAACTTAACAGTGAAAGATACTTTACACGCGTAAGCGAGATAGGTAAAGCCTGTCGCACACAGCTTGTGCAAGGGTTGTGTAATATTATATGGGGGACATGGAGCAATTCGTGTGTTGATCCTAAGAAAATCAACTGTGTATGGGTAGTAAGTTAATTTACTATGTGAGGGCAGGTCTTATAAGACAACGGTCCGGTTCAGACAAACCTCTAATAAATATAATATTGCGATTGAGAAGAGGGCTCACGCCAACCAGACAAGTTTGTGGCGATCACCAGTAGCCAAGTAAAGTAATACTACATTGTGACAATAGTCAGTAGAGGTCTATTGAGTTACCCAGAACCAAGTTATCAGTAGTCTTTGACAAAAATTAGATACACTAATTTTTAGAAACCTCTTGCATCACAACCAGGAGTCAAAGTTTGTAACGCAACACAGGAGGGGAGGGTGTGTGTCAAAGACTAAAATAGATAGGAGGGAAGACCACCCGGGATGAGTGGTCTACCTCAAGTAGAGTAGAGGTAACCCAGTGCCCCTACATGAGGGCAGGGTAGGTGTAGGGAGTAGATAGGAAGGGGAACTGTCAAACAGTTCTCTCATGAGACACGGAGGTGTCAACCAGAGAGGAAGCACTCTGGTCACGGTGTAATCACGCCAACATGATGGACACCAAGCACTAGAATAGCACTCAAGAGTAAACTACTACTCTAAGCGTGTTGAATGATGTAGCACGCAAAAGCCGAAGTGCGCACGAGGTCCTTCCGCGTACTGTGTAATCAGCACGCGGAGAATCGTCAGACTGGGGACAGACTTCGTAGGGAACACATCGCTTAGCGTCGATGCGTATTTCTTTAGATGAGTAGATAGATTTAGCAGTAGGGCTAGGGACGACTAGTGATAGGAAATTCTGTGTATTCATGTGTGATTCATTAGAGACCGTTTTGTGCATTTATGTAATGTAAAGAGCCAGTGGCAATAAAAATGTGTAATCAATTCCTCTCGTACGACTGACAAATCTTTTTGTGTGGTGCGAGAGAAGTTTATCCCGTAATGCCTGTAGCATCGCTTGATGACATACCTTGATGTAACATTTGATGACAGGCTGACATGGAGAAAACAAATAAAAAAAGCTGTAGCAAAAGCCAGAAGGAAAATAGCCATATTGAGAAGGCTAAGTGGAACCACATTGGGGAGCTAGTGGGAAAATACTTAGTAAAGTTTATCAACAGAGAAACGACCACACCTGGAATACGGGTCAACTGCGTGGTGTTCAGCATCAAAAACCACACTACAAGAGCTGGACAAGGTGCAAAATCAAGCTCTTAGAGTCATTACAGGAGGGATGACATCAACCCCTATAGTAGCAATGGAGAAAATTGGGAGGACACAAGCACTGAGAGAACGCAGAGATATAAAAACACTAATACAAACAGACAAGTTTCTCAGCTTGCCAGGCCATCCTATGAAGAACCGATTTGAAAACTTAGCTATGGCGCGGATGAAAAGAAGTAGTTTTATCCACCAGGCCAAACGACTCTACAGAGAAACCACCGATCTTCTCACAGTTGGTATCCCACTGACAACTATTCCAGAGCGAACTCCATGGAAAGATGAATATAGTCTATCACTACAAATCCAGACAAAAGTGAGAGGAATATTTGACAAGGAAGAACAGAACAATCTACAGCGCAGAACAGCCACTCTCAGCTTCCTTGATGAAGAATACCCACAGGATCTCTGGATCCGAGTCTACACAGATGGCTCAGCGCAAAATGCTGTTCGAAATGGGGGAGCGAGATTGTATATTGAATACCCAAATACTACTAGGGACACGGCCAGAGTTCCAACAGGAAAGTACTGCCATAACTATGATGCTGAAATTGAGGCAATCAAGATAGCAATAGAGAAATTACAAAATACCAGCCATGGTAGACAACCTGTGGTGATATTGACAGATGCAAAATCAGTAATAGAGGCACTCCTGTCTGGGAAATTACCAGTTCTAAGGACACTACTTTCTGAACTTTGCAGTCAGCATAAGGTCACCATACAGTGGATACCATCCCACTGTGGAGTACCCGGAAACGACAGAGCTGATCGCTTTTCTCACTTCGGAACTTATTCTTAGACAGGGTGTGGTCATTCGTGCCCCTGCTTAACTTATTCTTAGACAGGGTGTGGTCATTCGTGCCCCTGCAGAACTTATTCTTAGACAGGGTGTGGTCATTCGTGCCCCTGCTGAACTTATTCTTAGACAGGGTGTGGTCATTCGTGCCCCTGCAGAACTTATTCTTAGACAGGGTGTGGTCATTCGTGTCCCTGCAGAACTTATTCTTAGACAGGGTGTGGTCATTCGTGTCCCTGCAGAACTTATTCTTAGACAGCGTGTGGTCATTCGTGTCCCTGCAGAACTTATTCTTAGACAGGGTGTGGTCATTCGTGCCCCTGCAGAACTTATTCTTAGACAGGGTGTGGTCATTCGTGCCCCTGCAGAACTTATTGTTAGACAGGGTGTGGTCATTCGTGCCCCTGCAGAACTTATTGTTAGACAGGGTGTGGTCATTCGTGCCCCTGCAGAACTTATTCTTAGACAGGGTATGGTCATTCGTGTCCCTGCAGAACTTATTCTTAGACAGGGTGTGGTCATTCGTGTCCCTGCAGAACTTATTCTTAGACAGGGTGTGGTCATTCGTGCCCCTGCAGAACTTATTATTAGACAGGGTGTGGTCGTTCGTGCCCCTGCAGAACTTATTCTTAGACAGGGTGTGGTCATTCGTGCCCCTGCTGACTTGGGATTTGTGTCTGTCTCCGTTATTTAATTTCTATATGACTTGTCCATCTGCGGTCACTAAATAAACGTAACCATTTCCATCTTGATAGAATCGATATAATCAAAGACTTTATGCGAATAGTACACAGAAATATGTCGAAACTCAGCGGCTTCTTAGAAGATATAATACTATTTCAAAATGTAATGCAGGCACATACTTGAACGTCTCATGGCCATGTTAGTTTTTCTATTCACCAAGCTGTAGCACTCGACGTCGTTTGTTCACCAAACTTTTGTCATGCTGATGACGTCCATTTTGGATTTCCCTTATTGATAGCAAAAACGTGGTAAAGTGATACGAACAGACAATACTACAATTGGGTGTTTCGTGGGGGACTGGTGTGTTGACATTCTGGCGGCGGCATTATGCACAGTGTATCTGTGCGGGCTGTTGTTTGTCGAGACTCCTGTCTTTTCCACTTTTCACATTGGGCAGTGGGGAGCGTTTTGTGTGATATTCACTGGCACAGGAACGGAGCATAATGGGGACGACCCGTTTCTGTGAAGTTGGAACTGCGACTAACTAACTAACTAACTAACTAATACTACAATGGTAGACGTATGATATCAATGACATCCGCCGATCGGTAATGTCTCTGTCCAAATAACATGTTATAAATAAATAACAGCTATGATTAATTAATCCACATCCATTTCTGTGATTCATGTCAATATTACTAGGATGTTCTGAGTTTTGTTTCGTGTGAATATGTTTTGACTCTGCACTGAGGTTCTCACAAGGACAAAGCCTTTTACCTGTAGCTGCAATTTAAGGAGTACGCGAGAGTTTGGGAGGGGTGGGGTGGGGAGGGGGGGGGGGGGGGGTTATTCACTGGGCTAGGAGGAAGCTTGCTTCATTGAATGTATAGAAATGTGGGACAAGGATTAGATATTTTTGCATTGTGTCGTTCCTGAGCCAACAAGTTATAATTGAAATCTCTCCGTGGATTTCGTAGAGTGGGGTTGACTTCTAACATTTTCTTTATTCTTGTAGAAAACATAGAGACGAGAAATCAGCATTGAAGTATAACTTGAACAAATATGCTCATGGGGTTCGTCATTTGTATTTTTGAAGATGCAAACGTCGTTCAAGGTCTCGTGTTTGTTTGGCAATATTTTTCATATTTCTGTTCGGTTCGTTACATTATTTATTTTTTAACTGTTGTATTTTTCACTTGTAGTGATCTGTAAATTATGTCAGTAATTTCATGTTCATTCCAGTGTGAATGACGTGTGACACAAGTGTAGTTGGCGTGGTCTTGCAGAAAACATTCATCTTTTTCAGTCACATGTCATCAATTGCTATGATCATATTCTACGTTATTCACCGACAAGAGTCGATATGAATGGCATTGGAACATTCTACATCTCACTCATTGGCTAAAGTCGTAGATATACATATAACTCTCTACATATCATTCATTGACTGAAGTCATTGAGCTCAATGCCTGGAAAGAATTCCTCTGCCTTCTGAAAATGTATTAGGGCATTGGCTAACGTTAATACACTGTAATTTGTTGGCGACTGTTCAGTCTGTAGCCATATATGTTACCACTGTCAGCCAGTGGTGGTAGCTGTATTTCTATGAGAAGTCAATACATGCATTACTCGACCTGTACAACCATGGTTCTCAAGCTGTCGAATGCCCATCCACGGTCACTCGCCATCCAGAACAAGATTTTACTGTAGAGGAAAGTGTGTTAAACCTAGTCAATACATGCAAATATTTGAGGGCAATCATAACATCAGATGTAAGAGTGTGTCTGAGATTAAGAGCAACAAACACCTGGTACAAGCTGAGTTTCAGAAGATTACAAGTAGTTTAAGTAATTTTACTTTCATTGAATGTCAGAGAGCACTGAAATGTTATCACAAATATGTTCTGATGTATGACAGTGAATCTTGAAATGGGAACGAGATAATTAGGAAGAGTATGGTGGAAACAAAGATTTGGTTTCTGAGACAAATATATCGAATGCATTGACAGAGTAACAATGATTGTATGCAAGAGGCTAATGAAAGTGGAAGAGTACACACAACCATAATAAAGAAAGAAGCAGTGGTCTTTTTTCATTTAATTTGATGAGATGCGTTGGAAATTGTGACGACAAGACAGATCAGCTGTACCAGAATAGAACTCTATCACAAGAATAGAAAAGATTCCGAAATGTTCAAAGAAGTGAAGTTATTGACAAGAAAATTTCAACCTCAATTAAATGTTATCTGTGACAAGTTGGGAAATACCTTAACAGAATTTAGAAAAATTCTAGAAAGATGGCAGGAATACTGCAGTGGAAGGTATGATATGAATGACTGTGAGGATATGAATGAGATAGATGAGCCACTGACAGCAGCGACAGAACCTGAACCCTCATTAGATGTACTTGCATGGGCAATAAAAAACCTAAACAATGGTAAATCACCAGGAAGTGATGAGATACCATCTGAACTAATTAAAGCAGGAGAAAAAGAAAGCATACAAATCCATCACGCATTATGTAAAAATATATGGAGATATGTATATGGCCAATAGATTCATCTTCATTCCAATTTCCATCATATGTAGTACAACTCATAAAAATCTTCTAACTAGACCAAGAAGCAGCAGCTAGAATAGATGGCGAGACATCAGATTGGTTTGACATCAAGCAAGCAGTCCGTCGGGGCTGTATACTTTCCCCCTATTTGTTTAACCTGTACCCCGAAAATATAATGAGAAATGAAAGAGATGATATAAACAGGGAGCAATATGATGCCCTAAATATCGGTGGTCATGACATACCAGAGATTCGATATGCTGATGATACAGTATTATTATCCATCTCACAGAATAGTGTAGAACACCTAATAACCTCAAACCAAAAGAATGGTGAAAATCACAACCTATACCTTATCATAGCAAAAACAAAGATAATGCATACAGATACAACTATTATAGAGAAAAAAAAATATACGTTTATAAGGAAACATTGAAGGTGGTGGACAATTTCGAATATCTTGGGTCATTGATTATCAACAATGGTGACACAATGAAGTAAATTAAAAGACGAATGCCTATTGCTTTTCAAAAGCTAATACAACTGAACAAATTGTGGAGGGGACAAGCGGAACTACACAAATTCGATTTTTAAGGTATGCATCTTTCCCATTGCAACATACACCTGGGAGACCTGGACACTTACTAAACAAGCTGAACAACGCATACATCATCAGATCAAATTCTTTCGCTAGCGAACGTATGCTTCGACAACGGTTCATCTGTACTGCTGCGTCAATTTTGGCGATGGTTTTTTCTGTTGTAACAATATGCGCTTGACCCGACCGTAGAAGATCTGTCGTGAGCTGACGTCCTTTCCGAAACATTCGTGCCAAGTCTGTTACTGTACGCTGCCTGCATTCTTCGATGAATGTCCGCTGGTCAACATCCTTCAAATGAAAAAACTGAATCACCGCTTTTTGAGCTTCTTTGGACGGATTTTGGATCAACCCGCCATTTTCTCAAAGGTCAGAAACAGAACCTAAGCATCATGGGACGATAAGCACGTGCTCTTTTATTCATTGGTCAGTACTTATCATATGACTATGACATGATCATGTTCAACGTACGCAATTACGCGCGGTGCGGCACGAACGGATTTCAAATTAACGCCCCTTATACAACATCATTATCATCATTATCAGTAGCATCGTCCAGCAGTTTGTCATGTCTAGAACCTTCTGCGTAAGTCTTTCGAAATGTCTATTATAAGCGCGATCTGCTGCAACTGTTCTATCTTGGGTAAAATATCCATCTACTACGTGATCCATCTCTTTTTCGCTTCCCCGGTACGTCTCCCTCCATAATTACCTTGTCTATAAAAACGCTCAACATGTTTCAGTTTCCTCAATTGCATTTGTTCTGTTAACTAATCTTCTTTAATATTGAGTGCTTGTCGGGATAGATATGCTCTCCTTCCCCTGCCCCCCCCCCCCCCCCGGAACCCCCTCCACCCCCAAATGAAGTTTAGTATTCTTCTGAAACATCTATATTGAAAGACGTATGTGTACTTTTCAGTTTGTTTCGTTCAACATCAACGTTGGACGTACTAAGAGTTGCTCTTAGTACTCTGACTTTCGATGTTCTGCCTGTTCCAATCCACAAAGGCGTTAGTTGCTTTAGGTTTTACAGAGAGATGTATGTTCATATTATTTCTGTCATCACTTTTCCATGGCCCGTCAGCAGTGAGCAAAGCTGTTCAAAACCATTCACTTTCTGCAATTTCTCTCCATAAATAAATATATCTGTTGACAAATTGAATATCGGTTGTCATCGTGTCTGTTGTTGCTGTATTCAGATATACGTTTTGTTTTTCACTTTGCTCTTGCAACATCAGTTTCTCAATTCCCACGCGAGATGTTGATAGTAAGACTATCACACGGGTGTTCAAATTGAGTTAATCCTCCAGTGATACAAGGGTCACAGTTGTTCTTGTGTACATGTTCTCAAACAACCGTAAAGGTGTTTACAGTATATAAGTTGGACACATGGAGGGACACAGCACAGTGCTGTCTGACTCCCTGATCTGTATCAAACCAATCTGTAATATCATACATTCTTACAGCTGTCTTTTGCTCAAATAAACGTTATTTATATGATTTGTATTAAGTGCAATAGGAAGTACATTTCTTTCATTATGTTAAATAATCCTTTATGTTCTTCGGTTAAATCCCTTTGTGTAGTCTATAAAACAAGTGTGTGTGTGTGTGTGTGTGTGTGTGTGTATGTGTGTATGTATGTATGTGTATATAAACACACACACGCGCGCACACACACACACACATACACACACACACTGCTGGTTTCGATAAGTGTCCTCCTTTAAAATATGTTGTCACGTTAATCTCATTCACGCTACATTATTCACGGATTAGCATGTTTTTACTGTAGATTGATATAGCGGTGTGTTAAGCTGGCCTTCTATCGGTTTGTGTTTGACTACTGCCATTATCTAATAAGACAGGCCCTTCAAATAGGGGCTGGCAACGGGATATGTGCTGGTGGTGATTTGTGCCCATCGATGCTAATAGCAACCAGTTTCAGCGTATTTTATTAAGATACTTCTTCACAACACAAAACATTATTTTCAGAAGATAAAAGATATTTTGTTTGTGTTTGGGTGTGTTGGAGATGGGAAAGCCGTGGCTGAAAGGTTGGGCTGTCCATCTCAGACTCAGAAGGTACATTGTTCGATTTCAACAAAGGGTTGGGTTTTATTCCCCAAGAACAACTGCTATCTAATAATATAAAATACCCACTGATCTCTAGGATAGTGAGATCAGATACATTGTTTTCTCGAATAAAGGCGAGCAACTGGCGGTCCTGTGTTCAAGTCATACACGTTAAAAATCCCACGGCAGTTGAAAATCGCAAAGAGTAGGCCGTAAGACAGCCGTCCTGACAAAATTGTTAGGCAGGAGAACCGGCCCACTGGTAGATGCAGCCCATCACCTTGGGTGAATTTTATCTAGAGCAGTGGTTCTCAACCTTTTTTTGTCCATGCACCCCTTCACCATATGTTCAGAGTGCCATTCCCCCCCCCCCCCTCTTCGTATTTCCCCCCTGTAAATCCCCCCTCACTTCGCCCCTGCATAGTATACGTAAAAATGGAAGCTAAATTTAATAACACACTAGAAGAAGTCTAGACGTCTACATAAAACGTGATCTTGAAATAATCTTAATTCCCCGGGAAACTCTAAAATCCCTCCACCTCGGGGTGGGGGGGGGGGGGGGGATTCCCCACCGGTTGATAACCACTGGTCTAGAGGCATAAAACCAAATAAAATGCATGTAGAAGTCGGATACATTAGCCTTTAAAGCGCGTAACTAGATGAGACGTAATAGCGTCAACAGAGGAACGAATAAGAGGAGGAAGCAGGGAGTGTGCTTTTTGTATTTCCTGATACTGTAGTGGGCGAAGGGAATAAGACAGTTTTGCTACGAAGAGGAGAAAACAACTATTTAAGCATTGTCGTATTAAGTGGACCGTGTCTTATGACAAGTTGCCTGTGTGACCGCATCCCATGTCAAGTTACCTGTGTGGACCGCATCCCGTGTCAAGTTGTGTATGTGGACCAAATCCCATGTCAAGTTGCCTGTGTGGACCGCATCCCATGCCATGTTGCCTGTGTGCACCACATCCCATGTCAAGTTGCCTGTGTGGACCGCATCCCATGTCAAGTTGTGTATGTGGACCACATCCCATGTCAAGTTGCCTGTGTGGACCGCATCCCATGTCAAGTTGCCTGTGTGGACCACATCCCATGTCAAGTTGCCTGTGTGGACCGCATCCCATATCAAGTTGCGTGTGCGACTGCGCCAAGCATCTTTATGCACGCAATGAAGTCAGTCCTCTAAGTGAGGCGTTATGCTTTCTTTCTCTTCCTTTTCTTGAACTTCGTTAGCATAGTGCCTTGATGGCTTCATTGTAATGAAATCTAAAATTTATTTAAATAACAAAGATAAAGTGTCACTTAAACCAAGCTACAATGTCTTGCTAAATTCTGACACCGGGGGTAGTTGCCGCAACTATCTATTTCACGACTACATCTAAATGATGAGACCGCCATGAGACAGCCAGCCAGGTAATTGACTGAAATCTGACGCCAAAAGTACGAGTGGATTACAACATAAGAATTGTGTTCATGCAAAAGGGTTCACTATAAACTACAGAAAGAAGCTTTTCCTTCTCCTTTGTCCTATTTCATTTTACTAGCAGCGCTTTACATAAAACGTACTGCATGCCACGTAGCACTTAATGCAAATCCAGCCATCTTTTCATAGCTCGGTAAGAATGAACACGAAGGCCTTCCTGGGAGAGTTGCACCTAATCAGGTAACATACTCAGGTAATCAGGTAACATACTAGAAGCGGATTTACATTCGTAGTGGGGCATAATAAAGTTGTTCAGGAAACGGAATGACAAACTGAGCTTATAACTCTGTGTGTGTGTGTGTGTGTGTGTGTGTGTGTGTGTGTGTGTCTGTCTGTGTGTGTGTGTGTGAGAGAGAGAGAGAGAGAGAGAGAGAGAGAGAGAGAGAGAGAGAGAGAGAGAGAGAGAGAGAGAGAGAGAGAGAGAGAGAGCATGCAAATATGTAAAATGTGTAAAATCTACAATGATAATAAGGATATACAACTTTGTAATATAGATTTAAAATATATAGTTGCTGCACAGCGGCTATTTCCTGTTTGTAACTGCCCTTAATACATCCCCTCCCACCCCTCCCCCAACACACACACTCTCCACTTCCACCCATTTTCCTAACATTGGCAAGGTTTGAGACCTGATAAATGCAGGTGTGTTACTGATAGTTGTAAGTGGCTGGCACTGGCTGAGAGCTGATAAATGCAGGTGTGTTACTGACAGCTACAGGTGGCTGACACTGGCTGAGATCTGATAAATGCAGGTGTGTTACTGATAGCTACAAGTGGCTGACACTGGCTGAGATCTGATAAATGCAGGTGTGTTATTGACAGCTACAGGTGGCTGACACCGTCTGAGAACTGATAAATGCAGGTGTGTTACTGAAAGCTACAAGTGGCTGACACTGGCTGAGAGCTGATAAATGCATGTGTGTTACTGATAGCTGCAAGTGGCTGACACTGGCTGAGAGCTTATAAATGCAGGTGTATTACTGATAGCTACAAGTGGCTGACACTGGCTGAGAGCTGATAAATGCAGGTGTGTTGCTGATAGCTACAAGTGGCTGACACCGTCTGAGAACTGATAAATGCAGGTGTGTTGCTGACAGCTACAAGTGGCTGACACCGTCTGAGAGCTGATAAATGCAGGTGTGTTGCTGACAGCTACAAGTGGCTGACACTGGCTGAGAGCTGATAAATGCAGGTGTGTTACTGATAGCTACAAGTGGTTGACACTGGCTGAGAGCTGATAAATGCAGGTGTGTTACTGACAGCTACAGGTGGCTGACACCGTCTGAGAACTGATAAATGCAGGTGTGTTACTGATAGCTACAAGTGGCTGACACTGGCTGAGATCTGATAAATGCAGGTGTGTTACTGACAGCTACAGGTGGCTGACACCGTCTGAGAACTGATAAATGCAGGTGTGTTACTGATAGCTACAAGTGGCTGACACTGGCTGAGAGCTGATAAATGCAGGTGTGTTACTGACAGCTACAAGTGGCTTACACTGGTTGAGAGCTGATAAATGCAGGTGTGTTACTGACAACTACAAGTGGCTGACACTGGTTGAGAGCTGATACTCGACTTTTCGACATTTTTGTTTCACTTGCTGCATAAAGCGTTCGGTAACACATGTTATATTCGAGCGTGCGGTGCTCATAATATATAGACGTTTCTTAAGTTACAACCTGAGCTTGGAAGTTCAAGACAGTTAAAATAAAAATAACTGTCGCAAATATACAAGAAAATAGGCATACAAGAACTACTCAGAGAAAGAATATATGTGTGGGGAAACATGTGCATGTCAGAACCTGGTAACGCCTGACTTCAAGTGGAATGTGGTGACAGAGAACACAGGTGTATACATCATGTGCCCAACTTACAGCAATGGATGTAAGCAAATATGACACCAACCAACATTTTTCCACCACAAACATTACGGGGAGGTCATGAGCCTGAACATAATAATTGTATATTTTTTTAAAAGTTGTACGAAGGGAAATCAATAAGTAAGTCACAAATAGCTGTCGAAAAATAACTAAATATGATAATAGCTTGAAATCAGTTTATGTGTATACATACATTGTCCCTTTATTTCTCAACGTAATTTCCACCAACATTGATGCACTTATCCCATCGTTTTATCAGTCTCCCCAAACTGGCTGCATAGAACTGCGTGCTCTATTTTCTAAACCACGTTTTCTCTTCACATTCAACTTCGGCGTCATTCGCATCCTTGAGAAAATATTTCTACCCAGCTATGCACCGCTTTAAGGGACAAACATTTGTCAGCATAAACAGGAAGCATTTCCTTATGAATGTCCTTTGCAGACAGTCCTTTTGCCCACAAAACAAAACGCACAACAGCACGTTGCTCTTTGGTTGTACACTCCGTAAGTACAGTCGCCATTTTGTTCATGCGCTGCGCATGCGCATGAGACACCTAGCGCCACCCGAAGAACGGGAATATAAAGTTCGATGTTGCTGTCACCTAATGACACCTGCAGAAAACACCAAATACATTTACCTGCCATCCCATAGAACCGTGTGACTTACTTATTGACTCGTCTTCGTATATCCATTACAGGACGCTGCAGTCAACACCAGTATTTTACTGCCGTTGTTGATGTCTTGGCATGTTTTACGTTCAGTAGTTTGCCGTGAAATATAAATGTTATAGACGAGTTATAAGAATATCTTGGGTAAAGAAAAGAACAAATGCATCCATACTTCAAGAGCTGAATATTGTCTGTTTAAGAGGTATTCCGAATATCCGAATGGACAACGATCTCTGTCCCTCTATCTTTTTTTTTTTTTTTTTTTTTTCATATCCTTTACAGGACTTAGCTATCAACACCAGCATCTTTCAGCTGTATGTTGATCTCTTGGCAAGATTACGCTCAGTAGTTTGCCATTGCTTTCTGAGCGGCCGGCTCAGTAGGCCTATCCCGCAAGTCACGAGCGGGGGTCGAACCGCCTCAGCTCTCGCTCCGCTACGAGACTCTGCGTTATAAACGGGATTACAGAGAGAAAGTTTTGTAACCCCACAGCCAGAGAGACCGGCCCCCTCTATCTTACCGACGCTATAATCGATGATTACTTGCTTGTACACAGTCGCCTTCCTACGGATGTCTCATTTTCGGGTACCTCTAAATGTCAATGACAGTGTCCATTACATGCAAGTAGGTTATCGTAACACGTATCGTAACACATATTTTCCAAGGTTACTTCTTACTTAAAGGTTAATTTTCCTCTTATCTCGCTATCTCACTTACACATATGTTTTTATATATATTTTACATATATATTTATTAGGTGTGGTCTGAAATATATTGGACACAGGGAGACGTCTAGCTGACCAGTTCAGCGAACATATCGGGAATACCACACAAGACTCCAACAAACCGCTTTCCTGTGATTTAATGTTTTTTTTTTTTGCTTATCCTTTACAGGACATCGATGTCAACATCAGCATCTTTCAGCTGATTGTTGATTTCTTGGCAAGATTGCGCTCAGCAGTTTGCCATTGCTTTCTGAGCGGACGGCTCACATACCCCGTAAGTTACCGACGCGACTCGAACCACTGCTAATTCTCACCGTCGTCACGTTACTTACGAGAGTAGGCCCCTATACGAGATTACGGAGAAAAGTTGCTAACCTCTAGGCCAGGAATCCGGCTGTGATTTAATACCCTCGGTCAAAAAGGAGGTGATGCTTTGCCATATAATTATTTATCTTTTTCGAATTGTCTTTTCCCTATCATGTTTGCTGGTGTTCTCTAAGTTGTTGAGCTTATATAATAGGTTACCAGAGAAGAATGAGGGAGAAGACGAGGAAGAGAAGAAGAAAAAGTAAAAGAAAATATTTTATCAGACATAAGTGCACAGCTATTAATCAGTCTTTATGTCTTTGAACTTCAATGTTGTTCTGTGTGTCTTCTGGCGCCTGCTTCTTTGTTTTACTTCTGTGATTGCCAGTCACTATATGGTAAATTAGTTCTCATAGAATGGCCTAGAGCAAATCACGTTTTATGTAGACGTCTAGACTTGTATGTATTATCTAATGTATGTACTTAATAATAATACTATATAATAATAATATAAAATATATAATATAAATAATAATGTATAATAACATAAATATAATATAATTTAATTTAATAATAATTAGTATTGTATTGTATGTATTATTAAGTTTAGCTTCCAATTTTACGTATACTGTAGGGGGGGGGGGGGGGTTATAGGGAGAAAATATGAAACCAATGACGTTCTGAAAATGTGGTTAAGGGGTGCATGGGTCAAAAAGGTTGAGAACCACTGGTCTAGAGGGTTTCCTCACCACAATATTTTATACCTCGTAATAATAAAATTGCCGGCCCTCCTGGCGGAGGGGTTAAGGACGTTATTCGTAACCCCGTATACTCACGTACGAAATACAGCTGGGTGAGATTCGACAGAGGATCGCGTCGAGTTAATTAATTACAGAGGGTATATGGGCCGGTCGTTCAGATAGCAATGGCAAACTACCGAACATAAAACTTACCAAGACATCAACAGCAGCAAGCTGGTGTTGACTGCAATGTCCTGTAAAGGATATGCAAAAAAAAATAAAAAAATAAAATTAGCAGTAGTGGTAGAATGTAGTAGTAGTAGTAGTAATAGTAGTAGTGGTAGCAGCAGCAGCAGCTCTACTAGTAGATGTAGTAGTAACAGCAGCAGCAGCTCTACTAGTAGATGTAGTAGTAACAGCAGCAGCAGCAGCAGCAGTAGTAGTAGTAGTAGTAGTAGTAGTAGTAGTAGTAAGTAGTAGTAGTAGTAGTAGTAGTAGTAGTAGTAGTAGTAGTAGCAGTAGTAGTAAGTAGTAGTAGTAGTAGTAGTAGTAGTAGTAGTAGTAGCAGTAGTAGTAAGTAGTAGTAGTAGTAGTAGTAGTAGTAGTAGTAGTAGCAGTAGTAGTAAGTAGTAGTAGTAGTAGTAGTAGTAGTAGCAGTAGTAGTAAGTAATAGTAGTAGTAGTAGTAGTAGTTGTAGTAGTAGTAGTAGTAGTAGTAGTAGTAGTAGTAGTAGTAGTAGTAGTAGTTTTCTAGTCTGGAGCAGACATGGGCGATCATGGCTCCCCGACTCTCTCTGTTGAAGTTAGTGTGGCGTATAGTAATTGTTGCCCAGTTGTTTACCCTTTCCTCATACATCTGTCTGTCTCTTTCTGATTGTATTATCCCATGTAATGCTCTTCCTCTTTCGTTGGTATGCCCCATTCATTTCATCTGTCTTGTTCTTCTGTTTTTTAAGAATGATGTAATCACCCGTAGCTTTCATTGCCTCAGCGTATTTTTTCTTCTCTGTCCACAATTTTCTTAACATTCTTCCTAACGCCGATATTTTCACCGATTCTTTCACGATTTCATGACGTATTTGCAAGAACAGACCCCACACTACTTTCCAGCATTCGGAGTTTTAAACTTGTGACATTTCTGTTGTTCACAACATTGTCTATTACAAATAAAAAGAATCACTGGAAAATTATATTCTTTTCCTGTTCCATGACACAAAACATAATTGACCTTTTTGATTTTGACACGATAACTATATCAAGAATATTGAAATTTGTGTATTCATAGAAAGTACCCAGCAATCAGTTTTACTAACGCTTAATGATTATCAGTAATTCTCGCTATCCTCCACCACCTTGTATAGACTGGTTTACAGACCAATCTAGAACTCTGGCGCACTCTAAAATGTTCATAACATGCGCACGTTTGGTTACAGTCAAAACTTAATGATTCGTTTAGTTTAGTCGACGGATCAACATCACGCACACGGGTGTAACTCATAAGTACTCCGTTCTATTCCTAACTCAAGCCTAAGTCCGGAGAATCTCAGCTCAGTGCACGAACTCCGTAGCATCGGCGAGGATCGTGAAATGCTTTGGGTAGATGTTTTACTCGAAATTTTGCCCGGGCAGCGCCATTAGGCTACACTTTTTTTTCGATTTCCAACTGGCAAGGAATGTTTTACGTGAGCAACAATACACACGGGCGTCCGATCTCACTACCCAGAGATCAGGGGAAAGTTTTTCTAGAAGTCCACGTGAAAGAATCCCAGGGTTTGAACCCGGGACCTCCAGCACTCGAGGCGGACACCATACCTCGAGACCACTCATCCCCCAGTCAAAACTTAATGTAGTGTGTGAGTCTATATAAAATACAAACAAGGTAAACCAGCAAACTAATGCGCAAATCATTTGATCGTTGCTGCCGCCTTCCAACCTTAACCAGAAAGTGGGATTGCTGTGAGCATTCAAAGAAGACAAGATAGAGAACAATGAACCTCTTCATGGAGACAGCCGTACACAAACACTGCTTGATACTTTGGTATGCACAGCATTTCCCTGGCTGTGAGGATCAGCGAAAAAAACAAACTCACAACCAAGCTACGGATATTGATGTTTGCCCTCTCCGTGATCCCGTCCTTGACACTAGTTAAAGGCTGCAGCCAGTAGCAGCAAGTCTGCTGTTAAAGTATGTTTGAACCACAAATGATACAGACAAACATGCTTTGGTACTTGTGTGCTCGGCCAGTTGTCACACTTGAAGCTAGAGCTAACCGCCCGTGGAAACATTGCCGATTTATGCATATTGTCAACCCCAGATTAATCTCTCCCCTTCCCCAACCCCTACCCTTACCCCTTCTCTTTCTGTCGATCTGTCTGTCTTTCTTCCCGTCCCTGTGTGTGTGTGTGCTTGTCTCTTCTAGTTCTGTGCATGCGCTTGTTTTCTGCTGGTGTATGTCTATGTTGCCGTATTCACCTGCCTGCCCTAGTTTTCAGGCGCGTAGCCGCTTCTGTGTGACACGAAACAGAACAATGAGAATACTATTTAAGAGTTGTTTTTTTTTTGCTGCATATCCTTTACAGGACATCGCTGTCAACACCAGCATCTTTCAGCTGTATGTTGATTTCTTGGCAAGATTACGTTCAGTAGTTTGCCATTGCTTTCTGAGCGGCCGGCTCACATACCCCGTAAGTTTCCGATGCGATTCGAACCAGTGCTGATTCTCACCGGCATCACGTCACCGACGAGAGTATACGAGATTACGGAGAAAAGTCATAACCTCTAAGCCACGAAGCCGGCCACTATTTAAGAGTACAGAAGATAAATATAACAACGGCAGTAAAATGCTGGTATTTAAAGGATATGCAACTATATATGCTTCATAGATTATACAAAGCCATTTGATAAAGTAAAACATGATGAAATCATTATAATGTTGGAAGATATTAATACTGAAGGGAAAGATCTCAGAATAATGAAATATATTTACTGGAACCAAGTAGCAGCAATTAAAATGGGAAATAAAGAAGGAAATTATTAATACATAAGTCTGGGAGTACGACATGGATGTTTTTTGTCACCAGATCTTTTCTCCCTCTATATTGAAGTAATAATGGGAGAGATCAATGAGAAACCAGGAATACTATTCGGGGGTTTTAATATAAACAATATACGCTATGCTGATGGTACAGTATTGACAGGGGATAATGCAAAAGATCTACAACAATTGTTGGACATTGTAGTAAGAGAAAGTGCAAAGAAAGGACTCTCCTTGAATATGAAGAAAGCAGTTACAATGGTGATATCTAAGAAAACGGTGACGCCTAAATGTGAAATAGAGATAGAAGGTAATATTCTTCACAAAGTGGATAGTTTTAAATACCTAGGGCCATTTATAACATCAGATGGAAAATGCACAGCAGAGATTAAGTGCAGAATAAGGCAAGGAAAGGCTGCATTTAAGAAAATGAAGAGTAACTTATGCAATAAGTCACTATCATTGAATGTAAGAAAGAGGGTGCTGAAGAGTTATATAGAACCCGTTTTGCTATATGGCTGTGAATCTTGGAATGTAAATGAACAAATTAGGCAGAGATTGGAAGCAAAAAGATGTGGTTTCTGAGACGAATGTTGCAAATTCCCTGGACTGCCAAAGTAATTAACCCGACTGCTTGAAAGAGGCTAGTGAAACTATAATATTATACACAACAATAAGACAGCTTTTCTTGGTCATGTGATGAGAAGAAAGGCATTGGAGAACATTGTGACAGCTGGATGAGAGGCAGTCGCAGACTGAGAAATGATGCTGGATGGATTCAGACGGTGGCATTGATTAACATCAATATCGAAGTTGATCCAGAAAACTAAGGACGGAGATCTGCGGAGAGGCATGAACGCCTAGCCAGCTGGCATGGCACTTGATGATATATATATATATATATATATATGACATTGATTTACAGATGACATTGTTTTCCTCTAAATTAATGCTAATGGATTTAAAATTTATTCCTCTCTATCAAAAGAAACCGTGAGGATCAAATTGTATTTTATTTCTGAACTGTGTGTGTGTGTGTGCACACACACACACATACACACACACACAAACACACACACACACACACACACACACACACACACACAATAACATGTCACAAACAAAACTACAAATCAACAAAAATCACAGTCTGTAATAAGAAACATAAAATGTCACAGACTCTGGGCTCTATAATGAATAACAATGAGATCTTTAAAAAAGAAGTCACGCAGAGAATGGCCATAGAAATTGTAGACATAACATTTAAACACTGTAGACATAACATTTAAACACTGTAGACATAACATTTAAACACTGTAGACATAACATTTAAACACTGTAGACATAATATTTAAACACTGTAGACATAACATCTAAACACTGGAAACATAACATTTAAACACTGTACACATAACATTTAAACACTGTAGATATAACATTTAAACACTGTAGACATAACATTTAAACACTGTACACATAACATTTAAACACTGTACACATAACATTTAAACACTGTAGACATAACATTTAAACACTGTAGATATAACATTTAAACACTGTAGTTATAACATTTAAACACTGTAGACATAACATTTAAACACTGTAGATATAACATTTAAACACTGTAGACATAACATTTAAACACTGTAGATATAACATTTAAACACTGTAGACATAACATTTAAACACTGTAGATATAACATTGAAACACTGTAGATATAACATTTAAACACTGTAGACATAACATCTAAACACTGTAGATATAACGTTGAAACACTGTAGACATAACATTTAAACACTGTAGACATAACATTTAAACACTGTAGACATAACATTGAAACACTGTAGACATAACATTTAAACTCTGTAGACATAACATTTAAACATTGTAGACATAACATTTAAACACTGTAGACATAACATTTAAACACTGTAGACATAACATTTAAACACTGTAGACATAACATTTAAACACTGTAGATATAACATTTAAACACTGTAGACATAACATTTAAACACTGTAGACATAACATTTAAACACTGTAGACATAATATTTAAACACTGTAGATATAATATTTAAACACTGTAGATATAATATTTAAACACTGTAGACATAACATTTAAACACTGTAGACATAACATTTAAACACTGTAGATATAACATTTAAACACTGTAGATATAACATTTAAACACTGTAGACTTAACATTTAAACACTGCAGACATAACATTTAAACACTGTAGATATAACATTTAAACACTGTAGACATAACATTTAAACACTGTAGACATAACATTTAAACACTGTAGACATAACATTTAAACACTGTAGATATAATATTTAAACACTGTAGATATAACATTTAAACACTGTAGACATAACATTTAAACACTGTAGACATAACATTTAAACACTGTAGACATAATATTTAAACACTGTAGATATAATATTTAAACACTGTAGATATAACATTTAAACACTGTAGACATAACATTTAAACACTGTAGATATAATATTTAAGCACTGTAATCAACTTTGGAGAAAAGGAGGGATTGGGTGAATGTTTATTTTTCATGGAAATTATTTTATCTCTGCACGAGCTGATTAATTCTTGTTACTTGTTTACTTTCAATACTGTGGTGATCCTGAACATTAAATACTTGACTTCGTATGAAAAGGTATAGATGAATGAGAAGTAGTAAAGAGTTAAACCCTAACTGCTTAAATCAGTCACCTCAAGCTGGTTTTCTGGGTATTGCCTTACTAGCCAGAGTCATGATAATTCTGATCTATACGCCCACTGGAGAAAGTCCAATAGCCCGCAACAAATGAAGCCAGGTCTCACACAAACAGACATCGCGGCCATCCTCAATACAATAAATATAGTTCCTGTTGTTTACTGCCTTAAAATGGTAGTCCAGCTGTAAAAACTGCCGTTGGGGTGTGAAGTATAATTAGGCCTTCAGATATACTACATCACGATATATAAGCTGAAGTAGACAGTGTCATGGACAATTCTCAGACAATTCTTACATTTGTCTGGCATCGATTTTCTGGAGGTTGGGTCAGTCCTGCTATGCAGTTATGTGTAGTCCTGTCTCTGCTGGGGATTGAAACCTGACCACTGTCTTGGCAGCCAAACTCACTAAACATTGTCATCGCATCTCCTTATTGCCTTACGGCTTTCAATTGCAACGTAAAGCACCAATCATCATCATCATCATGTGTCATGCCAATAAGTGTGAGTGGTTATGTTCCGTCATATCACACGATCACCAGAGTCGTGGATCAGCTCTGTGTTCTTGTCTCGACCATACTACATGGTCAAGTCAAGGAATTTACCTCTCTCCCTTCCCCTTGTTCTTTTCACCCCAATCTTGCCAGTTGTCACCAAGTTTTCCAATATATTTTTCTCATAAAGTGTCCAAAAAATTGTGACTGTCTCCGTCGTCTAATTTCTCTATTCAGTTTACGGTTTTCATTTGTTTATTGCGGAGCTTGGTCATTGGTCTTCCTGTCTGCCCATGGTATTCTTTAAATGCTCCTCAGAAACCACATTTCCACAGCTATTAGATGTTTTTCAGCTTGTTTGCTCATTGTTCACGCTTGATATCCATACAAAAGTACATGTTATGTGTATTACTTGACACTCTTTTTCATGGTAGAAACTCATATCATTTTATTGGTCAGTATGTTTTCCATCTTGCATAAGGCTACTTTCGTCATGACGATTCTTGTTCTAACCGCTTCAAGACATCTACCACCAGATGTTATGACTGTTCCGAGATAATTGTACGGATTCACTTGTTTAAGAATATTCCCATTTACTTGTATATTACACTGTGGTGTTTCCTTCTTTACCAATGCGAATGTATATTATGTGTCATCTATCTCGATAAAAGACAAGATTTTTTTCATATCCTATTTACAGGACATTGCAGTCAACACCAAAATTTTTCAGCTGCTGTTGATGTCTTGGCATGTTTTACTTTCAGTAGTTTGCCATTGCTTTCTGAACGACCGGCTCACATACCTTTCTGTAAGAAACCAACGCGACGCGATCAGCTGCCAAATCTCGCTCAGCTGTTTTTCGTACGAGGGTATACGGGATTACGAACGGCGTCATTAACACCTTCGCCAGGGAGACCGACAAAAGACAAGATCCGTATTATAAATATTAATAATATGGTGTGATTATCTTCTTCTTCTTCTTCTTCTTCTCCTTCTTCTTCTTCTTCTTCTTCTTCTTCTTCTTCTTCTTCTTCTTCTTCTTCTTCTTCTTCTTCTTCTTCTTCTTCTTCTTCTTCTTCTTCTTCTTCTTCAGCGTTCCGAGCCATTGAGGTTCTTTGCTGCAGATACAATATGGTGTCGTTATAGTAAGTAAATATATTATGTAAAATATATTGTATAAAAGATGTATGCTGCTATATGAATGAATATACGCCGTGAACCCTGGACCACGAATTTGCAGGTGAAAAAGACACTAGATAAATGCAGATCTCTCCTAGAATGAATGAAAAACACCATGAAAGGATGAGCCGGCCGATATTAGAGTGTTACAGAACTGTGTTCACACAGACAGACGACTGTCCCGCGTGAAGGCTCGGGTAGCGCTTATTTGGTCATCTTGTATATAATGAGTTCGGCGGCTGCGGCTTAGGGGCTAGGGAGTGCAGTATCACGATTCCCTGTCTGTCTGTCTGTCTGTCTGTCTGTCTGTCTGTCTGTCTGTCTGTCTGTCTGTCTGTCTGTCTGTCTGTCTGTCTGTCTGTCTGTCTGTCTGTCTGTCTGTCTGTCTGTCTGTCTGTCTGTCTGTCTGTCTGTCTGTCTGTCTGTCTGTCTGTCTGTCTGTCTGTCTGTCTGTCTGTCTGTCTGTCTGTCTGTCTGTCTGTCTGTCTGTCTGTCTGTCTGTCTGTCTGTCTGTCTGTCTGTCTGTCTGTCTGTCTGTCTGTCTGTCTGTCTGTCTGTCTGTCTGTCTGTCTGTCTGTCTGTCTGTCTGTCTGTCTGTCTGTCTGTCTGTCTGTCTGTCTGTCTGTCTGTCTGTCTGTCTGTCTGTCTGTCTGTCTGTCTGTCTGTCTGTCTGTCTGTCTGTCTGTCTGTCTGTCTGTCTGTCTGTCTGTCTGTCTGTCTGTCTGTCTGTCTGTCTGTCTGTCTGTCTGTCTGTCTGTCTGTCTGTCTGTCTGTCTGTCTGTCTGTCTGTCTGTCTGTCTGTCTGTCTGTCTGTCTGTCTGTCTGTCTGTCTGTCTGTCTGTCTGTCTGTCTGTCTGTCTGTCTGTCTGTCTGTCTGTCTGTCTGTCTGTCTGTCTGTCTGTCTGTCTGTCTGTCTGTCTGTCTGTCTGTCTGTCTGTCTGTCTGTCTGTCTGTCTGTCTGTCTGTCTGTCTGTCTGTCTGTCTGTCTGTCTGTCTGTCTGTCTGTCTGTCTGTCTGTCTGTCTGTCTGTCTGTCTGTCTGTCTGTCTGTCTGTCTGTCTGGCTGTCTGGCTGGCTGGCTGGCTGGCTGGCTGGCTGGCTGGCTGGCTGGCTGGCTGGCTGGCTGGCTGGCTGGCTGGCTGGCTGGCTGGCTGGCTGTCTGGCTGGCTGGCTGGCTGGCTGGCTGGCTGGCTGGCTGGCTGGCTGGCTGGCTGGCTGGCTGGCTGGCTGGCTGGCTGGCTGGCTGGCTGGCTGGCTGGCTGGCTGGCTGGCTGGCTGGCTGGCTGGCTGGCTGGCTGGCTGTCTGTCTGTCTGTCTGTCTGTCTGTCTGTCTGTCTGTCTGTCTGTCTGTCTGTCTGTCTGTCTGTCTGTCTGTCTGTCTGTCTGTCTGTCTGTCTGTCTGTCTGTCTGTCTGTCTGTCTGTCTGTCTGTCTGTCTGTCTGTCTGTCTGTCTGTCTGTCTGTCTGTCTGTCTGTCTGTCTGTCTGTCTGTCTGTCTGTCTGTCTGTCTGTCTGTCTGTCTGTCTGTCTGTCTGTCTGTCTGTCTGTCTGTCTGTCTGTCTGTCTGTCTGTCTGTCTGTCTGTCTGTCTGTCTGTCTGTCTGTCTGTCTGTCTGTCTGTCTGTCTGTCTGTCTGTCTGTCTGTCTGTCTGTCTGTCTGTCTGTCTGTCTGTCTGTCTGTCTGTCTGTCTGTCTGTCTGTCTGTCTGTCTGTCTGTCTGTCTGTCTGTCTGTCTGTCTGTCTGTCTGTCTGTCTGTCTGTCTGTCTGTCTGTCTGTCTGTCTGTCTGTCTGTCTGTCTGTCTGTCTGTCTGTCTGTCTGTCTGTCTGTCTGTCTGTCTGTCTGTCTGTCTGTCTGTCTGTCTGTCTGTCTGTCTGTCTGTCTGTCTGTCTGTCTGTCTGTCTGTCTGTCTGTCTGTCTGTCTGTCTGTCTGTCTGTCTGTCTGTCTGTCTGTCTGTCTGTCTGTCTGTCTGTCTGTCTGTCTGTCTGTCTGTCTGTCTGTCTGTCTGTCTGTCTGTCTGTCTGTCTGTCTGTCTGTCTGTCTGTCTGTCTGTCTGTCTGTCTGTCTGTCTGTCTGTCTGTCTGTCTGTCTGTCTGTCTGTCTGTCTGTCTGTCTGTCTGTCTGTCTGTCTGTCTGTCTGTCTGTCTGTCTGTCTGTCTGTCTGTCTGTCTGTCTGTCTGTCTGTCTGTCTGTCTGTCTGTCTGTCTGTCTGTCTGTCTGTCTGTCTGTCTGTCTGTCTGTCTGTCTGTCTGTCTGTCTGTCTGTCTGTCTGTCTGTCTGATGTATATACTTTTTTGTGTGTATTGTACTGGTGCTTCATCTGGACACGTGGCACGAAGTCATGACAGACTGGGAAACTTAAGATGGACAAACAACGCCTCAAGTCACAAAACTGGTTTTCACATTGGTTTTACAGAAATAAATAAAATCTGAGATCATTGTGAAAACTGATTTTGTAAACAAAATGCTTCAGGAGATTATTCCCATGTGTGCAAGAAGTATGCTGGAGGGAATTTTGTACAGGTATGTACACATTATGTATATCGTTTTGTATAATTGACTATATGTGACTAAATAGTTGCCCATACTCAGAGTGTGATTACAGCATTGGCTCACTACACTGCTGCATATGCTACCAGCCAGTCGGTCAGTGAGCCAGATGCCATCTGTACAATGAAGCTTGATAACAATACATACTTCTCTCGCTATTGCTGTATGCTCCGACAAACTACTTTACCTCCATCCAGCGTTCAACATTTTATCAGTTTATAAACGTACTCTGTGAATGTTGTCAAAATTCTGTGTTTGTTTTTTTCTCCCATCAGCTCTTGTTTCACTGCCGATTCCCGTTGACCTTTAAATGTGTTTGTTTTCATGCTGCCTGTATAGACAAAGAAACAAACAAGCACATGCAAGAAGCAGCACCTGAAAGACGTGTTATTCTATCAGGTAAGAGCGTATTCAAATATTAGCAGCGCATCTGTGCTCTTCTTGTAGCCTGATTACAGCAATACTACGACATCGTGTGACAGTCACGTGATAACGAAGTCTCGAACTTCAAAGGATGGCTGCTGCCTTGCAGACGTATGGCGCTGTAGTCCTTCCTCGATCAACAACATATTAAAGAAATGCCGACTGTTTGTAGACGTTTGGTGCGACTTTCTGTCATCGATCGACCTCTTAAATTTATTGTGACAGTGAAAGAAGGTGGAAGATTTATGTCAGGTCTTAGTCAGATATGACTGAGCTACCGTATAAAAACAGTAGACGGTACTACCTGCTTTCTGTTAGCGCCGAACGTTGGGCGGCGCTTACCAAACCCGACACCCCACATTGTGCCAACGGCTTCGGGCGGAAGAGCGCAATTGGGAGGGTACAATCCTTACCCTGGTGCGAGGAAATGCAACCTAAAGACAAAGTGTCATGGCAAGGCAGACCAGGCCCTAAGCCTTGGTTGGCGGCTGGTCTAGGATCGAAGCTCTGACAGGCGGACAATTAGAGCATTGCTTTGCTGATCCGGCAGCTTCTGCAGCTTGTCTTGTTCCAGATGTAGAGGTGTTATCTTTCCTCTGGAGTGAACTAGGCAGGCCGAGAGAGGGATCATGCTGCATGGGCAACACATGATCTCTATATTTTAGCCCAGGCTTTGTGCTATGGAGAGGCAATAATTCCATCCTTTACAAACTATCGTCTGTCAAGACGGCAAGGTGCCAATGAATGATGATAGGTGGAAGAAACACAGTGAGCAAAAAGATTAAATAAAACCGGGGGAAAAAATAAAAGAACTCTCCAGAATATTCTACACTGACTGAATGCTACCGAGATCCAAGAACTGCATGAGAAACCAACCAGGGTGTATCCAGTTTCTTTCCACAGATTAGGCCAACAGAAGAGGCCCAATATTTATAATTAAGAACGGATGCAACTCTGAGGACCATGTACGATACAGTGGTACAGCCAGGAGATAGATAATTAGTTAGAGATGAATATGTAAATAATCTGGTAATTGTACTGCATTGATTGTTGAATGTTTCTACATGTATATGCAGCAACTTCATTTATATAGATATAATAAATGATGAAAATTACGGGTTATTTTCTCTTTTGAGAGTTCTCTTGTCATAGTAAAATTGTTGTAAGTAATTCATCATCATCATCATCTTACACTTCTGCCGTCAAGCGTCGTGGGGAGGAATAATTTGCGTTCCAGCGCCCGGTGGACAGCACTGGATAGTGTCATTCCGTGTGGTTGTACAATGTCTCTGATGTCGTCAATCCGTTTTCTTCTTGGACGTCCTCGTGGTCTCGTCGCAGATGATCTTTGATGTAAGGCCAGTGATGGTAGTTGCTGATGTTGTATTCTAACAACATGGCCAAACCACTTGATCTTCTGTCTTTCAATAAATGTGGCACAAGGGTTGATCTCACAGTCTGTCTGATAGTAACATTTCTTACTCGGTCTCGGATTGTTAAGTTGGCAGCTCTCCTCAGGCATCTCATTTCGCAGGTATTGATTTTGCGAAGGTGTAATTTGGATAAAGTCCAGGTTTGAGATTGGTAGCATGTAAGTAATTACTCTAGATTAATTATTTAGTTGGTAGAGGAGAGGCAAGGAACCATCCCTTAAGGACATTTGGGATACTCAGTAAAAATTTCATTTTTAATTTACTTGAAGTATTCCTTGGTTCTCCAAAACTCTATTTAATGGTCGCAAATCACTGAGCCTGTAACAGCTAAATTAATTTTAACGGGCAGGATCACATTGAGAAAGAGGAGCTCTGGATCCTTGATCTCTTTGGGGTTGAGCCATCAACTATTTATCTGACAGTTATAGAAGACGATGACGATAACGACGACGATGATGTTGACCGTGATGATAATGCCAGTGGTGGGTGTGGTGGTGATGATGATGCCGGTGGTGTTGATTTGTTAGATGAAAGAATACTGAATATTGATCCCCATTGGTTGAGAACGTCTAAACCATGAATGAGACGATGTTCCAAAATAAGACGAGTGATGTAGTTATAGGAGCAAGTTTTTTTTTTAAAGCAGTGCAGAAATGTACTAAGAGAAATTATGCTGGATGGATTGATACGGAGCCATGGAGGAATTTGGTTTTATTAGGGGTGGAATGGGAATTTAATTTGAAATGTCTGGATCAAGGATCCAGAAAACAAAACACCGAGATCTGTGGAGAGTAATGAATGCCTACGCCAGCTGGCATGGCACTTGATGATGATTATGATGATGATGATGATGATGATGATGATGATGATGATGATGATGATGATGATGATGATGATGATGATGATGATGATGATGACAGAAATGTCGGTTTAACTTGGGAGTGTGAGGCTGTTGAAATGGAGAGAGGCTTGTTTGGGAACCTCCTTGTGTGTGTTCACAAAAACGATCCCATAGCTTCCTGCTCGTGTCATCAATATATAGTATATAACCGTGTCTGCAGATGATGGCATAAATTATATTTCGGGATTCATATGTGAATGATTTCCCCAATTTGAAACACATTCATTAGGAAGCTAATCCACGGGGTCGATGTTGTGTATCTATCGTGGGAACAACTAATGATGCCCGAAGAATATGTTGTATAGATCGAGAACCTGCCTGAACACGTGTGTATTTTAAATCTTGGTCTCGATTGCCATTTACTCCATGGTTTTCATTAAAGATCTGCTGTCTGTCCGATCAGAACGAAAGCTGTTGGAGTGGAGATGGCGTATTTAGAAGCAGCTATGTTTTGGGGGTGCGAAGTCAGGAGCAGTTTGGTTTTATTGAGGGTGGAATGGGGATTTAATTTGAAATGTCTCGGTCAAGGTAATGGACAGCCCTTTTGTAGAGCCTGGTTAGACACTGGCTGTGACAGCTGCACGACTGTTCTTGGTGTTACACATTAAACTCAAGTCACGTTAACAATGTGCACATCTGGTCTGAGTGCTTGCAGTCTTAGACTAGACTGATGGCAGTGAGATAAATACTGCAGGTTGAGCTGTAACAGATGGCAGCGAAATAAATATAGCAAGTTGGGCTGTAACATGTGGCAGCGAGATAAATACAGCAGGTTGAACTGTAACAGATGGCAGCGAGATACGAGGGCGAGTCAATAAGTAAGTCACACAGTTCTGTGGTATGACAGGTAAATGTATTTGATGTTTTCTACAGGTGTCATTAGGTGACAGCAACATGAAACTTTATATTCCCATTAGTCAGGTGGCGTTAGGTGTCTCATGAGCACGCGCAGCGCATAAAAAATGGCGACTGTACTTACTTACGAACCAAAGAGCAACGTGCTGTTGTGCTTTTTTTGTGGGCAAAAGGACTGCCTGCAAAGGCCATTCATAAGGAAATGCTTCCTATTTATGCTGACAAATGTTTGTCCCATAAAGAGGTGCTTCATGATACAATTCGAAGAAAAAGTCCATGACCGCTGACTAGAGGAGTGTTGCTTCTTCATGACAATGCCAGACCACATACGGCTCGATTAACTCGGGGGAAAATTAACCAACTAAGGTGGGAAGTTCTGGTACCGTACAGCCCCGACTTAGACCCTAGCGATTTCCACCTTTTTGGTCCACTGAAAACCCACATTGGCGGGAGACATTTCGCGAATAACGCCGAAGTTGAATGTGAAGTGAAAAACAGAACACGCAGTTATATGCAGCCGGTTTGGGAGGACTGATAAAACGATGGGATAAGTGCATCGATGTTGGTGGAAATTATGTTGAGAAACAAAGGGACAATGTATGTATAAAAATAAACTGGTTTGAAGTTATCATATTTAGTTATCTTTCATCAGCCATTTGTGAATTGCTCATTGACTTCCCCTCGTAAATACAGCAGTTTGAGCTGTAACAGATGGCAGCTAGATAAATACAGCACGTTGAGCTGTAACAGATGGCAGCGAGATAAATACAGCAAATTGAGCCGTGACAGATGGCAGCGAAATAAATACAGCAGGTTTAGCTGTAATAGTTGGCGGCGAGATAAATACAGCAGGTTGAGCCGTGACAGATGGCAGCGTGATAAATACCGCAGGTTGAACCGTGACAGATAGCAGCGTGATAAATACAGCAGGTTGAGCCATGATAGATGACAGCGAGATAAATACAGCAGGTTGAGCTGTAACAGATGGCAGCGAGATAAATACAGCAGGTTGAACCGTGACAGATAGCAGCGTGATAAATACAGCAGGTTGAGCTGTAACAGATGGCAGCGAGATAAATACAGCAGGATGAGCTGTAACAGATGGCAGCGAGATAAATACAGCAGGTTGAGCTGTAACAGTTGGGAGCGAGATAAATACAGCAGGTTGAGCTGTAACAGTTGTTAGCGAGATAAATACAGCAGGCTGAGCCATGATAGATGACAGCGAGATAAATACAGCAGGTTGAGCTGTAACAGATAGCAGCGAGATAAATACAGAAGGTTGAACCGTGACAGATAGCAGCGTGATAAATACAGCAGGTTGAGCTGTAACAGATGGCAGCGAGATAAATACAGCAGGGTGAGCTGTAACAGATGGCAGCGAGATAAATACAGCAGATTGAGCTGTAACAGATGGCAGCGAGATAAATACAGCAGATTGAGCTGTAACAGTTGGGAGCGAGATAAGTACAGCAGGTTGAGCTGTAACAGTTGGGAGTGAGATAAGTACAGCAGGTTGAATTGTAACAGATGGCAGCGAGATAAATACAGCAGGCTGAGCTGTAACAGATGGCAGCGAGATAAATACAGCAGGTTGAGCTGTAACAGTTGGGAGCGAGATAAGTACAGCAGGTTGAGCTGTAACAGTTGGGAGCGAGATAAGTACAGCAGGTTGAATTGTAACAGATGGCAGCGAGATAAATACAGCAGGCTGAGCTGTAACAGATGGCAGCGAGATAAATACAACAGGTTGAGCTGTAACAGTTGGCAGCGAGATAAATACAGCAGGTTGAGCTGTAACAGATGTCAGCGAGATAAATACAGCAGGCTGAGCCATGATAGATGATAGCGAGATAAGTACAGCAGGTTGAGCTGTAACAGATGGCAGCGAGATAAATTCAGCAGGTTGAGCCATGACAGATGGCAGAGAGATAAATACAGCAGGTTGAGCCGTGACAGCTGGCAGCGAGATAAATACAGCAGGTTGAGTTGTAACAGATGTTAGCGAGATAAATACAGCAGGCTGAGCCATGCTAGATAACAGCGAAATAAATCAACAGGTTGAGCCGTGATAGATGACAGCGAGATAAATACAGCAGGTTGAACCGTGATAGATGACAGCGAGATAAATAATGCAGGTTGAGCCGTGATAGATGACAGCGAGGTAAATACAGCAGATTGAGCCATGACATATAGCATCGAGATAAATACAGCAGGTTGAACTGTAATAGATGGCAAAGAGATAAATATAGCAGGTTGAGCTGTAACAAATGGCAGCGAGATAAATTCAGCAGGTTGAGCCATGACAGATGGCAGAGAGATAAAAACAGCAGGTTGAGTCGTAACATATGGCAGCGAGATAAATACAGCAGGTTGAGCTGTAACAGATGGCAGCGAGATAAATACAGCAGGTTGAGCTGTAACAGATGGCAGCGAGATAAATACAGCAGGTTGAACTGTAACAATTGGCAGCGAGGTAAATACAGCAGGTTGAACTGTAACAGGTGATGTGAAACTGATGGAAAGTACCTAGTAGAGATTAGAACAGTAATCGGCATGGCAAAAGTAACCTTTTGCAAGATGGAAACATGTTGTGAGATGTGGATTTTAATTTAAGAGAATATTTTGTTAATTTGTCTAGGGGATTTAATTTTATTCTCTATTATTTTAGTCACTTGAGGTGACCATGGAATTCTACCAGAAACACAAGAAGGAAAATACTTCACTCCTGTTCATAGCTGTATTTATGAGTAATTCTCCATTCCCACTTATCACCCTCTAAAGTTTATCTAGTGCTAGAAGACATTGATTGTTCACAACGAATAAACAACCACTGGTGAACACCACATTTACTTGATGTACACAACAATTTTGGACAAACAGTTCAGGCATTAAATCAAGATCTGTAGTTACATACATGAAAGTGTAATAGTCTCATTGAATTTCAGGTACAGGCATGGGAATGATTTGCATTATCAAAACACATTTACCCCATTCGCCCCAAGAAAAATACAATGTTATTACAAACAACACAACAACCACAAATTGGGTCTACTTTCCTTGACCCACCTTACATAATTAAGGCAAACAATGATCTAAGTACATAGAACCCAACATATAAAACAGTTGTTTCTGACACCCTTTACAATTCTCATATTTTAAAAATAATGAGTTGGTGTCAAAATACTATACCATAACCTTCATTGAAAAAAAGCTACTGACCTGTTACATCCATGGCATAGAGAAAAAAACACATATAAAAAGCAGTTATTACTAATAATTAAACTAATTAATTATAGTATTCCTTTAGGCATTGCGGGTGGGTATTCTTCTCCAGTGCGAAGCAGTTAATGTCCATAATTATCCGGGACAGAAATAAAATACTCACAGTCATGTTCTAATGTCCACTGAAGTTTCTGCTGAATAATTATAATCCATATTAGGAAATAAATTCACCACATATCCCCTCCGTTGGGGCTGAATTCACGAATCTTCTGTTGCAAATAGCTCGGTGCCAGTGTGAAATTGAGGCCTCAGGTTGGTCATACTTCAGGAGTTCCACTTAAGCTCTGCAGAAGGTAATTCCTTTTATCATCAGGTCTGATGAAAAGTCGACGTCCATTCAGCTTCTCTGCTTATCATATCCGAATCTCAATTATGTTCACAAAGATTTTTCACCCGCCTAGTCACCAGTCTATAACCTATTCCACAGTTGATGGCATTTTGGCTGACTTGGGACCAGCACAGAGTTCTGATTCAGTATTTCCTTTCAGTGTAGACATACAATGCTGCTTGTTATTCATTTGGTTCATCTGGAATTATTTCCAGAATGCTTCTGCAGGCATGGCACTGAAGAATATTACTTTCAACACATAACCAGGGTTGCAAGCAATCAAATGCTTCCTGTGGTTGCAGGCGTAAAGGCGTTTACTCCGCTAGCTGCTTTCATATGGTCTTTTTGATGGTGCTCAGGTTTTGGATCCTTGAGGTAATCTGGTGTAGTTATGGTTCATAGGATCTTAAGTTGATACCTTGGTTGCATTGGCTTATGTGGTTTCAGTGTCTCCTCCCCATTTGTTTGAGTTGGTGTTAGTATTCTAGAACTTGGTGTTGAGTGGCTGAAACCTTATGTTTGACTCTTGCTGCTGTGAGACGTTCTTTCGAAGACTTATCCATTGTTGGATATTAACTTGGTAATCCAACCAACAGTTGAAGGTTACTCACTGTTGTTAGTTTTATTAAACTTGTAGTAGGATTGTCCCATAGTTTCACTGATTTTGTTGAATGATGAGGCTATAGGTGGTACTTCTCAGAAGTAAAGCAGACGATAGATACACTGTTGTCAGTTACTCTGTTGATCTTCATCTTCGTAGATTTTTAGATCGCGAAGTCCATCCTGGATTTTCCTGCTAAAATAGGATTTCCTCAATCACGCAGTCAGTTGTCTTTGATTGATAGATAAAAGGCAAGAAATCAAATCAAATCAAATCAACTTTATTAGGGTCACAAAGAAAACGACAGAGAGATGGTTTGGCCACATGGCATAATAAGGACAGGAACACAGACCAGGTCCAAGACTCTGATGACCTGAAATGCCAAACTGTGACAATCTGCTTTCATCGGCATGGTACATGATGAGATGTAAATCTTGGACCATGCGTTAATGAGCAACCAATTCACTGAAGTGCCAGAAATGTGGTTTTACTAACGAGTTGAATTTAGTCAAGAACATACATCACCGCACTCGATGCCTTCCCATATGTGCTCCGTCCTCATCAACAACAGCCAATGAAGAGGCTGTGGTGATTCATCTGTTCTTCACCACTACACACATGATCCAAAAGGGGCCCTAATCACGTCTGCTGTATCGTGCGCCAATATCCTACCCAATGGGACAGAGGCGCAGTGCTGCAATTTTAGTGCTTTTCGTGCTAAATTTAGTGCTTTTTCAAGTCATTCAGTGCGAAAATTTTGATTTTAGCGCGGCCGTGCAAATTTAGTGCTTCACAAAATTTTGTTGGTGCTTTTTGGTGCTTTTTTAGGGTGGGTAAAAATAACATTAAAAATCATTTTGGGAACACTAAAAAGCCGAATTTGAACTGAAGCGAGGGAGTAAAACAGTCTTAGTACGTTACCGCGCAATATTCAACTAATTTAACTCCCTTTAATACGATTTAGCTGAAAGCGAACGCCATCTTGCAGACAAGTCCAAACGTCAATACATTAGCGTGTAATCGAGTTCATAATTTTGTGGTGTCTACATTATCCTTTCATTTAAGCTTATTTGTGTTTCACCATGAGCAAGAAATATTGTCAACATTTCAGAGAACAGTGGCTCAGTGACACGAGATTTCAAAAATTGTTGTTAAAAGTAGAAGGGGATAATACTAAGTGTTTTTGCAAATATTGCAATTGTTCAATTGCTGCCAGGTTAAATGATATTGAGAGGCACAAGACTACAACGTCAGTACACACAGGCAAACAACAATTGCATTTGACAAACTGAAAGATGATGTCAAAGAAACAGAAGGATGCATGTCTTTGTTCATAGGTGGCCATTGTTCGCTTGGCGTTGTTGACCATTTAAGTGAACTCTGCAAGGTACACTTTGGTGACAGCAAAGGTTGTAAGAACTTTAACCTTAGGAGAACTAAGTGCAGAGCAGTTATTTCAAATGTACTTGCACCATATTTCAAAACAGACTTGACAGCTGATATTGGCAAAAGTAAATACAGCTTATTGATTGATGAGAGCATTGACATTTCTGAACCTAAGCTACTTGGAGTAGCAATTAGGTACTATTCAGAAACAGGAAAGCAGTTTGTGGTTACTTACTTAGATTTAGTTGAACTGAGTGACTGCAACGCACAGGCAATATGCAATGCGTTAAAAGAATGTTTAAACAAGAATGGACTTGAGTTGCAAAGACTAGTTGCACTCGGCACTGACAATGCGTCTGTCATGACTGGTGTAAACAATGGAGTATATACAAAATTAAAACCCGAAGTTCCTCATCTGGTACTAGTTAGGTGTGTATGTCATTCCCTTCAGATGGCAGTGTCACTGGCCGCAGCTGCTTGTCTGCCCAGGAACATAGAGTTCATGATTAGAGAAACATATAACTGGTTTTATCACTCAAGTCTTCGTCAAGCAAAGTACAAGGAGCTTTTTGCTTCAATAAATAATGGACAATATCCGCTGACGATTGTTCAATTAAGCCAGACACGATGGATGTCCATTCAATCTGCCCTTGTCAGAATATTGCAGCAGTGGGTCGAGCTCAGAACTCATTTTGATGTAGCAAGACTCACCGAGCGCTGTTATACAGCAGAACTTCTACATTCTATGTTTAGCGACATGAAAAACTATGTGTATCTCATATTTCTCAAGCATATTCTCGGAAAATTTCAAAGTGTGAATAAGAAATTCGAAGCAGATATACAGGATCCAACAAAACTACTCAGCGATCTTGTCCAGCTCATTGATTCTATCAGTTCAAAGATTGCTATTCCTGGGGGGAAAAAATAACAGAAAGTGATGCTATTCAAGATTATTTAGATCTTAATCCCAATCTAGGTTATGAGTTTGAGAAAGAAATAGCAGACTACAAGTTTCCCGATGAGAAAGAAATTCGTGGAAGGTGCATCCAGTTTTTAATAGAGCTATAGACACAGCTGCGTTTACGTACACCCGATAACGTTCGATAACGTGTCATGTCTTAGTGGAAGTGAATGTCTACAGCCAATGAAGCCCTGTATATTGGATCTTGCTAAAATGTTTGTAGAAGATGCAGCTACTCTCACCCGCATCGATTTCCAGTGGAGAAAACTTCATCATATGCAGTGGACACAGACCTCTGACACACTTGGACTGTGGGTGAAATAGCCTCATACAGGGATACCACTGGTGAAAATCCTTTCCAAGATCTTACAGATTTAGCTTTAACTGTGCTCATTTTACCTCATTCTAATGCGGACGTGGAGCGTATTTTCAGTCAGACGGGAGATATAAAATCAAAATTGCGGAACAGACTGAACGTCAAGAGTTTGACAGCTGTTTTGACTATTAGATATGGAATGAAAAGATATGGCAAATGTTGTCATGATTATAAACTACCTAAGGATATTCTGCGAAAAATTGGATCACAGGAGGCATATACATGTTTCTTTCAATCATCCTTCTCATCCTCATCATCGCAGGAGCAAACACAGCAGGAAATAGCTACAGAAACTGAAGAGGAATTGTTTGACTGGGATTTGGCAGATCTGAAATAAACTTCATTCTAATATTTAGTGATAATAATAAATTATAATGTGCTACTTTATAACATTTTGAATGAATACCACCAGTGCTTGTTTTAGTGATTTCCCAAAAAATAGTATTGCAATTTGGTGCTTTTTTTTGGACGATTTTAGTGCTTTTTCATCAAAGGGAGATGGCAACACTGCAGACGCGGCCTGCTCGTTTCCTACCACAACAGCGCGTCCTGTGGAAAAGACTTTTCAGTTCTGTTCTTATTGGCCCATCCCATAATTTGTTCTCTCTGACTTCCGCTAAAAGTACAGCTCTGGCCAAGTTATCCCCTCGAAAAAAAGATTTTGGTCAGGAAAGGGAAAAACTTGAGCATAATGTAACAACTGGGAAATATATGAAAAGTGAGAGAGAGAGGAACACAGCCAGATAAAACTCTGTGACGTCTTTCGTCATCACGTGGGAAAATTCCCATTCCAGTTTGGGAAGCATGATAACCTACGCCAGTCACGAGGCACCAGGTGAGGATGATGATGATGTTGAAGATGTTGAATATATATATTCCAATCAACACCTGCAAATGTAGTTCACGGCAAAATTAAAGATTTTGGAACTTGTTGAATGTCATATATATCCATCCATCCATCATGTGCCATGCCGATAAACGTGGGCGGTAATGTTTTGCCATCTCACTCGATCACCAGAGTCGTGGATCAGCTCCGTGTTTCTGTCTAAAGTTGATTTGATTTGATTTGATTTGATTTGTCTCGACCATGCCACGTGGCCAAGCCATTCAGGTATTTACTTCTTGGTCTTCCCCTTGGTCTCTTCCCTTCGATCTTGCCAGTTGTCACCAAGTTTCCCAAGTCATTTCTTCTCATAACATGCCCAAAGAGAGGAGCGGTTGGTCTAGTGGCTAGAACGCCGCATTCTCTTTCGGGATACTCGGGTTCGAATCCTCGGTAAGGTGTGGAATATTTTTCTGTCGGGGGCAAAAAGAAAATCCTAACCTGCACAGTTCGCGGCGACTGCACTAGCCAGGCGGCCTTTATTCATCAGGCTCATAGACCCCGCTGCCATACACCGTAAGATACTATATTGGCAGTAAACGTAAACGACATGCCCAAAAAATTGTGACTGTCTACGTCTAATGTCTCTAATCCAGTGTTTTCCAAACTTTTTTTGCGCTAATCCCCACCTAAGCCTTTCTAAAATTCTTATCCCGCCCCCCACCCCCCCCCCCCCCCCCCATATCCATCATTTTATATTCAAAAATTTAAATTTTCACTAAAGAAACTTGATTTGTTTTTTTTAGAAGGGCTCACGGTTCCCAGTGGGGACAGAGCCCCCCCCCCCCCCCTCCCCCGGGCCCTGTGTGTCGGTGTTTTGTTTGGTGAATATTTTTTTCTTTTTGGTTTGGCGGTTACCCCCAGACAAGCTGGTTCCCCCGCTGTGGCATAACGCTAACCACCATTATTCAGTTTACAAGACTACACGCAAAAGAAAGGAGAAAATATATAACAAATTGACTACATGAGCAAACTGAAACCAGAACGGCTAAATTAATATCACATCAAACTGAAACTTGAACAATTGACAGAAGATGACGTCAATTCTAAGAAACATTTCATCAGCCAAAGCTCAGGAGACCATTGGACACAACAGACATGTGACACCGCTCCCGCGCGAAACGCCTGTTTAGCATATGTTAATTGGCGCACTCTTCCTACAACATGCCTGATGAACAGACGTGAAAGCAAGTGTGACCAAATTTTCAAATAAGGACGGCAGAATGTCTGGATCCCAGGTGAGCTTGTTAGTCCTTAGATTGAACTGATGACCTGATGTATCAAAGGCCCAGAAATGGTATTCAGTGTTTGTAATGTCAATTGAAATATATTATTATAAATTAAAACCTCTGAAGTGAAAAATGTTTGACTGTTCCATTCTGACCAGCAGAGCCGATTCCCGGGCTAACTGACAATCTACTACTCTCTTCGAATACTGCAATCTCTGATATTCTTAAAGATAATTATTAACTTTAAGAAGTGCATAATAATACTACATTCTATTCTAAACAACTGTACGAAGTGATGATTCTAAAGCAATCTTGTGCATTTCAGCAGAAACACTGTTAAAAATGCTATCACTATCTACAGCTAAAATGACAGTTCGTGTACTAGAACAAGTGCCTTCGTTCTAAAACAGACTTATCTATGCCTATTTACAATCTAGAAAGCTGAAAGAGAAATCCAATCTTTCCTTTCTGCTTCATCTATTGAATAAATAGGGTTTGATGGAATAAATATTTATATTTGTGTCACCATTTAATTAGATAAGGGCACTTATGAACTGCATTACATCAGAAGAGTTGTGCTTCGCGGAACTCCACCATCAGAAGTGAACTTAACTCATTACTCAACACAACTTAACAAACACAACCACCCACAACTCAACACTCAACACCACAACAACAACAAATAATGGGAGAGGAGTTATTATACACTGAAGAAGAAGAAGTTGGTTAATTGGGAAAACACAGAGAATCATTTACACACACTACAAACCCAATTGAGTGATAGAAATGTTATAAATGTATGTCATTTATTTACATGCATCTTGACACCTCCTCACTCTTGTCACTGTCTTACTGTACACGTCTCACTGACCCCAGGTCCCATGAGAACTTACATACAGCAGGAACCAACTGAGACAAGGCGTACACAGTGTGATAAACTCTGACCACCCCAAATTAACCCAACACTAGATTAGAGAAAAGAAGGGAGGTGGGGGAACTAGTTCCTACTTCAGGAATTTAGGTTTCTTTTACCTACTTCTAGATTATTGTATTGGGAAGATTGTATATGTTTATGTGAATCTTACACAGTGAAATCTTGGTGGCAACCCATTGGCAACCCAGTTGGCAACCCACAACCAACCAACTGACCAACCAACCAAACCAGATCCCAGAGAGAGAAAGAGATGACCCACACTTGAGATGGAAGAAGACTTGGTCATGGGCAGAACTGGAGTGGATCCATCAGTCAATGGACCCAGGCTTATCCAAATCTCCCATCACAAGGGTACACACAACACTCAGTTTCAGGAACTGATACATAAATGTTGATTTCACTATCACCACACTTAACATGTACAACATTCAATTGTTTACCATGTTTTCACACTTGTTAACATCATGTATATTGATGCTTATTTATTGATGGTTTGTCATATTGGTCCTATATGCATGTTTCTAATTTATCTTGTGTACCCCACAATAGAAATGTACATGACAGGCCAGAAGACACAGGCCCATTCAATAAATAATTACTTGGAATTGATCTTATGTTTCTTTGTCAGTTCAACCTATCTGTGATTCACAATCTTTTGTGTGTACACCTGTTGTCAAGATCTATTGAAACTTGTTGATGTGTTTAATTGTTTAAAACCAAATTAACTCATGAAGGAATATAAAATGGGGGAGAGACTCAAGGTCTATCAACTGCTCAATATCCATGCTTTCTTAACATAAATCAGGCTGAGAAAATTCTCCAGACTTTCCTCAGATAAACAGAAAGGGGGCTCAAGAGCTATAAGAATCCTTGGAGAAGGGGCAGAATCCCAGTTGGTATTTATTATTCTCACCAGGGCCATAATCTATATCTCCTAGACAAAATTAAATAAGACGAGGCCTGCAGATAACTCGAGGGTCATATTCTGGGGTTATTGAAGATAGAAGAGGATGGGGCCCAACTTCTTTTGTTAGAAATGGGGCATGCACTACAGTGATCTCCCACTCCCTTCAAAATATATGACATATTGGGATGGCTACGTCCTGGATGGTTCCCATAAATAAATTAAACAATTAAATAATACATTGTGTGTAATTAAACGGTTACATAATACATTGTGTAATTGAACAGTTGCATAAAACACTGTATTACACTAAACATTAACACAGATATCTTTAGATTTTGAACATTGTCACCATGTGGGGTATTGATTGACAGCCACATGATATGAATGACATTTATAGATAAATAAGAGTAGGTGACTGATCATTCCTCCTGAATAAGGGGCCATCTTTCAAATAGGCTTATACTTCAGAAAAAGGTGCTCCAGGAGAAATATAAAGTGTGAATCTACTATTCAAACACTACTTCTCTTTCAGAGAAGGTGTTCTTTTCCTAGAGGTCTGAACTTAACAGCATTTCATCAACCATCGGAAAATCTTATCCGGAGGGAAATCTCTGTCTAATTTCAGATTCTTTTCTTTACTAGGGATTAATTCTGGTTACTTACAATGCCTGCTGCCTTTGGCTTTTCCAGCATTGACAGACAGACATAAACATAAAGTGTTTAATATTGCACATGCTCTGTTGTATATTTGCAGATCAGGGACTGACAAGCTTACGCGGATCAGACTAACTGCAATTATATTTTTTTAGGCAGAGCAAACAAAGCAATAAATTCTAGGCATGGCGGAAACTGCAAAGTTTAGAGCCCAAATAACAGAAACAGGTAGGGAATGCGGGTTAGATGGCCCTGAGCTAGCTAACTATATTTCAGATGCATTCGACAAAAGAGAAAGACTGCAAGCGGAATTGGCCCTCAAAGAAAAACAGCTTCAGGCTGAATTGGCTGAGAGGGAGAAACGACTTCAAGCAGAAATAGAGGAGAAAGAGAAACGATTTCAAGCAGAATTGGAGGAGAAAGAGAAACGACTACAGGCTGAAATGGAAGATAAGGAGAGAGAGCGTCAACACCAACTGGAGTTGAAGAGAATGGAGACTGAATTGGAGATCCGAAGACTAGAGAAAGGGAGTGGTCCTACACCCTCAACCTCATCAGGATCGCCAGTGACAGAATCACATCCTCACGTCTCCCACCTTAATTCAGGAGCTATGTCATTTCCTCTGGAACCCTTCAATGAACAGACTGACCACATCGAAGGATTTTTATCACGCTTCGAGGCAATGGCTGTCAGCTGTGGGCTTGAAGAAGGGAGATGGGCGACGAAGTTAGCGCAGGCCTTAAGATCTACCGCTTATGACGTGTTCTCTCGCCTCACTCGTGAGGAGCAGCAGAACTACGCAACACTAAAGACGGCACTCTTGAGCCGATTCGAAGTGGACGGAGATTCTTACAAAGCTCGATTCAAAGCCGCAAGGAAGGAACCGGGTGAGAGCTACGCGCAACTAGTTGAAAGACTGAAGTCATACATACAAAGATGGGCTTGCTTAGGAGGATTTGAGGAAAGCTTTGAAGGACTCCGTGAAATGATCATCATTGATCAGATCAAGGGGAAAATGCAGAACGAAATGAAGGCATTCTTAACCCAAAACGGGGCTGACCGCCTAGAAACTATAATCATCCTGGCAGAGAGATTTGAAAAATCTCAGAAGGAGATGGGAGGTAAGGGACGTTCGAACAACACCCCCTCTCAAAATAAAACTCCCAAGCCAAAAGACGGTGAAAACATTTTAGCCACCAAGAAAAATGGGAAATCCCAGAAAAACACACAAAACACAGCCCAAACAGCGCCGAAGGAGGACAAACCATTCTGTACCCATTGCAAAATTAGAGGTCACACATTTCAGAATTGCAGGAAGAAGCCACCTCCACACACAGCGGCCTGTTTGGCCAACCGAAAAGAGAAAAAAGTGAGCACTGGTGAAACGTCCAAACAGACACCTCATCAAGACACATCATCTCGTATTCCGGTTGTGGAATCCATCTTGCTAAATGGATTCAAAACGACTTGTTTATATGATACTGGATTATCGTATGACTGTGTTGTTTCATCATCCTTAGTTCACCCTGAACAGGTGACAGAGGAAATAGTGGAATTACAGGGACCACTGAAGAGTTCAACAAATATGTCTCTTCCAGTGGCAAAAGTGAACATAGCCTCGCGGTATGTCACTGGGACAATCAAGGCAGCAGTCTTGGACGATCCGATATATCATGTAATCCTCGACTGTAGATTTATCGTTCTAGAAGAACCTAAAAAACCTGTGGCGATGGCGACCATGACCACTCGATCCCAGGCGACAAAAACTCCAGAAACAACTACGCCAATCCCTCGAACGGAGGAACTGAAGAGGGCACAAGAAGCCGACAGCACCTTGGATCCCTGCTTCAGAAAACTGCCAAAATCACATTTACCTCTACGTAAAGGTGATCTGTTCATGAAGTCAGCACTTCTTTACAGAAAAGCAGGACGAGCTGGACAAGAGTTTAATCAACTTGTTGTACCAACTCAATACAGGACTCAGATCTTAGAGATGGGTCATAGTCTACCATTCAGTGGGCATATGGGTATCAACGCTACTACACAGCGGATTGCAACTCACTACTTTTGGCCAGGGATGAACTCAGACATACAACGGTTTGTAAAATCATGCCCACAGTGTCAGAAAGTATCACCAAAACACCGGACACCACCGGCAATGTTGGGTGAATCGCCAATCACTGGAATTCCATTTGAGAAAGTGGCTGTAGACATAGTCGGACCTCTCTCAGCAACGAAGAGGCGAAACCGATTCATATTAACGCTTGTGGACACAACAACCATGTGGGCCGAAGCAGGTTCCTATGCCCAGCTGTGACTCCAAACACGTCGCTGATGCATTATTAGGAATATTCACACGTCTAGGATTCCCACAAAGGATCTTGACGGACAACGGTTCACAGTTTCGTGGTAAGCTCATGGAAGAGACCTTCAGACTTTTTCATGCACGCCATATCTTCAGTTCACCATATCACCCTCAGTCAAATGGACTTGTGGAAAGGTGGAACGGTACATTGATTAGTATCCTGCGCAAAATTGCCCAGGAGAAGACAGAGGATTGGGACTTGTATTTACCCGCAGCTTTATTCGCTTACAGGGAAGTACCCCATCACTCAACAGGTTTTGCTCCAGCCACACTGTTGTTTGGACGACCGATCAAAGGACCACTGGAGGCGTTACTTCGAACCTGGACCGATAATACTACAGATGATACAGTCGTGACTGCATCTACATATGTTGCCGAGTTGAAAAATCGTTTACAACACAGTTGGAAACAAGCGAATGTCAATCTACGTCAAACCAGACGAAGAATTGCTCGTAATTTCAATCGCAAGGCAAAGGATAGAGAGTTAGAGGTAGGAGAGAAGGTGATGTTGCTGCTTCCAACCAGTCAGAATAAGCTGCAAATCGGATGGAGAGGACCTTATGTAGTGACGGAGAAGATCTCACGTACCAACTACAGAATTTCAGTCAAAGGCAAGATGAAAGTATTTCACATAAACCTCTTGAAGAAGTTTCATGAAAGACCCTCAACCACCGAACCTGCACATCTGATGGCCATGAGTGTGGCTACTGAAGTCGAAGAAGGATCAACAATGGGAGTCGAGTACCCACTGCAAGCCAAAGAGACCTTTAAGGATGTGGAAATCAATCCCAACTTAACAAAGGATCAGCAAAAGCAGATTAGGGAACTTATGGCAAAATATGCAGAAGTACTTACTGATAAGCCAGGAAGAACTGATTTGGAGGAATTTGACATGAAGTTAAATGACACAGTGCCTGTGCGAGTCAAGACTTACCCAGTTCCTTATGCAAAGCAAAAGACTTTAGAGGAAGAAATACAACAGCTGCTCACCGCAGGATAATCTCACCATCTGAATCACCTTACAGTGCTAGCGTCGTCTTATTGAGAAAGCCAAGTGGAGAACATAGATTGTGCATCGATTATCGACAGCTCAATGCCATTACTGAATTCCAAGCAGAACCTCTGCCTGATCAGAATAAACTCTTCACAGCACTCAACCGAGCTAAGTACTTTACTAGGATTGATCTCAGTAAGGGATATTACCAGATTCCTGTAAAACCGGAAGTTAGACCATGGTTAGCTTTCAGCACGCCTGGAGGACACTATGAGTTCAACGTTCTTCCATTCGGATTAAGTAATGCTCCCAGCGTTTTTACACGTATGATGAGAAAATTACTTGACCCACTACAGCATCCAGACATCAGTCACTTCATGGATGACATCCTGATCGCAACTGAAACATTTGAAAAGCATGTAGAAACACTGCATCTTTTGTTCAGGCGCCTCAGAGAAACTGGATTGACGGCTAGATCAAAGAAGTGTCAAATAGGATTCCAAGAATTGGACTTTCTAGGTCATAAGATATCTCATGGACTGGTAACTCCACAAGAGGGAAATGTGGACAAACTCCAGAGAGCACCTCGTCCAAAAACAAAGAAGGATTTAAGATCATTTGTATCCTTATGTGGATTCTATCAAAAATACATCAAGGACTTCAACACTCTGTCAGCACCTTTAACGGATCTTACCAAAAAGGGGAAACCAGAGAAAGTCACTTGGTCAGCTGACTGTGAGAGAGCTTTCACAGCACTAAAGCAGGCATTAACTGCTCATCCAGTCTTACATCTACCAGACCTCGACCAACCATTCGTGCTGCGCACCGATGCCAGTAACATAGGAATTGGGGCAACGTTGTTGCAGAGAAAGGGAGATGTACCATCAGAGCTATTCCCTGTAGCCTATGCTAGCAGGAAATTAAATGCAGCAGAGAGAAATTACAGTACTATCGAGAGAGAATGTCTTGCGCTCGTATGGAGTGTACAGAAATTTCAGGCATACCTATATGGCAAACACTTCACAGTGCAATGTGACCATCAACCACTCATGTTTCTCGCAGCATCCAAGACTCTGAATGCCCGACTTATGAGGTGGTCGCTGCTTCTTCAACCTTACTCGTTCCAGGTTGAATACGTTCCTGGGAAAATGAATGTGGGAGCGGACTTCCTGAGTCGACACCCAGTGCCGGATGAACCAGGTCAATCAGATGCAGAAGAGAATACAAGGGAGGAAAAATGAGAACAGCTTGATAACTGAAAATGTTGGAAACATAGTTCCATACCGTAGAACAATCTGGGGTGGGGCCATGTGGCATAACGCTAACCACCATTATTCAGTTTACAAGACTACACGCAAAAGAAAGGAGAAAATATATAACAAATTGACTACAGGAGCAAACTGAAACCAGAACGGCTAAATTAACATCACATCAAACTGAAACTTGAACAATTGACAGAAGATGACGTCAATTCTAAGAAACATTTCATCAGCCAAAGCTCAGGAGACCATTGGACACAACAGACATGTGACACCGCTTCCGCGCGAAACGCCTGTTTAGCATATGTTAATTGGCGCACTCTTCCTACAACATGCCTGATGAACAGACGTGAAAGCAAGTGTGACCAAATTTTCAAATAAGGGCGGCAGAATGTCTGGATCCCAGGTGAGCTTGTTAGTCCTTAGATTGAACTGATGACCTGATGTATCAAAGGCCCAGAAATGGTATTCAGTGTTTGTAATGTCAATTGAAATATATTATTATAAATTAAAACCTCTGAAGTGAAAAATGTTTGACTGTTCCATTCTGACCAGCAGAGCCGATTCCCGGGCTAACTGACAATCTACTACTCTCTTCGAATACTGCAATCTCTGATATTCTTAAAGATAATTATTAACTTTAAGAAGTGCATAATAATACTACATTCTATTCTAAACAACTGTACGAAGTGATGATTCTAAAGCAATCTTGTGCATTTCAGCAGAAACACTGTTAAAAATGCTATCACTATCTACAGCTAAAATGACAGTTCGTGTACTAGAACAAGTGCCTTGTTCTAAAACAGACTTATCTATGCCTATTTACAATCTAGAAAGCTGAAAGAGAAATCCAATCTTTCCTTTCTGCTTCATCTATTGAATAAATAGGGTTTGATGGAATAAATATTTATATTTGTGTCACCATTTAATTAGATAAGGGCACTTATGAACTGCATTACATCAGAAGAGTTGTGCTTCGCGGAACTCCACCATCAGAAGTGAACTTAACTCATTACTCAACACAACTTAACAAACACAACCACCCACAACTCAACACTCAACACCACAACAACAACAAATAATGGGAGAGGAGTTATTATACACTGAAGAAGAAGAAGTTGGTTAATTGGGAAAACACAGAGAATCATTTACATACACTACAAACCCAATTGAGTGATAGAAATGTTATAAATGTATGTCATTTATTTACATGCATCTTGACACCTCCTCACTCTTGTCACTGTCTTACTGTACACGTCTCACTGACCCCAGGTCCCATGAGAACTTACATACAGCAGGAACCAACTGAGACAAGGCGTACACAGTGTGATAAACTCTGACCACCCCAAATTAACCCAACACTAGATTAGAGAAAAGAAGGGAGGTAGGGGAACTAGTTCCTACTTCAGGAATTTAGGTTTCTTTTACCTACTTCTAGATTATTGTATTGGGAAGATTGTATATGTTTATGTGAATCTTACACAGTGAAATCTTGGTGGCAACCCATTGGCAACCCAGTTGGCAACCCACAACCAACCAACTGACCAACCAACCAAACCAGATCCCAGAGAGAGAAAGAGATGACCCACACTTGAGATGGAAGAAGACTTGGTCATGGGCAGAACTGGAGTGGATCCATCAGTCAATGGACCCAGGCTTATCCAAATCTCCCATCACAAGGGTACACACAACACTCAGTTTCAGGAACTGATACATAAATGTTGATTTCACTATCACCACACTTAACATGTACAACATTCAATTGTTTACCATGTTTTCACACTTGTTGACATCATGTATATTGATGCTTATTTATTGATGGTTTGTAATATTGGTCCTATATGCATGTTTCTAATTTATCTTGTGTACCCCACAATAGAAATGTACATGACAGGCAAGAAGACACAGTCCCATTCAATAAATAATTACTTGGAATTGATCTTATGTTTCTTTGTCAGTTCAACCTATCTGTGATTCACAATCTTTTGTGTGTACACCTGTTGTCAAGATCTATTGAAACTTGTTGATGTGTTTAATTGTTTAAAACCAAATTAACTCATGAAGGAATATAAAATGGGGGAGAGACTCAAGGTCTATCAACTGCTCAATATCCATGCTTTCTTAACATAAATCAGGCTGAGAAAATTCTCCAGACTTTCCTCAGATAAACAGAAAGGGGGCTCAAGAGCTATAAGAATCCTTGGAGAAGGGGCAGAATCCCAGTTGGTATTTATTATTCTCACCAGGGCCATAATCTATATCTCCTAGACAAAATTAAATTAAGACGAGGCCTGCAGATAACTCGAGGGTCATATTCTGGGGTTATTGAAGATAGAAGAGGATGGGGCCCAACTTCTTTTGTTAGAAATGGGGCATGCACTACAGTGATCTCCCACTCCCATCAAAATATATGACACCCGCCTCCCCATTTTTGTGTGTGGACTCTTAGTCTCACTGTGAGCTATTGCCCACAGTGGTCCACCAGGTCCACATCCAAGTGAAGATATGTGATGGGTTGCTATTTGATCATCCCGGCCCCCGACCAGACCAGGCGCACTACTGGGGGGAGAGCAGCAAATGCACCCGATCCTAGCCAAAGTACCGATAGGTTTTAGGAAGAAATCACTAGGAAATTATTGAGCAAACACAGTATGTAAATTTTCAAAACATATAATGGAGAACTGAAATGCAAGTATAAAATAATTTTATTGAAAGATTTTTCTATATTATTTTAATTATTAGTAATTATTTAAATTTGGCGAGATCCTTGCGCTTGATGCTTGCTGCAAAAAGATTTTATGTCAGGTTCCAATTTAGTTAACTTCAGTCTCAAGTCTCCCCGGTTTGTTATATGCAGCCGATTTCTTTCATTTTCGAATTTTCCCCCTTAACAATCGAATTGCCCCTCTGTGGGGCGTGGGCCCCACGTTGGGAAGCACTGCTCTAATCAGTTTACGATCTTCATTTGTTTCTTGAAGGACTTGTTCATTGGTTATACTGTCTGTCCATGGTATTCTTTGCATTTTCCTCAGAAACCACATTTCCACAGCCATTAGATGTTTTTTTCAGCTTAGCTGCTCATCGTCCACGCTTCACACCTATACAAAAGTAAAGATTCTATGTAGCACTTCAACACTCTTTTTTCTCGTTTCAATTGATATCTTTTTATTGGTCAGTATGTTTTCCATCTTACAAAAGGCTACCTTTGCGATGGCAATTCTTGTTCTGATCTCTTCAAGGCTTCTCCCATCAGATGTTATGACTGTTCCACGATAACTGTACTGATTAACTTGCTTAAGAATAAGCCCATTTACTCGTATATCACATTGTGGTATTTCCTTCTTCCCAGTGACGACCATAATCTGTGTCTTCTTACTATTCAATTATAACCCTAGTTGCTCACTGTGTGCAACAACCGCATCGACTAAATGTCGCAGTAAACGTTGATTTGTACGCGGATTGTGACAATAGCAAACAATATAAAATATGCATCCAAGAGTATGAAGATATACAAATATTTATTTAATAATACAGTTATGCAATGAGACAGAAATATATCAAAGCAACATTCAAACAGATACAGGCTGTACATTATATCTTGAGAGAATAAGTGCCGTGAATTGTATCTGGCAGTGTGCATTGTGGTATTGACAATAAGTTTTAAGTAGCTTTCAGATCGACCAGAAAGAATAAACGACGTAAATGTCTTGACATATGCACTCGCGCGCGAACACACACACACACACACACACACACACACAGACACACACACACACACACACACACACACATATATATATATATATATATATATATATATATATATATATATATATATATATATATACGCCAGGATTTCTCAGAGCATGTCAACCATATAGTGGATAAGGCCCGGAAATGACTTTCAAAATGACTCTCTCAAAAACGCTATGGCTTATGACAACTGCCGGTTGTAAACAAGGACCTCTATATGCTACACCAGGGACTGGTAAATGTTTGAATATGCACACAAGTTTCCAAAAGTCAAAGACGAAGTTAGTCCTTCGTCTTCGCACATGAAAGTGTTAGCAGGCGAACTAACACTTCTGTTGAATCTCGCGTAGTTAGGGAAAACACGATAGTGTACGCTGGTCGGCAACGCACATGAAGATTATGACGGATTTATTTCGCGCTCGTGCCTGTTTGTATAATATTGGTGAGTGGGCCAGTTAGCTAGAGGCTGTGCGCTGGGGCTTTCTCAGCACACTGTAACCACCACATAGTTAATAGTAAGAGCCCAATAGTGCTTTCTGGACAACTACCAGGCTACCAGTTGCCCTAAACTGGAGGTGCTGGCTATAGAAGAAAGATGGTGATAACAGTAAAAACAGGTAAAGATATCCTCACGGCAGGTACTGCCCCTGGGATGTGAAGTGTTAGACCTTCACATATTCTAGGCAATGATATATGAGTTAGGTGGCAGTTCACAAACAATTTCCAGAACATTCTGAAGAGAGTTTGGTATCCGTTTTTGTCACGCTGGGTCGGACCCACAGCCAGTCTGGTCTGACAACATTAACCCTGCCTCTGCAGGGGATTGAGCCCGGGCCATTGTCTTGGTAGATAAACACACTAATCACAGAGCCGCCCTTTTTTTTTTTTTGCATATCCTTTACAGGACATCGCTGTCAACATCAGCATCTTTCAGCTGTATGTTGATTTCTTGGCAAGATTACGCTCAGTAGTTTGCCATTGGTTTCTGAGCGGCCGGCTCAGCTATCCCGCAAGTCACCAGCGGGGGTCGAACCGCTCCCAGTTCTCGCCCACTACGAGACTCTGCGTGATAAACGGGATTACGGAGAAAGTGTTGTAACCCCTCAGCCAGAGAGACCGACTGGCTCCTATTAACATTAAATATATATCGGGAGTCTCCGTGGCGAAGTGGTCAAGCTGTTTGACTCGGGCTTCGAAGGCTGTGGATTCGATTCCGAGCCGCGTCCTTCGGTTCACGAGTGAATTTTTTCGGAGACTCCTGTGGGTCGTCGCTGGAGCTACGGAGTTCGTGCTTTGTGCGACGCTTTTCGTGCTGCGGAAAGAGACTGAGCCATATGGGATACAAACCCTGTGCAGTGAAGTCGACCTGTCGACTTTTAAGCGACTTTTTAACATTAAATATGTTGAAAAGTTAGCTTTGGATGGCTATGTATGTCAGCTATGTTTTGTCATGTCGGTTAGCTATGGGTGGCTATGTATGTCAGCTATGTTTTGTCATGTCGGTTAGCTATGGGTGGCTATTTATGTCAGCTATGTTGTTGTCATGTCAGTCAAGTTATAACACGACCTTGTTTCCGTCTTACAGACACAGGCCTACACACATCCGCCGGGCGCGAGTTTGTGGACAGTCGATGCTCTACTGTGAGAACTCAAGAAGAAGAAAACATCACTGGACCGGCAATCTACAGTTAGATAATTGATAACATGACATTAATAATAAAAATAAGTCCGTTTTGAAATTTGTGATAAAGAATACCAGCAAAGGCAGAATAGTTGAATGTATCTTAAAAATCATCGTATGGCATTTAGTACTAGTCTATCCCGTTTCGGTTTTTATGAGAACTGATGAATTAAACCTCTCTTTCACTTGTAGCTGACACGCTGTGTACAAGCAGAGGAGTTGCTTCGACTTTTTTTAAATAGATACCCCTTGACTTATAGGGAGATAGAGCCTGGTTCTCTCATACATGAGGTGAGCACTATACCCCTCTCCCCAGTTTGTTGACACTATGTAAATGTTATGTCTATTCTCTTCCCCCCCCCCCCCCCCCACCCCCTCGCACTGTAGATAACACATGGTATGGCTGGATGTCACATTCACGAAGACAATGATGACGAAATTAAGCAATTTAAATAATTAATGTTATTATAGGTATTCACGAGATACTGCATCGACATATCTCAACACAATCTTTCAGTTACGATACTAGAATCTCACTTACTTGAAGTACAGTTTGTGGGCTAGAGTTCTGTCACACGAACATAGACTGTAGATAGTTTATAAGTACAGTTTGTGGGCTAGAGTTCTGTCACACGAACATAGACTGTAGATAGTTTATAAGTACAGTTTGTGGGCTAGAGTTCTGTCACACGAACATAGACTGTAGATAGTTTATAAGTACAGTTTGTGGGCTAGAGTTCTGTCACACGAACATAGACTGTAGATAGTTTATAAGTACAGTTTGTGGGCTAGAGTTCTGTCACACGAACATAGACTGTAGATAGTTTATAAGTACAGTTTGCAGACTAGAGCTCTGTCATTTAAACTTAGACTGTAGATAGTTTATAAGTACAGTTTGTGGGCTAGAGTTCTGTCACTCTAACATAGATTGTAGATAGCTTATAAGTACAGTTTGTGGGCTAGAGTTCTGTCACTCGAACATAGATTGTAGATAGTTTACAAGTAGAGTTTGCAGACTAGAGCTCTGCCACCCGAGTATAGGCTCTACAGTCTGTACTCGAGAGCATGTAAATATGCTGTGTGACATTACATTGTCAATTATCACATTGAATTATTGGTTGATTTAATAATCGACTTCATACGACACCGGACAAACCCAAAGTCCCGCAGTAAATGGTGTACGTTATAGCAGCTCATCGTTCCTTTTGGACGCTGGTTGTAAACACGTCGTACCCTTTCTTTCATGGCCAGATCCAAGCTTGATTTCAAATTTACCCATCTGTAATATGTTGTTTCATCTGCCATGGCATCTCAACTCATTTATAGGTAGTCTTTAGAATGTTTGCCATACCCATGAACTCTACAATGACCTGATACGCTTAGATCTGTGCTGTGCACAGTTGAATATATTTCCAAAGTGACTGATTTACCATGGATATTTGAATCAGTGGGACTTATTCCAATATGACTGACCGAACGAAGAAGCAGGACATTTTTGAAAATATTGTATTAGCATTATTTCAATCCAGAAGTTTTCAGCTGATGTTATTTCGTGTACTGCTGCCTCGGTTAACAAGGACACAAACTCATGAAGACAACTTTCAAATTGGCAATAAATGACAGTTTTATGACTAATGTTTCTCCTAGTTAAATAATCCACCCATATTTTAAGTCGCACGACACGTATTATGTAAATAATCCACCCACATTGTAAATCGTACCTCACTTATTGTGTAAATAACCAACCCACACGGTGAGTCCTACCACACTTATTGTGTATAAAAGTCTACCTCATTGTAAGTAGTACCACTTATTGTGTAAATAATCCACCCACACCGTGAGTCCTTCCACACTTATTGTGTAAATAACTAACCCACACCGTGAGTCGTAACCTTGGGCCAGAGGCGGACACCTGACCTCTGAGCAACGCTGTCTCCTGCATGCAAGCATGTGTGCGACTGTTCGTCCATCTAGCTGCTTTATTTAACTATAGATTAGGGTACAAATGCTGTGAACTGGCACGTTAAAGCACACTGTTTATGTTGTTGATGTTTATTTCATAACTGAATGGCATATAATGTGTAGGTAATTGTAAACATCGTCAATGATTTATGGCGACATTAACATGGCCACTTGGTTGTTCATGATTTCCACTGACAGATTCATAGTTATTGTATAACTGTACATAATTGTATAGTATTTAACACAAGCTAAGGATCCTTTCTCACGCCTTCAGACGTAATAGATATATGGTGCTAATCCCATACTTGCATAGACCAAACGGCACTCGATGGCCGATGTGCTCAATATTACTCCGGTGACCTTTACTTCCCCGATCATTTCCTGTTGCCAATATGAAGCTGGGTTGACCTGATCTGGGAGCCTGCGTCAGTTTTAAAAAAAAATGCCTGCTTCAATGGGGATTCGAGCACATAACTATTAGTTCGACCAGCAAGCGTGCTAGCCACTGCGTTAACGCGGCTCCCTTCTACTGTATTGGTGTTTCCATATTGCTCATGTGTTGTCTGTGGAACTACCGGCCAATTGGGGGATGAGTGGTCTAGAGGTATGGTATCCACCTCGAGTGCTGGCAGTCCCGGGTTCAAGCCCCAGTGAGGGCCGGGATTGTTTCACGTGGACTTGTAGTAACAACATTTTCCCTGGTCTCTGGGTCGTGAGATTGGACCCCCGTGTATATTGTTGCGCACGTAAGAAATCCCTTGGCAATTGGAAATCGAAAAAGAGTAGCCTAACGGCGCTGCCCTGGCAAAATTTCGAGTTAAAAATCAACCCAAAGTATTTCAGGATCCTCGCCGGTGCTACAGAGTTCGTGCACTGAGCTGAGTTTCTCCGGACTCAGGCTTGAGTTAGGAGTAGAACGTAGCACTTATGGGTTACACCCGTGTGCCGTGATGTTGATTCATCGACTAAGCTAAACTAACCTATCGGTCAACAGATGCAAGCAAGCTCGGACATCCAACAGTTGTGTGTAACTCGCATATGGAAGGCATTACGTATTATGGTGATTGTGCTTTGACTTATAATGAGTATATCTGTGTGCAATAATTGTACAGCACTTTCAGGCTACAATTGCTGTTTCTCGCCTTTAATATTTGAATGCCCTTGTACTATGGAGTGGTTTTGCACAGCGAACTGACTACAAACAAGGATGTAAAACGCCATCTTGTAACGCTTCTGCTGTAAACCAATTTACTTATGACGAATCTGATGTTGATATCTATAAATACAGACTTAACGTGTTACTGTTATTATTTACAGACAGTATAACATCTGAGGGTGATGAACGGACAACCCGGATACCACACACAGACATATCCTTGTTATATATACAGTAGCTACGAGGTATATTTTGATACATGACATCATGCATTTGTGCGGAGAGTTAATACTTAGTGAAAGGAAATAAAAGATGTATTGGTTGTATAGTTTACATTGTATATATATATAACAAGACGATCCGTACAGACAACTGAACACTTCTGTGGATTAAATATCAAAGTGACTACAGTCTGAATGAGGATCAGCACCGTCCTTCTCATTGTAACGGGATATGCAAAATCTGTATCACCTAAGCTGATTATTATGGGGGAGCGCTATCCTGGAGTATCCTTCCTCCGCGCTCAAATACACCCACCATCTATGTGGTTTATTATCACATCATCAAGTGCTGTAGAGGATCTGTAATCTGGGAAATAGGTGTAGCAGCATACCCTCAGTATGCCACATGGTGTGCAAATGGAGTGCTCTACTTTTTATTTTATAATTCTAAGACAAGCTATACTGTGTCAGTTGGTGGATCAATGGTGGATCAATGGTGGATCAATGGTGGACAAGCTGTACTGTGTCAGTTGGTGGATCAATGGTGGACAAGCTGTACTGTGTCAGTTGGTGGATCAATGCAACTGCAGATCAAAGCCACGATGAGTAGTTGTGCATTTTGTAGAATTTTTTATCTTTTTTGTAGATTTTTGTAGAACTTGCTTTTATCCATTTTGAGCTGGATATAACAACAGCAATGGCATTGTGGACAGTAAAATATAACAGAACAATAGGTCCAGTACATCATAGTCTAATATCATGACAGTATCATCAAACATCCTATACTCCTTATGGCGGGGAAATGGTCCTTTATCTTTGCTAATGCCAAGACTTCTCAGTTAGGTATGCTGGTCACTACTGACAATGACAAGAACATCTGTAAACAGCTATTGTAAGCATGAGAGTACTGAATCTATTCTATCAATCTTTACTCATTTCATTAAGGAAGGACATTTACTACCTCTCAAGTAACATCAAAGAGAGGGTCAGATATTACAGTATCACGTGACATATACCTGTGTGTAAGGTATGGAGGCAACCAGATATAATATTTGGGCACACCCATTGGGCTGGTAACTGTGAATATTGGTCACAAGAATCTTGACAAAATAACTATCAACATGTTCTCCCTTAGCAAGATTCCTCACCCTGATTACTGTTGGCCGTGGTTCCTAGTTAATTGTGCTCTTTATACACATCGATCATTCTTGATTAGAGAATAACAAATCACGTTCTGTCTTACACGCCGTGGGGCGTCATGGGCTAGTCCCATATTTGTATAGACCAATCGGCACCCCATGGCTGATGTGCTCAATATCTCGACGTGGAGCGTCATGGGCTAGTCCCATTCTTGTATAGACCAATCGGCACCCCATGGCTGATGTTTTCAATATCTCGCCGGTCACATGTAATTCCTAAGACACAACCTGGCACCCACTTAAGCCTGGTACGATCCGTGAGCTTAGGTCAATGTTAAACATTCTTCTCGGTGAGAATTCGAACACATGAACACCAGCCGGCAGCCAAGACTGCTGGTCAATGCGCAACCGTCGCTGCATTCTTGTTTGTGTGTGTGCTGAATAAATGCATTTGCAACTATGGATGTAAATATGTGTCTCTTACAAGAACTGCACACTTTCACATGAACAGAAAAGAAGTAATTCCGTACAAAACTTAACAAGCCATGTTACTTTGAATTACTACATGAATACAGAGTACACATAATTGCATACAGAATTATGGAACAATGCTAAATAAATCAATGAGCTGTTATTGTTCGGTTGACTATCCACAAAACCATCCACAAATACACGTCAGGAGTTGTCTGTCTGTATATAGCGGATTTGGCTAAGTCAGTCTTAGTTCATGACTGTTATTGTCCGTGTCTCTGCTTTAACCAAAACGTTCCCAGTTCTGTTCAGCTGGCACGGCTGCAGGTATGGCATTGAACATGCCTTGCCTGTGTAAGCTCATATTATACTGATAGCCAGGCGGTGTTCCGTGAGACCCTGCCCCATTCTGTGCGACGTATGGCCCAGTCATGTGAGTGTATATATTAGAGCCGGAGTCCAGGTTATACCGGGTTGTTGGCTGGCTGCCGCTGAAAGCGCTGCCATCATATTTGGGGTCACAGCGGAAGGACTGAAGATTGGATTGTGTCCGCATTGCCTGCGACTGCGACTGTTGCTGCTCCATCTTAACGGAACATGCGTCATCGTTACGATATTTGCACTCAGAGATGTTTGTGTTGAGAAAATTGTCGCTGGTCGCTAGATTCTGAGGGGATGCCTGCGACGATGTGCCTCGAGATGTTGTTGAGGATGTTGCAATGGGTGGCGATCTGTTATCAGGTGCTGCTTGTTCGGATAAATCGTAAGGGGCTTGCATTGTGTGCGGAGGTGGAGCAACAGTTGGTGAGTTTTGTGTCATGTAAGGTGGGAGACAAGAAGAGGAGCTTGTTGAAGTCATGCGATAAGATGGTGTCCATCCAGACAGTCCCGAGGACGCAGCTTGCATGGGCCCAGTTATATAACACCCTGAATATGCGCTGTCACCATGATGCGGATTGTGTTGCACCAATGGGTGAGCCATACCTGGTGGTGGCAGGTACTGATCTAAATCCTGATCATCAAACTGCTCAATAACTTCAGGACTGAGATCCATTCTACTGAAGTCTATGGGATGTCCAGATGGTCCTGAAACAACAAATACATGGGTCCTTATAGACAGGTATACATTGAACATTAACAAATGTCACTACAATACCTAATTTTATATTCAGAACTAATGGTATATACACTGCACCTGCACACAACACAGTGGTAGCCTCTGCCTCTATTTATCCAGCTCTTTCTCGCGTACGCTCACACACATATATATTCTCTCTCTCTCTCTCTCTCTCTCTCTCTCTCTCTCTCTCTCTCTCTCTCTCTCTCTCTCTCTCTCTCTCTCTCTCTCTCTCTCCATTTAGCTATTGTCCGTCATTCAGTTTGGCTATGGTTCGTGGAAAACATTTGCGGTTGTAAAGGAGGGGTGGGGAAAGGGGGGGGGGGGGCTTGAGCCTGAGGAATTAAGGCAGCTTGGCATTTGCAGTCCCCGCGAACTGTGTAAGTTAAAGTTTTATTTTTGCCCCCGACAGAAAAAACAAAACTCCACACCTTACCGAGGATCCGAACCCGGGTCTCCCGAAGAATTCGGCATTCTAGCCACACTGCCAGCCGCTCCTCGAAATATATATATACCGTTACAACCTATGTGACAAGACATGCTCCCATTGGCAAATTCTGTTCCAACTATACAGCTAAGATCCAAGATACATCTCTAAGACCAGCCCTTTCCAGGTAGTCATCTTTACTGATGCATCATCATCATCATGTGCCATGCCGGTAAGCGTAGGCGGCCATGTTTTGCCATCTGACTCGATCACCAGAGCCGTGGATCAGCTCAGTGTTCTTGTCTCGACCAAACAAGTGGCCAAGCCATCCAGGTATTTACTTCTCTATCTTCCCCTTGTTTTCTTTCCCTCGATCTTGCCAGTTGTCACCAAGTTCTCCAATTTATTTCTTCTCATAACGTGACCATAAAACTGTAACTGTCTACGTCTAATTTCTCTAATCAGTTTACGGTTTTCATTTGTTTCTTGTAGAACTTGGTCAATGGTTTTTCTGTCTGTCCATGCTATTCTTTGCATTCTCCTCAGAAACCATATTTCCACAGCCATCAGATGTTTTTCAGCTTGTTTGCTCATTGTCCACGCTTCACATCCAATACAAAAGCACCTCAGCACTCTTTTTCTCGTTGCAAATGACACTTTTTGATTGGTCAGTATGTTTTTCATCTTGCAAAAGGCTGCCTTCGCCATGGCGATTCTTGTTCTAATCTCTTCAAGGCATCTCCCATCAGATGTTATGACTGTTCCGAGATAATTGTACCGATTCACTTGTTGAAGAATATTTCCATTAACTGATGCACTGTCTATGCTAAAGTTGTTGAAGAGTGTCATCTCCGACAACTGAAGGTTGTAGTCAGCAATGTAGCTGCCAGAAAGAGAACCATACTGCAGTGGGTACAGTTCCTTTGTGTTCCACCCAGAAATGTAAAGTAGATACATTTGCAGAAATGAGAATGTGAATGAAGCATCTTTCTTTGAAGGAAACAAGAGAACTATCATAGATAAATGTACAGAATTAATCCGACAACGAATACCACACTACTGACCGGCAGGACCAGGTAAATTATCCTCAGTATAGCGAAGTCAGAAAGATATTTGCCGATGAATATGTTCTTTGAAGTAAAGCGGCGGTCGAAGAAGTGATTACATCGCCTACTCAGTGCCCAATGGTGTCCCTAATATGGGGCCAGTACCACACACCCAATATACCTCAATGCGTGGTAAAAGTTACAGTGTGCGCGTGTGTGTATGTGTGTGTGTGTGTGTGTATGCGTGCATGTGTGGGCTGGTGAGTGTATGTGTGTGAGTACGTTCAGTCAGCTGGGGTTCACACACACACACACACACACACACACACACACACACATATCAGTACTCACCCATGATATAACCACCACGTCGTCTGTCGTACATACACTTGAGGCTTGCCGGGTCGTGCTGGTTTGGTGTTACTGGTGGTGTGGGCGGACCGTTGGAATTCCCAGGCTGGCTGGAGCATTCACTGGAGCACTCATCGCTTGGAGACGACGTGTCGCGGCCGCCAGCCGAAGTCTTGCCTCCATGCGCACCAGCTGAAGATGACGCGTGCCCACCATTTTGGCTACTGTTTTTGGGGGTCTTTCTTCGACGGGGCTGGTATTTGTAGTCAGGGTGGTCTTTCTTGTGCTGCACGCGCAGACGCTCGGCTTCCTCCACGAATGGCTTTTTCTCACCTTCGTTGAGGAGTCTGCAGAAGACATGAATATTTCAAGTTAATAATGATATATCAGCCGGATATTTACATAATTTCCTCGTGAAAATACTAACGGTAATCATCAAAGGGCAATTAAAGTGTGTGAATGACAACGCAGCTTTATTTCCAACACACGGAATGAGTTAATTGTGTTAAATGCCAAGCAATTTGGGTCATTCAGTATATGTTTGAAATATTGCTGGTATCGCATTGTGGAGTTTGTCATAATGTCTCGGACTGCAAAACGCGTCCATGCTTTGACTGGCTGCTCATGTAGATAGATGTTCGCTCATCTTTTATATACTTGTGAGAAGAATAAAGAACGAACTCTGCGACGACGTGTGTCTGCAGATATCCCTGTTTTCGTTCACATGTCTGCTACGTCTGTATGTTACGCCTAATCCCTAGGTGATGTGATAAATTCATAGGAGCAGAAACAATCACTCTCAAATTAATATCGAATTGTGACTGACTCGGTCACGGGATTATCAATCTGAGTCTGGCGATGGACCCTAATGTAACTTCTCTTCTGAGGTTGAGCGGGTTAAGGGTAATGGTAGTATAGGGTGGTAGATGTTAGGCTTCAGCATCTGCTTTTTAACGGTTTCCCTTTGGGCATAAGACTTTGTTAGAAGAACCATTGGTATTTTTATGGCAGTACATTTCCTTTAAATAATCTGAACGCGATATGGGGATGTTTAACTTTCTCAGGACATGGTGTAAAACAGTGACCCTTGTGCAAACAGCATACGTCACAACTCTCGAGGAAATTGGGTAATCGCAGGGTAGGTCGCAAGGTCATCGTCCTCGCATTTCTATTGGAAAGGGAAAGAACCCAGCCATTGGCAGCTATAGTCGGCTCCCCTGGGTGGAATCTGCCCGGAAGTCAACCTGACACACGGTACACTGACTGACCTCAGCATTGACAGATGCATAACTAGTATGATGCACTTCTCTTCAAACGAGAACAAAGAAGAAGAAGAAGGAGAAGAAAACGTTGGAGGAAAAGAAAGAGGAGGAGGCGGCGGCGGCTGAAAAGATGATGAAGCAAAAGAAGAGATGGAGGACGAGATTTAAGCAAGTAACTGCCGAGAATGTGGTTTAACGTTTAGGCATGGCCACAAATTTGCTTCATTCACATATTGAGTGCTGCATATATAAATTTGGCATAAAGGTCAACGTAACTGATATATAAATAAATCACAGACATTCACTCAATCACTCATAAACTGACCGCACCATAGGAAACTATGTTTGGCGGTGACTCTTTGTGCCCCAGACAGCAGTTACTCCATGTCTACTTCAAGACATTATAACAAAACAAAGCTGGCTCGGTAAATGACGCCGTGCACTTGGAATTGTCCACACAAAACCAGAAGCCTCTGTAAATTGCCAGGACTGATGGCATTAATTAATAAGACACGCGACGCGACCCTAAGAACATGGGAACAGAATGTAGAAATAAGTAAATCAGTATATACGACAGTCTTTTCATGTCAGCATCGGCAAGACAACTGCACACACAAACAAATGACCGTGATACATTATCTTGTAAATTACGAACATCTAAAGAAAGTGCTTGATTGGTCAGTTTCACTTTGGTATTTCATCTGTGTGTATCATGTTATGCGTACAGTAAACTAAATTGATTAGACTGTTTGCCCCAGCAAGTTTCCTCGTCAACTGTAGGCGAAAACGGTTATCTCGTCATTGACCCAGAATCAACTTGTTTGACTACAGTCTTGCAGTTGTCATGGATCTGCAAAGCCGCGTGTTTAACTAGACACTTTTGTTGAATTTTCTCAGCCTGGCCTAAAACTGGAGTACAAACACGGAGTGAAGTTAGTGGAATGTCAGTTTGGCCTTCCGGCCGTCAACTCAAATACTGCTCACCAATCACGTGATCAGCAATTGTATTTATCTTCTTTACGCGTTGTATTAAACAACCGTTTTGTTCTATGCAAAGTTTACGTATCTTTTCACAACTGAGATAAACAGTATTGAATATTGTAATAAATACAAGTATTACCTATCCTGCTTTGATTGTGTGTATGAGCATATGTATAACCAGTTTCTAACACAGCCCATGCCATAAAATAGGTCATCTTGTTGACCGGCTCACCCTTGCAATACCTGGGGGTCTGGTACTTATTCACACAGAAAACCTGGCATGTCAATGTTGAGGTCATCAAGCGTCTAAATAATTGACCTCGGCACCAGCTCCACCAGATGACGGGATATCATTTGACAACTCTGGCTGGTGGTGACTGGTCAAGTGAACAGTGGTAATATGTCCATGTTACAATACGCCCATTGCTAACTGACTGACCTGTAGGTAGACCAGGTATTTCTACATTTTAAAAAAATGTTTTTATTTGTTAAATATTTGGTTAACTGACCAATCCCACCTCATTCACGCAGGTGACGGCGAAATACATTAATTGTGTATTCAGGTACAACAAGACAGTACACAACTATATAAGACAAGAGTTGACTTGTCTGCAGCTATACGGTACTTTCAATACATCAATATTCAGTGCAGTTTGGCAGATCACATTTAGAATTCACAAGCCTCAACAATTACTATCTACACTTTTCAGTTCGTGGATATTACAAGTAGAATATATTTTTAAGACTTAAGAATCTGGAGAGAAAAGGTCGGTCGCGATTGTAATAGCCCTGCCATTATATCACAGGCTACATAATGATAAGGTCAGAATGGCGTGACTAAATGCTACATGGCGTATCGAAACATGATGTAATCGCTGCGTTTACTGTCAGTGCTTTCATATGGCATAACTCAACATTATTGACATGTGTATTCAGTTTAACGTGTTCGCCTCTAACCCAGAGAGTCAGGTGGTGCTCTGTTCAAGCTAAGTGAACTTGTACTCAAACATAGTTACACCATCTGTTAGCTCACCCACAGTTATGATTACCCCACACTGGTTCCTTGCACATGTACAAGGCCGAGACGGCGTTTCAGTTCGTTAGAATATAATTATTATAGTGTCCACACAAGCACACAGGGCGACTCCATGGTCTCATTGAGGACGCCGGCTGGAATGTATCAAGCCCATGCTGGCGAGTGTGGGCGGTATCTCCTAGATTCCACTAAATGTGTGCCACGTGATCAATCCTGTGTACAGGGGATCTAACCACACGAGTTCTACACTTGCAACAGACCCACTTTGCTGTGCCAGACGCGTGCTACTGCACGAATCATCCTCTATTCTCTCCCACCATGTGCAAACAGAAGATGGTATGTGTACCTTTTCACCCTAGTGTTGCTAGATGATTACAGATGATACAACAGAACCATGTGAATATTTGATGCAACATATTTTGTCCGATATACAACTATCCGTACCACAGTTTATCATTGATAAGCGACGATTTTCATGACTGGGGTTTTAAGTGGCCTGGCCAAGAAGCTGGCACATAGAGTACAGGCTAGGAAGTTTCTCACACAGCCAGGTGGAACCCACTGCCTTGCCCAGAACTGTCGGCCTCTGTGGCCTTCGGGTAGTGAACGCTTTTTCACAATCTCGACTTACTGGGTTCGAAGTCAACTGAAGGCTATTCGGGAGCATTAGTATGAGCATCGGCCGTTCAGAAAGCAGCGGAACGCAAACAACAAATAAATGCTGAGGCTGATTGCCACGTCACACATGTTAAGTGTTTAGATCTCTTAAGCAGAAGTCATGGAGAACTCAGCACATTAGTTGCCTAGACAAGGTTTATCTGCACTCACAAGGCAAGATAGGTGACATTGGGCCATGTTTCTCAATGCGTGGGGTGGGATAGTTTGGCCTGAAGCAGCACGAAGCCCATAGTGTCTAGAATAGTCTAGATGTCTTGCAGTGAGAAACGTGGGTTTTTCTCGTGTTATACTTTAACTGTCCTAACAGAAAGGAAACTAACATGTATGTGTTAGTTAACGTAATGGTCTGTCCTAGAAACGAGGTTGTGTGTGTTCATATAATAGTCCAGCCTCGGGTTTTCCAATGGTTTTCTCTGTGTAGATACTCGTCTAGTTTAATTTATGTAATTGTTGGGGGTTTTCCAAAGTGGATGTCCTACTTGTCTTCACTTCTAACCCATCCTCCACACACTTAGATGAGTGTGTGGGAGAAAGTGGTGTGATGCTTGACGTCTGCTTGTGCACTGTGGGCGAGACGACTAGATCTACCATGTTTATTTCTAAGAGCCGTGATTTCCGACAAGCTTTCCGCCACTTCCGAGTAGCACTATCACAGAACAACTATCGTACATTTGCTGTTGAGAAACTATCTGTCTGTAAGCATTCAGCGCTTAGTGCACAGACTCAGCTCTGGGTCAGTGTCAAGTGCTCGTCCTGACATTAGCGCATGCGCTGTGTTTGAAATCAGCATACCTGCCGTGAAATGTCGCACCATGTTATGGATAATCCTCTGAGTGTGTGTGTGTGTCTGTGTGTGTGTGTGTGTGTGTGTTTGCGTGTGTGTGTGTGTGTGTGTGTGTGTTCATGAGTGCGTGTGGGTGTGATGAACGAAACACATGCTCCATTCCCCTCTGCAGAAGCCACCGAAGAGTTTCAGTAACAATTTGATTTAAAATCCGCCTGATTTTCCCTCTATGCTTTGAGTAATGTCCAGATCGTTTAGTCATTCCTTCCTGTACCAATCGTTCAAAATGGAGACACCTTTTGTTGGAAAGTCTTCACCACATCACCACTCATAAAGTAGTTCTCCGCCAAAGTTGCGGCATCAGGCCTAATCTTGGTGTTGCCGTGTGTATGTGTGTGCACCAGTCACCTGGCTAGATCAGGATTAGTTCCTCTACCCGGTGCGACTTAACCCCAAACTGTGTCCCAAGTCTGGCACTCTGGCTAACGTTACAGTAATCGGCACGCCACGCAGATGTGACGTTCCATTACCGGCCATGCACACCCCGTGGGCGTCTGAGGTTGGCGGGAAGGAGAGATCTGCAACAGTCCCCTAAGAGTTAGAGTTTCGATACCGGGTCGAGGTGAAAGTACTACACCAACCTCACACTGGTGGATTCAAGGCTCTCGAGGTCTCAGACGAAATGAATGAATGTCATTATTGTATCCTGCTTCAGCTATTAGACTCAAGTCTTCCAGAGGCTTTTCACACACACACACACACACACACACACACACGTGCGCGCGCGCACGCACGCACGCACAGAGAGAGAGAGAGAGAGAGAGTGTGTGTGTGGCGGATTGGCCTGGGTGTAGTGTCAGATGGCCCCGTGGCAAGTGGGCCCTGTGGGAGTCTGAAAAAGTTGTCCCCTGTGTACATTAAACATTCTGTTTAAAATGTTAGCTCACTGAGCAGTTTTGTCCCCTTGGCAAACAGTACAGACCCAGTCCGCCACTCTGTGTGTGTGTGTGTGTGTGTGTGTGTGTGTGTTTGTGTGTGTGTCTGTCTGTGTGTGTACGTGAAGTGGCGTACAGCACACTAAGAGTTAACTTGTAAGGTCAATAACATCTTACACTACAACAGAAATATCCACATTAATTATTTTCATGAGAAAACATATATATATATATATATATATATATATATATATATATATATATATATATATATATATATATATATATATATATATATATATATGCTGTTATGTAACACTGAATCTGAAAGATAAAACAAGCAATATGGAAAGAAGAGACGTGAAAGCAAGACAGACAAACCGACAGCAGGCAGAAATGTGGGCAGGCGGGCAGATAAGCGCCTACAATTATAACTATATTTACTCATGTCTTTTAAAGGCAACAGTCAGAGGCTACGTTTCCGGGCTTGGTCAGAGGGCATAGAGGAGATCAATATAGCTATGCCGACTGGTGTTAACAAATTGTTTTAAAACACTTTGTTTCTGTCGCTGACATCAGACGCAAAACACAATCAAACCAGAAAGAAGCACAGAGCCATTGACATACACCAATTGTCTGGGGATCTGTAATGTAAATATGCAAGGTACCGGGATTTACTTATCTGGACAATGTGAAGTCGTGATTTGTAATGCTATATGTCTAAACAGGATGAAGTAATGATATGTAATACAACTAAACGGGATAAGGTAATGATATGTAACTGAACATGGTAGGGTGGCCTAATGGTAAGAGACATGAGGTAAAGCAATGTGAAATAGTAGTGAACTAACTTGGATGAACTATGATAAGTTCGTCTAGTTACATAGGGTGAATTATTTATATTCACTTACATAGAGACGAACTAATGATATATCCTTACATAGGGTGAAGGAAGTTTATGCAAGAGAAGTAATTATATGCAAGTAAACATGGTGCATTAATGATATGTAACTAAAATGGGGAAAGTAATATGTAACTAAACAGGGTGAAATATATGTAACTGAAGATAGCGAACTAATGGTATGTAGCTAAACATTGTGAAATATGTGTAACTAAACAGCGTGAAGGTATGAGATGTAACTAAACAGGGAAAAGTATTGTGTTTGTCTTAATGTGTTTAATTATTAATTATTGCATAACAGCAGTGAGTTATGCTACGTGTACAAAGTACACTGCACTGGGCGAATTGGTCCTATGAAGATATTTGTGAGTTTGCTACTAGCTAAGAATGTCGGACTATTAACTCTTTGATACAATATCTTACCACCTCATAGTCACACAAATCTAGATTGGTTGTGTGGCCTTTCTCTCTCTCTCTCTCTCTCTCTCTCTCTCTCTCTCTCTCTCTCTCTCTCTCTCTCTCTCTCTCTCTCTCTCTCTCTCTCTCTCTCTCTCTCTCTCTTGCATCACTAATTTTTACTCTACACAATGTATATGTACAATTTTTTTCTCAATTTCTTACCATTTTTGCGAGAATGCTCACAACAATCGTCAGTGTCTCAACTGTGTGTAAAGTGTGGCAGTTTGTTCTTATTAGTTTCAGTGATCATGTGAGGCATCATGTATGTGTCTAGATGTTAGGATGTATGTGTGGGTGTGTATGTGAGGGATGTGTGTATGTGGGGGTGTGGGGAATGTATGTGTTGAGGGGTTGTGTGTGGGGGATGTGTGTGGGTGATGTGTGGATGGGTGAAGGGATGTGTGGTCGGTGGGGGATGTATGTGTATGTGAGGGGTGTGTGTGGGTGGGGATATTTGGGAGGATGGTTGGAAGTATGTGGGTGTTGGTGGGTTGGGGGTATGGGTAGGGAATTTGTATTTGGGTGGGTGAATGGGTGTGTAGGAGATTGTGTGGGTTGGGGGATGGGTGTGGGGGATGAGTGTGGGGGGGGGGGTGTCTGTGAATGGGATATGTCTGTGTGGATTGTGAGTGTGGATGGGGTAAATGTGAGTGGGTGGAGGATGTAATTGTGGGTGGTGAGGATGTTTGTAGGTGGAGGATGTGTGGGTGGGTGGGGAGATGTGTATGTGGGTGAGAGATGTGTGTGTGTGGTGAGATGTGTGGGCTGGGATGTGTATGGGGAATGCATGTGGAGTGTGTATGTGTGTGGGTGGGGGGAATGTGTAAATGGGTGGATTTGTGTGTGGGAGGGGAGATGTGTGAGAGGTGGGGGAGGTGTGGGATGTACAGGTGGATGAAGGATGTATGTGAGGATGGGGGATGTGTGTTTGGCTGGGTGGTTGAGGTGTGTGTGGGTGAGAGGGTAGATGAGGATGCATGTGTTGATGGGTGGGTTGGTGATGTGTGGATGTGAGTGGTTGATGGATGAGTACGTAAGTGGGTGGATGTGTGTGAGAGATGAGTGTATGGGTGGGGGATGTGTGTGTTTGTGGGAAGATGTGTGTAAGCGGCGGATGTGTGTGGTGGGGTATATGTGGGTGGTGGGGTGTGTGTGGGTGGGAGGTGTGTATTTTTGGGTGTTTATGGGTGGGGGATATAAGCGGGCAGGTGGGAAGATGTGTTTGTGTGTGGGGATGTGTGTATAGGTGGGGGATGTATAGTTGAGAGGTGGCGAATATTGGGTGGGTGAGTGGGTGTAGGTTGTCTGATGTGTGTGTGGGTGGGTGGGGAAAATTGTGAGGGTGTGGGATGTGTGTATGGATAGGTGCGGGATGTGTGGGTTGGCGGGGGTATGTGTGTGTGGCTTTATGATTATGTTATGCTGGGTGGTTGCGGGTGTGTGGGTGGGTGGTGGAGAATATGTGGATGGGTGTGTGCGTGTCGGTTATGGGATGGGTGGGTGATGTGTGTGTGGGTGGGGAAATGTGTGTGGGTGGGGATCAGTGGGTGGGTGGTGGCATGTATGTTTGCCTGGGTCTGTGTGAGTGCGTGGAGGTATGTGTGGGTGGGTGGGGGAGGTGTGGTGGATGTATGGGTGGATGCGGGATGTGTGGGTGGCTGCGGGATGTGAGGGTGGATGGGGAATGTTGCTCACAACATTGCAATATGCACTGTTTATGTTCACAACTTTCATTTGACAATGTTTTTTTTTCTCATGTGAATGTATCATGTAATATGCATTGTTTATGCTTACAAAATCCACTTGACAATGTTTTGTTTATTTCCTATGTAAATGTAACATGCACATTTGAAGAATGAAAGATGAGTGATTGAGAGGGCCGAATGTAAGACGGGCCTGCGTGCCCAATTTGTTACCCTTTTAAAATAAAGTTAGTTCGTTAGTTCGTTCTCTCTCTCCCCCCCCCCCTCTCTCTCTCTCTCTCTCTCTCTCTCTCTCTCTCTCTCTCTCTCTCATTCATCTCCGAATGCACCCGGTGGATCAGATGTAGTCAGACACTTGCTCCTATTTGATGAGCTCCTCAAACGTGTACAATGGTGGTCCTCGCTCTAAATGCACCACATTTCGACATATATGGAGATGCATGCAGTGAGCACAACAGCGGCAGTTATATGCGGATCAAACGGCCAATCCCACACACACTTAACACAGCAATCACGTGTCAGAGATGTCGGCTTAGGAAGAAGCTACCGAACATACATACCAAATATGCATCTGCCGCACAGGAAGTGGCATCTTAAGGTGAATCACGTGACCTGCTTGTCAACCTTCAGCAATCTATTGATTGAAATACTTGCTTTAGTAATCTAGCATCAGACAGGTGCTTAGGCCATGGATGTGTTGAAGGTCTGGCAACCTTGGAGCTTCTCGCTGCTGTACTTCTTTTCTACGAATGATTGATCCACAGTGACACATGGAATCATTTTATGCAAAAAATACAGGACATGACTGAAAGAAACGGTGGGCGGTTGGCTTCTTTGGCTACGTATCTGTGAGACTGAAGTTCACAAACGCCCATATACATATTTTATTATTATTCTATTATATATAGAGACGCCGGTCTCTCTGGCTGAGGGGTTACAACACTTTCTCCGTAATCCCGTTTATCACGCAGAGTCTCGTAGCGGGAGAGAACTGGGAGCGGTTCGACCCCCGCTGGTGACTTGCGGGATACTGAGCCGGCCGCTCAGAAAGCAATGGCAAACTACTGAGCGTAATCTTGCCAAGAAATCAACAGACAGCTGAAAGATGCTGCTGTTGACAGCGATGTCCTGTAAAGGATATGCAAAAAAAAAAAAAAAAAATATATATATATATATATATATATATATATATATATATATATATATATAGAGAGAGAGAGAGAGAGAGAGAGAGAGAGAGAGAGAGACAAACAGAGATTGACACCTGAAACAGTATCCAGCCTGTCTCAGTCACCGTGTGGTATATAACAATAATGTTTGCATTTCCTTTACAGGACATCGCTGTCAACATCAGCATTTTTCAGCTGATTGTTGATTTCTTGGCAAGATTACTCTCAGTAGTTTGCCATTGTTTCTGAGCGGCCGGCTCACATACCCCGTAAGTTACCGACGCGATTCGAACCACTGCTGATTCTCACCGTCGTCGTTACTTACGAGAGTATACGAGATTACGGAGAAAAGTTGCTAACCTCTAGACCAGGAAGCCGGCGTGTGGTATATGGCGCAGGGAAATACTATTTGGACGTGTACCGTGATAAGATGATGCGCATATTGTAAGAGTGATTATAGTCCATGCCGCGAGGCGTTGGTGGTCATGGTTATCCACGGCCATCTATCTCGACTATTGCCTATCGATGCTGCTACTGATGTTTCCCCATGTCATGATATCAAACTATACAGCATCTACTTGTCTGATTTCTCTCTTGTATGAGTATGTGCCTGAAAACTGTAGCTAGCCTAAGTTACTTATAGAAGGGTCAGGAACAAGTATACTATACAGACTTATTCACGGGGAAAATAAAGTAACTGATATTGGGGAGGGGAAAAATAAAGTAAATGATATTGGGGAGGGGGAAAAAAGGGGGAGGGGGGCATTGAAGACCACTTACTTACACGAAAGATTCAGAAATTACAAATGCATTCCTGAGCCATGCCCCCCCCCTCCCCCTCTCCCCAGCTCCTTTCCCCCATCTCAAAACAACCTCTTAGTTTCCCCCTCAGCCACCACAATCTGCAAATTCCATTCATTTCATGTCATCCTCTTCTCCCCTCCTTCGCAAAAAAATAAAAAAATAAAAAGTTCTCGCATGCAGAAATCTGCTGGGCCATGTTACTTGTGGACGTTGAGGATACTTGAGATTTGGCTGGCTGTGTTGTATTTGTGGCAATGTCCACACATCCGGTGTGTCGATGACTAACAGGCCAGCATCAGGCGGCGATTGTTTGGTGACGGGATCTTCTCTATCTCTGACTGACTGCATGACTATCTATGTCAATAAAGTCCATTTGCATTAGTTAGTGAGTATCTGTACATAACTATTATGGCTTGAGGAGAGCTAGATTAATCAAATGAATTAGTGAGTAACATTTTAGGCGCCTACTCCCACGAATTATTGACAGATCGTGGCGAAATTACACAACGAGATGTTGGTTGAGAATCTGTGATGGTGAATACAAAAGTGAATGTGATAATGAGTGGCGGTATGGTCAACTCTGCGGAGCACAGAGCAGATCATGTCGGCATAAAGCGGCAGTCACATATTCGTATGAGGTGAGCTGATGTTATTATGATCCGGTGAGCAGATAATATTATCATTCGTGGAAATAATACACACGTGCCACATTGTTGCAAGCTGTACCTACATGGTTGTATTCAGCAATACCGGAAACGTTTCCTTTTCAAACATATGGCGAAGCGGAGAAATGGTATGAATAAGAGACTGGAAAATATGTGTTAATCACGGGGCAATGGTTCTTACAGTGTCATTGTTAATACAAATAGGTTCACATGCACATGAATCATTGAAAGCTTTATAAGGCTGTGAAACTAAGGCATGAGCAACTGTTTCAGTATTCAACGCCTTTAAGACATTCAGACTACAAGGAATGGTGGGGGGTTGGGTACTCATTAATGGAGCAATTAAATCAGCCACCTATAAATTACATATAAACGATCACGAAGCTACAATGTACAACGAACTGAAGGCACTGCATAACACTACAAGAAAACGATAAATCTAGACTGCCCACAACATAGCCAGTGCTTAATGCAGTTAGTGGATGTAACTAAGACAGGTGACAGAGAAGCACGTTTACACACACACACACACACACACACACACACAACACTCACTCACTCACACGCACACACGCGAGCGCGCGATAGCCACACAAATAAAAGAACCAAAATAGAATTAATCGTGACTGAATGACTGACAGTACATTCCCACAATGGAAATAGTAAGAGTAGCAGAGGTGATACCGATATTCATGGCATTAGGCAATCAAATAAATGAGGAATGAGGAGGGGATGATAGTGCTAAAATTAGGCAGTCGAGTAGATGAGCAAGGGAGAGAGTCAACGATAGTGATGTCATCAGACAGTCAATTAGACGAGGAAGGGGAAGACAACGGTAGCACAGTCATAATGCAGACAAATTCATGAGGAAGTGAATTGACTATACTAAACTGTCGTGTTGTGTTATAGTGATTAGCTCGCCAACACAGTCGGCCGGAGTTCCATCCTAGTAGCCGTAGGGGGTGTTTCCAGTGAGTAGTAGTAGTAGTAGTAGTAGTAGTACTAGTAGTAGTAGTAGTAGTAGTAGTAGTAGTAGTAGTAGTAGTAGTAGTAGTAGTAGTAGTAGTAGTAGTAGTAGTAGTAGTAGTAATACTACAACCACTAATTCTACTAGTACTGCTACTACTAACATCAAATGGAAGAAGCGTGACAGAGATTAAGACCAGAATAGGCCAACCAAAAGCTGTATTTCAGAAGATGAACAGTTTCTGAGATAATTAGTCACTTTCACTGAATGTCAGAACCAGAGCACTGAAATGTTATGACGAATCTGTTCTACTGTATGCAGTGAATCTTGGAACGTCAGCTAAGAAATTAGCTGGAACTTGGATGCAATGGAAATGTGGTTTTGAGACGAATGTTGCGAATACTTTCGACTTTCGACTTTCGAGTTTCTAACAATGATTGCACGAAAGAGGCTAATGGAAGTATAACATTATGCGCAGCAATAATAAATAGGTTTTATTGGTCATGAAGAATATCGTGCCGACTGGAAATATCAGTGCCAAAAGCAGATGCAGACAGAGAAATGTCTCTGGATGGTCTAAGAGAGTAGCAAGGTGGAATATCAATGATAGAATTAATCCAGATCGCCAAGGACCGAGATCTGTGGAGAAAAACGAACACATACGCTAAATGGCAAGGCCATTGCATAATAGATTAACCGGTCATAAATAAACACACATTGTATCGTTAGGCTTTCACAGAAGGAGAAGAAGATATTAGAGGACTTCCTGTGTAAAAGATAAACCGGGACGGTAAATAAGGCGGAAAAATTATTGATAGTATACAAAAAAGAAGGTTGTGGTCAGACATGCTCGTAAACGCCAGACGGCGTGGACTTTTAGAAAAGCAGCGGTCCAAAGAAGGCACAATTTGTTTTGTTTAATGATGTTGTTTGAAAAAACAAATATGTAGAAAATATTATGCTTGTCCTACAGCCATTAAAAAGACAAATATAAGAATTGCCAAAGTATTTAAAGAACATTTTAAAATAGTAACATCTAGAGAGATAAACAACACATTAAAAATGAGTATTGTCAAATGACCAACAAGCAGCGATTAGAATAGATGGCGAGACATCAGATTAGTTTGACATCAAGCAAGGAGTCCGTCAGGGTTGTGTGCTTTCCTCCTATTTGTTTAACCTCTACGCCGAAAATATAATGAGAAATGTCAGAGATGATGTTCTGTTCTGTTGTTTGTCCTTCAATAACTACTAAGAAAGCACTTTACAACACAATCTTCCTACCAACTCTGTGCTACCAATGCCAAACCTGGACAATGACAGAAAAAGAGAAAAGAAAAATCACAACAACAGAAATGAGGTTCCTGAGAAGAATACTCAACGTATCAAGAAGAGATAAGATCAGAAATGAAGAAATTAGGACTAAAGTGGGGGTTAAAGCTGCTCTAGATTTTATTAGAAAGCAGCAAGTCAAATGGTTTGGCCATGCAAGTAGGCTACCAGTCAACAGCATGCCACAACAAGCAATGACGTACAGACCAGATGGAAACAGAGGAAGAGGCCGACCACGTAAACGCTGGACGGATGGAATAACAGAATCCATGGGAATGTCGATATACGAAGCCCATAACCGGGCACTCTCACGAAGTTTATACTTCACCTCGACACCGCAAGGTACAAGAGGAACATGATGAGATGAGATGAGATGAGTCCTTCAAGAATGATGATGACCATTCATTTCATCCAGTGGGATTGAAAGTATGGAGCCGTGAGTTCTAAGATGGTATAAATAGGGAACAATATGATGCCCTAAATATCGGTGGTTATGACATACCAGAGATTCGATATGCTGATGATACAGTATTGCTATCTACAACACAGAATGTATAGAAAACCTAATACCCTCAACCCAATTGAATGGTGAAAATCACAACTTATATCTTATCATAGCCAATGCATACAGATAAAACTACTATGGAGAAAGAAATATATGTAAATGGGGAAAAATTGGAAGTGGTGGAAAATTTCGAATATCTTGGGTGATTAATTACAAACAATGGTGACACAATAAAAGAAATTACAAGCCGAATATCTATTGCTCTTCAAAGACTAAAACAACTGAATAAATTGTGGAGTTGGACAGATAGAACAACAAAAATTAGAGTTTTAAGAGCATGCATCTTCCCGATTGCAACATACGCCTGTGAGACCTGGACACTTGCTAAACAAGCTGAACAGCGCCTAAATGCCTCTGACTATAAATTTTATAGACGAGTTCTAAGAATATCTTGGATACAGAAAAGAACAAATGTATCCATACTTTAAGAGCTGAATATTGAAGAAGGTTGACCATTAAAGACGATAAAACAAAAAACATTGAATTATTTTGGTCACTTGAAAGGTCACGAAAGTTTGGAGAGAACAATAATGGAGGGGTATATGCCCGGGAAGAGAGGAAGAGGAAGGCCAAATAGAAGATGGGTGCAGGATGTGGCGGATGATCTCCAGATGGGTGTATTGGACGCGGGACATTTTACGCGGGATCGAGAGGTTTTCCCGAAGGTTGTTATGGTTGCGATGTTCTGCAAAGGACATGCTACTGAATGAATGAATGAGTGAATGAATGAATGAATGAATGAATGAATGAATGAATTGTTAAATGGTATTACAGTCAACACTACAGGACAGAAGCCGTGACAATGAACAAGCCACCGAATAGTCGAACTGAGGCCCAGGTTATGAGGGTATACAGCAGACGATGCCGTGTGTCATGGAGGGTGGGTGGGGGGGGGGGGGGCACAATCAAATGCAGAGGTTTTAGTGAGGTTAGGAACGAAACGAGAGTTGGTGAACGAAATACCAAACTAGAATGTGAAAAAATATTGGCCACATTAAAACACATGGCATTGTTGAAAAAGCCATACTGGAGGGGAAAGCTGAAAGCTGACAACGAGCAGTGCTTGGTCGCTGGATACGAACAATGTGGTATTGTTCCACTGCAGCCTAGCCTATTCCATGGTACATGCATGGCTGAATATTCTATCTCTGTACACCCGTGATACTGTAAACATGTGTGAAGACAACATCAAGACATGGACGAGTAGCAGAGTTTGCAACTACGACGAGGAACGTAGAGCATCGAAGATTCACTGAAGCCAACCCTCAATGTGGAGACGGCAAGTGATATATATATATATATATATATATATATATATATATATATATATATATATATATATATATATATATATATATATATATATGTGTGTGTGTGTGTGTGTTTTTTGTGTGTGTGTGCGCGCGCTCTTGTTTATCACATATTTACATATACCATTATGGAAATGAGTGCACAAATACCAGGCTTCCGTTAGTCTTATAGAAGCATTGCTTGCTTGCTTGCTTGTGTTCGCTGGCTGTGATCTGCAGCGCCAAGTCCTGTATGTCGGATGAAGACATCCTGTTGTCCAACATCAATGTGATGTCATACAGGACCTGATGTTTGCGTGAGTATTCGTTGTCCCATGTCTGGCTTATTGGTGTGCAGACTGGTGGTTCCTCGCCGTACAGGCAGACACTCTCCGACTTCGGAGGAATAGAAGCATTCACTTGCCGAAGTCTTACTAGTTGACCTGCCCTTCATCATATTGGGAATGTAAGTGTTGATTGCACGTTTGATCATGAAAGGAAGATAATGAACACGGTCTGTCTCGTCCCATGAATTATGTACGCCCTGTGCAAAGTATTTACCCCAAACGTTTAAAACAAAAGGTGTCACAACAAAGTCAGCTGGTAATCTTCGCTGGTGGAGCGCTGCCGATAATCTGACTCCGCTTGTTATTGTTAGCTCATTTGCGGCTGTCGAAATGGTAAAATCAATTGCTCAAGTCTTTGTTTGACACCAGAATTGAGCAGTCTTGCACCGGCACACGGACACATTCAAACAGATAACGAGCTAGAAATTATAATTGACAATGTGCAGTCAGAAGTGGGGGAACATTTACCTGCCTGCATACAGCGGCTCCAGTGTTCAATAAGTTCCTGTTGCCTGTCGTCTCCGTCCGTGTACTTTGATCGTTCTTCTTCTACTACTTCTTTTCATTCCCCCGACGGAGCATAGGCTCTCAAGTAACTCCGGGCAAGCGCTGTGTTGACTCGTTCATTATTAGTTGAATTTTGCAGCTAGAATTTCCTATAGAATGAAATAGCTAGTCTCGTGCCAACCTTCCTGTGACGCTTCTTACGACATGCGTGATATGTTACAATATCACAATTTTTTGCTTGTCATAGGGACCTCGGTAATACACGGGCGGTAATCGATCACAACATTAGAACAATGTGGTGTTGTTACCTTGCAGCGAGGCCCATCCAATGGCACATGCATGGCTGAATATTCTATCTATGTACACTCGTGATGTCGTACCCATGTAAACGGCGGGGAATGGTAACCATATATACAACATGGTAGAATAACCAAGCACACAACATAGTAATGTAAGCACACAACATAGTAATGTAAACGTGTTTACACAAAATGATATAGTAACCATGCACATAACACAGTAATGTAACTGTGTACCCAATATGATATAGTAACGTTGCACATAACACTGTAATGTAACTGTGTACACAAAATGATAAAGTAACCATGCACATATCACAGTAATGCAGTAATGTAACCATGTAAGCAACACGGTATAATAATCATGTACACAACATGGTAATGTAACCATGTACACGACACGGTATAATAATCATATACAACATGGTAATGTAACCATGTACACGACACGGTATAATAATCATATACAACATGGTAATGTAACCATGTACACGACACGGTATAATAATCATGCACACAACATGGTAATGTAACCATTTATACGACATGGTATAAAAATCAAGCACACAACACAGTAATATAACAATACAACTATGCCTATACCTGATGTACTTAGCACTGTATAATCTGTGTTCTAGATAGTGTACTAAACACTGTTTAGAACTGGTGTTCTTACTTACCGTTGTCTCTGGTTTGTGTGGTGAACACCATGCTGCCTGTATGTTAGACACTGTAGAACTGGTGTTCTTACTTACCGTTGTCTCTGGTTTGTGTGGTGAACACCATGCTGCCTGTATGTTAGACACTGTAGAACTGGTGTTCTTACTTACCGTTGTCTCTGGTTTGTGTGCTGAACACCATGCTGCCTGTAAGTTAGACACTGTAGAACTGGTGTTCTTACTTACCGTTGTCTCTGGTTTGTGTGCTGAACACCAACCGTTGTCTCTGGTTTGTGTGCTGAACACCATGCTGCCTGTATGCTAGACACTGTAGAACTGGTGTTCTTACTTACCGTTGTCTCTGGTTTGTGTGCTGAACACCATGCTGCCTGTATGCTAGACACTGTAGAACTGGTGTTCTTACTTACCGTTGTCTCTGGTTTGTGTGCTGAACACCATGCTGCCTGTATGTTAGACTCTGTACATTGTGTTTACACTGTCTATAGTTTAAGAGTAGAATCTTTCCGTGAACGTCCGATGATACACACATACAATAAGCCCATGAAATTATTGCAAAGCCATAAGTACCAATCACGGTGGCACAACTACCACATTGTCAACTGTAGGTTCAGCAGTCATCGGGAAACTACAGCTAAATCGGCGATGTTGGCAGTATAGTAGAATAAATGCAGACATACCCTTCTTATCTGACAGATCAATGACCAGAGCCTGGCCGATGGGCTAGTTGTCGAAGCATAAACTTTATTTATCCTGCACTACCAATTACCTATAAGCTTGACTGACGTCGTGGTAGTCATGAGTTCGAATTCGCATCCAGGCAGATTGTTAAACTTGACCTGTGCTCAGAGGTCGACTCAGCCTCGCATGGTTGCCAGGAATTGTCTTGGGAAGTCAAGGCTACATCACCCGTAAAGTGTCGCTTGGTCTATGAAAACATGGCGATAGCAACATATACCCAATACACAGCAAAGATTGTAAAACGGGTGCTTTGCTGTTTTGGTTGCTTATCTATGGCTCATGATTGTCTTCCACATTGACACAATCACATATTTGCGTATTGCATTGGTACCGATTAAAGGAAGTGGGCGGAAAGGTGCACAATCACCATAAATCGATTCCTAAAGGGACATTGCTTCTTCTGAGTTTCTCACATTTTTTTTTTACTCGCCACACATTTTGATTGGACGGCATGTTTTGCACATATATATACAACCACCGCGTATTTACGTGAGAAAAAAAATGGACTGTATATGTATGGCTTGTGGTTATAATTAAAAACAATGTTGGTGCTCAAATGCGTGATGGGAAAACATCTTAAACAGCGGAAGAAGAGGGTGATGATGAATTATGATGATGATGACTATGATGATGATGGCGGCGACGGTAGGGGTGGCGGCAGCAGCGATGATGGTGTTGAAGATAGTTATTAAGAAATACGACCTTAAATATTTTCTATTGTTTCGTACAAACTTCCCTAATTCAGAAAACCCCACTAAGCTGGAAAAAAAAATAAATTATTTTAACAATGGTAACAAATGGTGATTCAGTGCGAGAACATAGTCGCATAAACAATAGCGACCGCTATTTTCAGACCAATGTGCGGCCGGAAGATCAAATACAGCACATGAAACTTGGAGTGACCGTGAAGCAACACCGAAACGAAAGGAGAGAGAGAGAGAGAGAGAGAGAGAGAGAGAGAGAGAGAGAGAGAGAGAGAGAGAGAAAGCGAGAGAGAGAAAGCGAGAGAGAGAAAGCGAAAGAGAGAAAGCGAGAGAGAGAGAGAGAGAGAGAGAGAGAGAGAGAGAGAGAGAGAAAGCGAGAGAGAGAAAGCGAGAGAGAGAAAGCGAGAGAGAGAGAGAGAGATAGCGAGAGAGAGATAGAGAGAGTAAGCGAGAGAGAGAGAAAGAAAGAGAGAGAGAGAGATAGAGAGAGAGAAAGAGAGAGAGATAGAGAGCGAGAGAGAGAGACAGAGAGAGAAGAGAGAGAGAGAGCCCGGGATAACGTTATGCATCAGGTGATGAACAAGAGGCACATAGGCGTCCAAAGAAACGTAAACATTTATTGAACATTCACTGGAACATAGTCTTTGTACAATGGTACGGGAAAGACCACATTGATCTTAGCTGGCCAGAAAGGCTCATGTTCTATATACTCGTAGAAAGGAAAACAAGCTAGCAATCAAGTTCTCCGTTCTATCCAGTAAATCAGGGGAGAACGGTCGTAGGCACAGCAAGAAGCTTATTAATGGCTGAGTAACAATTACATTGTGATGGTGTATCTCAAAATGGATTAATATCACAACAATTTGGGATTAGCGAAGTGTTAAGTCAAGTATTCATATTTCTGATCTCTGAAGTCTATAATTTGAATAGTCCTCAATGTCCCATGTCAAGCGTACTTTACCACAAAAAATAACTAAATGTTCGTTTTTATTTATCACTCTGACAGTAATGTTACCAATAAAATACAGATAAAATCACGGGAGTGAGACACACACACACACACACACACACACACACACACACAGATGTACAGATGTGTGTGTGTGTGAGTGTGGGGGGGGGGGGGGGGTGCGTGTGTATACGGAAGTGCAAGAACGAGAAGAGATGACAGTGAAGAATTGGTAAACATTAACATTCGTGTTGTCTATTAAAAGCACTTCACACGTGACACATTTGGACATGTGTATTATGTGAGAGAAATACACGCACACACATTTCGGGCTTATAAAATGTCAACTAAGATGCAGTATCCAAGCACGAGCGTATGTATTTAGGAGTCAAAGACCCTGCTACCCGTCTTGTTTTGTTATGATTTTGTAACGTCAGTGTAGTGATGAAATGAACAATATATTAGGTCAGGGATTGAAGTGTGCGGCGAATCATTCGCTCAGCCCAACTCTGGCCAGTGAGAATGACTATACTTTTGGAAAGTTTTACAAGGAGTGGGGATCATTGTCATTAACTCGAGAAATGAGAAATTGTTAGTCAGAAGAAAAAGCTCTGGTCTATTCTAGCGGAGGCAGCCGAGATAAAGCAGTGGCTTGCAAGCTTGGTTTTGTGGTGGAAATCCCGTCCAGACGGGAATATGTTCTAGGGCAGTGGTTCTCAACCTTTTTTGCCCGTGCCCCCCTTCACCATATTTTAAGAACGTCATTCCCCCCCCCCTTCTCAAAAATTTGACCCGTGCCCCCCTTCACCATATTTTCAGAACGTCATTCCCCCCCCCCCTTCATATTTCCTGCCTAAAAATCCCCCACCCCTACACAGTATACGTAAAAATGGAAGGTAAATATGTTAAAACAGGTCTAGACATCCACATAAAACGTGATTTGTGGGTCTACTTACCTTATAAAATGAATTTTAGAAGGACGAGACGTACATAACTGTAAAGTATGAAGGGAAATACAATATCAAGTAATCGGTTCTTGTATTAACGCGATCTTGAAATGATCTTCATCCCCCCCCCCCTCCTGGAAACCCTAAAATTCCCCCCTGGGGGGGGGGGGGGAATTCCCCACCGGTTGAGAATCACTGTTCTAGGGGGTAAAGCAGATCGGTGTGATATGATTCACATCATCCATCGAGTGCCAATCGCGTGGGTGTGTGTGTGGGGGGAGGGGGGGGGGTTAATCAGCATGTACCAAATACACCTCAAGGCGTGGAGATGTCTTTTACTTTTTGTTTTTTAAAACATCCTAGCGGAGGAACGATCGTATTCCCTCTGTCTCCCTACAATGATAATGATGATTATGATTATAATAACCCCTGCAGTGTTTTCAATCGATTTGACAGAAACTGCAAGATTGGGAATTCATAGAATCTTCATCTGTGTCATTAAGAATTGTCGGGACATTACATCATTGTTGGAAACAGTGCTGCTGTAATTGGTTTGTATTCAATAGTGTTCACGCTTGCTAGTGAATGAGTGGCTCAAACAGACCTTGTACATCTGTACAAAGACAAGAAAGGGTGGGGAGACAGAAAGTTAATGACTTGTCTAACTATTGGCATAAATTATCCCAGCAGATCCGCCGACGAAAATCGTTGGTATTAGAAGACGCCGCATTTTCAACTTCTGCTTTGATGAGCACAGGCATATTTTCCATATGTCAAACGTCAACCCCAGCAAGAGACTATCAAATAAGTCGCTGGTAAAGTGAGGTCGGAAATTGTGCCCACTTTCGAGCAGAACTTTCTCGGAGATTTCATGAACATAAATCGTGTAATGGTTCTCTCAGGGCGTGTCTGGTGCTTATTTTATTGCCTTTTCTATTGCCCTGCCATAAAAGTACTGTTG
>JACEFZ010028193.1:105000-191649 GCA_014155875.1 Cepaea nemoralis
ATTGACAGTCTTGTGTTATGGTACGGAAGGGAGTCAACACACGAATTTATTCATGACGTCGGAGATCATAATTTGTGAAGAGGCATGATCGCCCACGCCAGCTGACAAGGCACTGGATGATGATAGGCGTTGTTATTTAAATGATTCCATTTAATAACTAACATTTCTGGCGCCTTATTTCCCAGTATGTACACATTCCCTAGAGTAGACACGAGCGTCGGTTTACGGATGTCCGAGAAGCAGCATCATCGCTTTTCTTAAAGGAATAAAGGACTTGAAGAAAACAACATGGTCCAGTTATTATAACACTGTTGGCTGAAAGCAGAGAAACACCACCAGTAACACAAGAACTGAAAGCCCCGGGAAGGTTAACCCGGTCAACAAATGCCAGCAGAAGTCGGACGTGTCGGCCTAACGGCGCAAGAACGCAGCTCTGCTGTAAACAGGCACAACGCAATCACGTCCGAAAAAAACTCTCCGGATGAACGCAGAAGAAGAAGAAGAAGAAGAAGAAGAAGAAGAAGAAGAAGAAGAAGAAGAAGAAGAAGAAGAAGAAGAAGAAGAAGAAGAAGAAGAAGAAGAAGAAGAAGAAGAAGAAGAAGAACTGAAAGCAGAGAAACACCGCGAGTAACACTAGAAATGAAAGCAGAAAATGACATTTAGTGTCACAGAGAATGCAAGTAGAAAAACACCAAGAGTAACAAAGAATGAAACACCACCGGTGGCATACAAAATGAAATCAGAGAAACACCATGGGTGAAAATGAGAATGAAAACAGTTAAACATCGTGAGCGAATAAGAGTAAGAGAATTATTATATGAGTATGTTTGTAAGCAAGTCACACAAAAGAATCCCTGAAGTATGAATAACAATTTTCACATGGCCAAACACACCCGAAATCTGGCAGTGTCTGGCCACACAATATTGATTTCTAGCTATTTCCCTGCCCTGCAGATGCTGTCAGTTGCCATAGACCACGACGTCTACATGGCTCATACAACCAGGTACATAAATGTATGCACATACGATCTGCCACTCAAGCCACTGAGGTTCAGTGGATAACGGACATGAGACAGGGTGTTATGGGCATAGTTCTAACAAGTGATTGTTAAAAGACATACAGTTTTTCTGCCTTATAATTTTGATTAATTTCATGGTAGTTATATAAACAGTCACACCCCCTCCTTCCCACAACTACTCTTAAAATAATGAAGATAGTAAAACAATTGTGTTGCTTTAACTCCGTGTTCCATTACTATGTCTCTAAGTAAGGATAACTCACCTCCACAACTTTCCAAGTGTCTTGCTGAGCTCTGCATTGTGTAGGTGAGGGTACTGGTCTGCCAGCTTTCTTCTAGCCGCTTGCGCCCACACCATGAAGGCATTCATAGGCCGCTTGATGTGCGGCTTTCTTTTCTCTCCACTTTGATTTCTTGCAGGAGTTGTCACTAATGACCAGTCGTATCCTTCAAGAACATGAGAAACGGCTTCTTGTATTTGCTGTGAGAAACGAACATCCTCACTGCCAACTTCAGGAGCGTTGAAATTACTACCTTGACCCCCAGAACTGTTGCTTGAATTCCCATGTTGCGGCGGGAGTGTGCATGGAATTTCAATGGTCTTCTTGGATTCGTTCGCTTCGCGGAGAAATGGCTGGGTCACGTGGTTTGTCGTCAACCTTGGAGATGATGAACTGCTGTGATGGGGCGAGCGGCTTCGGTCTCTGTCGTTCATTGTAGATTTAGTCACTCAAAGTTAAGTAGTCGACTGTTGTCAAATAACCAATTGATATCTTTCGTGAAATCTGCTGATGAGTCGTGCTGTTAGCAACAGTAAGAGTTGGTGATACTGTTGTTTTTTTAAAAACCTAATTCATAAACAAAACGCGTCAGTTATTGTTTTTTACTTTTTGCTGGCCTCACAAACACAGATAAGAGAGAAACTATTTACTGTTATTACTGTCCTTCCAATAGTTCAGCTCATAATGGCAAGAGAGAGCACGAGAATGTCAGCAGTTGATCGTTGAGATCTGTGGACAGAGAAGTCAGCAAAAGTTACATCAACAAACATACTAAACACAATGTCTTACATCATTAGCATAATGTATTCTAGCAAATCAAAACCATTAGAAGAACAGTTATCTCTTAACACATCGACAGACCACTGAAGCAATCCTGAGTGAAAGATGATACATCACAGTTACACCAGCACACAAAGAGACAATTATGTTCCCTCCTGTAATGCCATTCATTCTAATGCCCAATTTCCATATAACTGAATTTTACAAAGTATTCATCAAGAATAAAACTATCACTCGTTGATTACTATTACTGTACGATACCGATGCAGCTGTGGTGGCATCGTTGTTAGTGCGTTTACCTGTCCAGATGGTAGTCAGAGATCAATCCCAACAGAGTCAGTATTATGTTTGTCCGACCAGTACATCGCTGGGGTCTATCCAGCGTCACAAGTATAGGCACTAGACAAGTTCCAACATACTCTGGGAATTGCCTGGTAAGGAAAGGCTACCAGGAAGGGAACTGATCACCCCACCTCATAAACTGTGACCTAGGATATGTACAGGCCTAAGACTTCACATCCGACTGCTATGGAACTATCTTTACCTTTGGTGCTACAAATGTAAATGTGGGCGAGGATTCCTAAAGAGGTTTACTGACAGCTTCTTGCTATATCACACTTTACAAGAAGGCACGATTAGAGATAATATTACCCTGATCTATTAATTTGGAGGAGTCACTCCTCGTTGCTATTTTCAAATCAACTGTCTTCCATGCTTTCTTGCCAATATATTACGGTGGCAACAACTCTATAAACTGTGACTATATTTGGCTCATCTGTATTGTGTGAACTAGCTGCATCTATTGTCTACTGTCTCAATGAAATGTGACTGTTTCTACTAACATTATATTTATACGAACTTAAACACGCTTCTACTAATTTGATCTACGTTATCAATAAATACTCTGACATATCTGACCATCGCAGGTACGTTTTTAATATATGTAGCTAGATGTCCACTAACTATGAATATTTCTACTAACTCTGACCAGCGTCTGTCAACTTTAAATGTCTTCTACTAACCTTACAATTCTAGTTGATTAATTCGGTATAATTTTACATATATATATATATATATATATATATATATATATATATATATATATATATATATATATATATATATATATACACACACACACAGACAGATGAGTGTGTGTGCGTGCATGTGTGTGTGTGTATGTATGTGTGTGCATAACCCTTTTCAACTTCCCCCTTATTCATGTTAAAATGTTATGATTACAACAGCGGTCAGCAGCGGTAAGTTTGTGGCTCATAAATCCCACGGCAGTTGGAAATGGCACAGAGTAGGCCCTAAGGTCGATGCTCTACCAAAATGTGTTAAAACAATAATACCCACCCACAGGTAGATAGAGCTCGTTACTTTGAGTGGAATCTGTCTTGAGGAAGATCACCTTACGCATGCCGAAGTCGGACACATTGACCTTTCAGGTGCATGGCTAGGTGTGCCACACTCACCATGAAAGACCACCAATTTCATTCTAGTGTGCCATGTACACATTCTAGTGTGTCATGTACACATTCTAGTGTGTCATGTACACATTCTAGTGTATCATTTACACATTTTAGAGTGTCATGTGCGCATTCAGCAAAACTGCCTCTACTGAATGGTCTTTGGTGTAGTGTACGTCGTGTTTGATATTGGCTCCTGGTGGTGCCTACTTGGAATTAAAGGTTTGTTTTTGCAATGTCGTTTGCTGTTCCCGCATCAGGTTGGAGCAGTGCTTCTCCCTGCTTAGTAAATAGATTCATAATAGCGATAACATATCTCCGAGTGTGACTGTAATACGTCATTATTACCCCAAGTCAAGTCTATTCTCGAGGAAGATAACTAACATACGTCTGCTACTAAAGTCAAGTGTCTGTTCTCAACTAACATACGTCTGCTACTAAAGTCAAGTGTCTGTTCTCAACTAACATACGTCTGCTACTAAAGTCAAGTGTCTGTTCTCAGCTAACATAGTCTCCTTCTAACGTCAAGTATGTTCTCAGCTAACAAAGTCTGCGTCTAACGTCAAGTCTGTTCTCAGCTAACATTGTCTGCTTCTAGTCAAGTGTCTGTTCTCAGCTAACATAGTCTGCTTCTAACGTTAAGTGTGTTCTCGGATATTGTATCTATGTTACTCAAGGTAAGTCTGTACTCGGCAAAGATACCTATGCTACTAAATCAAAACACGATTTAAAACATCTAAGCCACTAAAATATGCCAATGGTATCAGTACTTCACAAGGCAGTCATCAATCGTGGGAGTATGTGTGCCCAGGACTGCAGCTTCCCGCCAGGCCAGCAACACCTCCAAGTCTGTACGCACGAAGTAACAAAGCTATAGGCGTATTTTTTTTTATATTCACCGTTACCTCCTTCCTAACTTCTTTTGTGCGGTGAGGAAATATGATGGACATATAACCCATAGAACGCAGTTAATTCCCACTTCAAATTACGGGTTGAATGCAACACATAAAATCCAAAGCCGTGGGCACACAGCCATGACGAATAACTTTGAGTAAACTGAATGTTTGAGAACTTCCAAGTACTCTTTGAGTTACCCCACCAATTGAAAAGCCTTTATTCAGCAGCCTTCATTATAATACCGGGTCCTCTCTCAACCTAGGCGCCTGACACAACAGGGGGTGAGGCACTGAATGCCTCAACAGCAGCTCAGTATATCACATCTGTAGTGGTGTCGGGTTAGTCAAGGGTGGTTGGCTTCGTTTCATAACATCAGTATCTCACGTTTACCGTGGAAATACAATATAACATCAGTATCTCACGCTTACCGTGGAAATACAATATAACATCAGTATCTCACGTTTACCGTGGAAATACAATATAACATCAGTATCTCACGTTTACCGTGGAAATACAATATAACATCAGTATCTCACGTTTACCGTGGAAATACAATATAACATCAGTATCTCACGTTTACCGTGGAAATACAATATAACATCAGTATCTCACGTTTACCGTGGAAATACAATATAACATCAGTATCTCACGTTTACCGTGGAAATACAATATAACATCAGTATCTCACGTTTACCGTGGAAATACAATATAACATCAGTATCTCACGTTTACCGTGGAAATACAATATTTGTGATCAGCTTCAATTCAGTCCGGCGCTGCTTTTCCCCCGTTACCTCTTCTGTTTATTAGTTGCTTTCACAAATCACGTGTTGGCTCACAATTTAGTTGGGTCACTACTTCTTATCTAGTCGTCTACACCATAAGTTTAATGGATCTCTCTCTCTCTCTCTCTCTCTCTCTCTCTCTCTCTCTCTCTCTCTCTCTCTCTCTCTCTCTCTCTCTCTCCTCTCTCTCTCTCTCTCTCTCTCTCTCTCCCTCTCTCTCTCTCTATGAGTCTAATGGATCGCTTTCCCTCGTAAAGTCATCATCATCATCATGTGCCATGCCGATAAGTGTGAGCTGTCATGATTCGGCATCTCACATGATCACCATAGTCGTATATCAGCTCAGTGTTCTTGTCCCCACCATACCATGTGGCTAAGCCATCCAGGTATTTACTTCTCTGCCCTGCCTTTGGTGTCTTCCCCTCGATCTTTCCAGTTGTCATCAAGTTCTCCAATTTATTTCTTCTCATAACGTGTCCAAAAATTGAGACTATCTACGTCTAATTTCTCTAACCAGTGAACGATTTCATTTGTTTCTTGTAAGACTTGGTTATTGAGTTTTCTGTCTGTCCATGGTATTCTTTGCATTTACCTCCAAAACCACATGTCAACAGCCATTAGATGTTTTTCAGATTGTCTGGTCATTGTCCTCGCTTCCTATTTTAAAGTCATTTTATGGACCCCTTCCTCTTGTAACGTCACCTACACCATAAGTTTGATAGATAACTTCCTCTTGTTAGTTAGTTAGTCGCGGTTCCAACTTCACGGCAACGGGTCGTCCCCATTATGCTCCGTTCCTGTGCCAGTGAACATCACATGAAATGCTCCGCACTGCCCAATGTGAAAAGTGGAAAAGACAGATGTCTCGGTAAGCCAACAGCCCGCACAGGTACACTGTGCATAATGCCGCCGCCAGAATGCCAATGCAAAAGACGTCCACGAAAAATACAGTTTATCGTCGATGGAATTGGCAGTCACCAGAAAGACTGCGTTGACCTGGGTTTTATTCCATATGGCTCAGTCTCTTTCGGCAGGGCTACCCGTCGAAGTGCCGCATACAGCACGAACTCCGTAGCTCCAGAGACGACTCCCGGAAGTCTCCTGAAAAATACACTCGTCAACCGAAAAGGCAAACCAGTCAATTCAGCGACAGCTGACCGCCATTGTTCTGAACATGAAGTTCAAGCTACAAACACTTCCTTTTGAACCGTTAAGGCCTCTGGAGTGTTTATGCTTGTGGCTACGGTTTGCAGTCGCATTTTCCTCATGCTGAACTGGTAGTGCATGGTCCCGTCGTCCTGCTACTGAGTGAGTGCGTGGCGCGACACTGTGAGCTGTGAATTTCATGTGGAATGCTTTTACTTCCTCTTGTAAAGTCACCTACACCATAAATTTGATGGATCACTACTTCCTGTAAAGTCACCTAAACCATAAGTTTGATAGATCACTTTCTCTTGTAAAGTCACCTACATCATAAGTTTAATGAATCGCTTCCCCTTGTAAAGTCACCTACATCATAAGTTAGATGGATCAATACTTCTTGTAAAGTCGCCTACATTGTAAGCCTGGTGGGTAATTACTTCTTGTATAATCGCCTGAGTGTCTCCAGTAAACTTTGGTGCCCTTAGTGTTCCATCAGTTTAGTTTCGCCCTGCTACTGAGTGAGTGTGTGGCGCGATACGGTGAGCTGTGAGTTTCCTGTGAAATGCTTTTGAATCTGCCAGAGGTTTTTTGGAACGTGACTGCATGTTCGGAGCGATGGCAGCTGGCTATGTCCCAGAGTTGACCGGTTTTTGCCTTATGCAGAAATGCGTGGCTGCTGGGCTTCTGGTTTACTGCCACTACCATCGACGATGAACTGTATTTTCGTGGAGGACTATTGTGTTGGCATTCTGGCGACGGCATTATCATTATGTACAGTGAAATGTTTTTACATCTGCCCAAGGAAGCATCTAGAAACGGAACAAACAACATCTAGAAATATCTAGAATGTGTAGGTGAACATCTAGGAAACATCCGGATGGGAAAATGGCTGCCGCTTCCACCGAAGATGGGCTGTGTGGTTTCGTGGAGGACTTTTGTGTTGGCATTCATGGCGACGGCATTGTTAAACATCTGAAAACGGAACAGACAACATCTGGAGGTGTCTAGGCTGTGTGGGTGAACATCAGAGATGAATTGTGTGTTTCGTGGGAGACTATTGTGTTGTGTTAACATTCTGGCGGCAGCATTATACACAGTGTACCTGTGCGGGCTGTTGTTTGTCGAAACTCCTGTCTTTTCCACTTTTCACATTGGGCAGTGGGGAGCGTTTTGTGTTATATTCACTGGCACAGGAACGGAGCATAATGGGGACGACCCGTTGCTGTGAAGTTGGAACTAACTAACTAACTAACTAACTAACTAACTAACTAACTAACTAACTAACTATCATCATTGGCACCTTGCCGTCTTGACAGACGATAGTTTGTAAGGGATGGAGTTATTGCCTCTCCATAGCACAAAGCCTGGGCTAAAATATAGAGATCATGTGTTGCCCATGCAGCATGATCCCTCTCTCGGCCTGCCTAGTTCACTCCAGAGGAAAGGTAACACCTCTACATCTGGAACAAGACAAGCTGCAGAAGCTGCCGGATCAGCAAAGCAATGCTATAATTGTCCGCCTGTCGGAGCTTCGATCCTAGACCAGCCACCAACCAAGGCTTAGGGCCTGGTCTGCCCTGCCATGACACTGTCTTTAGGTTGCATTTCCTCGCACCAGGGTAAGGCTTGTACCCTCCCAATTGCGCTCTTCCGCCCGAAGCCGTTGGCACAATGTGTAGTGTCGGGTTTGGTAAGCGCCGCCCAACGTTCGGCGCTAACAGAAAGCAGGTAGTACCGTCTACTGTTATACGGTAGCTCAGGGGCGTCACTAGGGGGGTGCTAACTAACTAACTAACTACCTACCTACCTCACTCACTCACTCACTCACTCACTCACTCATTCACTAACTAACTAACTAACTAACTAACTAACTAACTAACTAACTAACTACCTGACTAACTCACTCACTCACTCACTCACTATCTAACTAACTAACTAACTAACTAACTAACTAACTATCTAACTAACTAACTAACTAACTAACTAACTAGTTTCTATTTAGTTTATTTACAAGCAATGATCTTTGTCAATTTCTGCACTAGTGTTCAGAAAGATATACCATTTTAAGTATCTTATGTTGTAAAACGTATAACTAACCATTGTTATGTACTTATGCTTTAACAGTATGTTTGGCAGAAGTTAACAGTGCTCGACGCGTACACAAGTTCTCTGTCTATTTGTTGATAACTTCCAATGCAAAATCTGCAGCACTGAATTGAAAACGTGTACACTGAGTCATGGCAATGTCAACACATATTTTGTGCATCATAATAGAAGCAAGTGCTAACTAGCTAACTAACATAACTAACATAACTAACTAACTAACTAACTAACTAACTAACTAACTAACTAACTAGCTAACATAACTAACTAACTAATTAACTAACATAACTAACTAACTAACTAACTAACTAACATCTATCTACTAATTGCACTTTACATCGATGTATCCAAACGTGTCTCATGCCAAAACTTGGCATTCCAACGACTTGTATGAATATTCCGTGCCACTGTCTTACTTGCTCTTTATTGAAAAGATATTATTTAAAGAATCACCAAATCATTTCTATAAGTAGATTCAATTTTAGACTGAATGTATTTCAAAGAAACTACATCTAGCGGCCTCGAAATGCACGTACGAGAAAAAGAAGCGATTACAGGGCGAATGCCCTGTATTGGTTGGTTACATGTCAGACACTCCAGACAGGAACAGACAAGAAAGCTGTGCCAGAAGATACTCCTGGTTGCGAATGACAATGACCATTGAGTTGACACAGACAAGAGGATGAACTGTTGCTAGAATATGTCGCTGAACGCTGCGCCTTGTGTGTGAGTAGGTTCAGATGACGTCACAATGCCACAAACAACGGAAATGAACGGTGGCAGTGACTGCAGCGCTCCAGCAACCAATATGTCAGTAATGTCAGTATTCACACACCTTCAGGTGTACTGGGCATATGGTTCTAGACTCAGATGTTTATAGACCAATCGACACAAGGTGGGTCACGTGGGCAGCTCGACGACCGCCTTTACTGCCGAAGACATTTCCTTGTGCCCCTTTTAAAGCTAGGTCGATTTTTAAAATGTGCTAATATGCGGATACGAACCCTTTCCACCGGACTGACAGGTGAGCGTCTAGTCACTGTTATAGAAGCTAGGGTACGCGCTTCTTACAGAAATGAGAACATCACAATGAAGCAGACATTCGAAGAACACACAGCTGACGGAAACACAGATCACTTCTACAAGTGACAGATGGCATGACTACTTGAGAAGGCAACTAATAGAAAGACTACGTATAGAGGGGCAATGCTTCAAGATTCCTTCATATGAGGCTACAAGATGAACGTGAGGATTTATGGGACATATGTGTGCATTGTCTTGTGTGGTAACTAAAAAGGTCGCTCCACTTCTGGTCAAGCCATCTTTGATCTCCCATTGTCTGTTTTGTCCTTGTAGGTGGGTGTGGAAACCGCGCGGTGTTATTACATAATTGTTCTACATGTTATTACATAATTGTTCTACATGTTATTACATAATTGTTCTACATGTTATTACATAATTGTTCTACGTGTTATTAAAAAAATAAGAGGCTGTATCTAGAGGAGCCGTGATGGATGTCAGCTTGCCTGCCAAAGCGTTGGTCACATTGGCCTTTCATCAAGTGTGGTAACAGAAATAGAAATAGAAGTAATTGTATACTTTACTATACACCTGATCAATAAGTCTGTCAACTGCGTTGTTCTCTGATATATCGGAGACTGTGTGGGATGAGCAACTACATCCTCGCCTGTGCCAGCTATTATGTTTTGTATTGTTTATTTTACGGGTGTTATAACGTTGAGCAGCTGTGTTCCTCCTTCTAGCTAGACATTGAATGTAAGGCACTGATACACTGTATTTAACACACTAAAACTCGCATATCCTAAAAAAATAAAGATTGCAAAAATGGTATATACTCAATATAAATGAATTGTTAGACACATCGTGTGGATTATAACTCGGCTTTATGTGCCTGCTTTATTCATCCATGTCCTCGATACCTTCTGGTTCCTTATTTAAATAACACCTATATCCACATACTGGCCGAATGTCATTTGTGTGTGTGTGTGAACCTGATCCTCCGCCTCCTTAAGAAATTCAGTAAGCAACCCGTTGACAGGATGCGCCTCAGTGGGGATTACAGACAACAATGTCCCGTTCAGCTTAATTGATTTGTTTTTGAAGCCAACTTGCAGCTTCGCAGCAGACTATTCATAATAGACACCCCTCTTGTGTTAACTCAAGACGATAGCAAGGGTCTTCCTCTATTGTTTACTAGACACCTTTACAATATGATACCGTTTTGCTCAATCCGAGGCCTCCTTTATGTCAGTGGAGGTATTGCTTCTATTATATTACGTTCTGCGTGTGTTTGTTTGTTTACTTTCGTGAACGTTGACTTTTGAACTTCGATCATTGTGGTCCATTAATAATCGTTCTCCTGCATAATGTTTCAATTCACTAAGTCAGTTTATCAATTCAACGATACTGCAGTCTCTTCTATAGCATTGCTGCCCTACAACAATCTAGTTCACTCTTCTGACACTATTTCTACGACATGTTTCACTGTCTGGATGGTTTTCTTTGTTTTATTAACACATAGACAGCATCCCTCGTCTGCCACAAAGCTGTCTCCGGGAAGATAATATAAGTAAACGTGAGATAACACAGCGGCAGCAGCACACAATCTCCTAGCTACTGAAGCTATCAAGTAACGCAGTGCAACTCCTTGCTGTAAACATTCTTCACATTATTATCACAAATGTTTCCGAAGCCAAGCCATTAAAGAAGACAATACAAGGCAGAGAAATAGTGTGAAAGGACAGAACATTGGGAAGCAACAGTGATTGAAACCAGAGCTTTACAAGGTATAGGGCCGAGATCCCATAAGGATCGCATCAAAATAATTGGGGGTCGCAGACGCATTTGCATATTATATTGCTTACATGGTTATTTTGCTTCTTCTTCTTCTTCTTCTTCTTCTTCTTCTTCTTCTTCTTCTTCTTCTTCTTCTTCTTCTTCTTCCTCCTCCTCCTTTCATCCCGCTAGTGGAGCAGAGTGGTCCGCAACCAAATCGCACCATGCCGTACTGACTTTGGCCATCTCCTGTTGCTCTATCGACGCTTCCTCCCCCCCCCCCCCCCCTTTTGACGTTAGAGTTAAATATTTTAAGTTTGGTACTCCAATTACTACCACAAATTTCAAGAACCTTCGCAGCTCAGTGGCTAGCACGCTTGCCTGCCGGCCCAGTGGTCGAGTGGTCGAATCCTCATAGAGACGGACTTTAGCACACACACAGACACACACACACACACAAGGATGTGGGCTAACACGTAGACCCAATCTAACCTAGGTATTAGGACAAGTCTGAGAAAGGAAAGATGACCGGCTGGATTTGACCGTATCATCCATCGAATGCCGCTTGGTCAATACAAGCATCGAGCTAACACCATATACCCAATAATCTCAGGGCATGTTAAAGGGTCAATGACGTACTTTTTAGTACTAGACCGCACTCACTTGTATTGTTTCTTGTTCTAAATGCTGTTATTATTCTAGAGCACGTGGTCTCTCGCTCTACTGGTACTTATTCTGCCTGTTTAGATGCATTAAGGCCACTCCTTCACTGTGAGGGTGAAAGGGATTGTGTTCTGTATGTTCTGCGAACATCATTGTTTCACCTGTGTTCAGAAAGATGCTTTTTGCCTACTTGTGTTATAACAGAGTGATTCCACTTCTGCTGCGTGTCATCACCCAGTCGAGCATAGGTCCTCAGCCTCTTCTCGTCAAGCCCTGTGTAGACTTGTTCATGATTGATTGGATGTTGCAACTTACGGTGTCTACGGGTTGAGGTAGTCAGTTTCACGCCTTCTCAGCCGCCTCATACGACATGCATGATAGACCACGGCAGTTCTATTCTTTGCTTCCTTTATTGGTCCCGGTAAGACTCGGGCGAACAGAGTGACTGGGTCGCGGACATTGTCTGATCAAGGTAGTTCTAGAATGAATAGTTTCTTTTTCTTTGTAGATCTTCAGACGTCAAGCTGAATATATTTAAAGAAAGCAGCAATCAGCTTGAGGTTGTTGACATCTCCACAGAGTTTATCCTCGGGTGGTGTGGTGTAGCTAAGATGCTGTTATGTGGTCTCCATGTGTTGGTCACTCTTGCAGCAAATGTTTAGCCGTTATTTTACAAATTCTACAGTTACGTTCACCGGTATCTCCCATTGTTACGCTATTCAACAAATGATATTTCAGTCTTGTATGTCCTATTCGCAGCCCGAGGATTGCTACTTGTTCACCTCGGTGAAATTGGTAACAAAATCATCTTTATGGGAGTATGCATGTTCTGATACCCACTTGGTTTGCCTAATTACTTCTCTCATAATTACTTATGAACCTCGTGGTCTGATCATAGGGTGTGTATATCAGGCTGCAGTAGTCTTCCATCTTCCTGTGCCAATCTGCGAACTTGTTCATTTGTTAAGTATGTTGCAACGCGGCGGAATCCATTGTGTTACAACCCATTTCAATGCCCGACATGGTCCACGGAGTGCTACTCTTAGGTCTGCTTGTTCTTAGCTGTTTGCCTTTCAGTACTGAAACAACTGACTTCGCCTCTGTGTAGAGAGCTAAGTGTTTCTCGACCAACAGCATGAACGGTTTGAGAAGCCCTGAGTTAAACCGCGGTGTACTCACAGCCTGCTACGATCTAACAAACAGACTTCTACTTACCTTCCTTGAACGTAGGTAACAGCACATACGGTTTGAAAATATTTAGTCACTGTTATAATCACGTGTTATAAATGAATATACAAGTGTAGGTAATAAAATATTATGTGTCTAATTCATGCACTTTAGTAAGACGGCTAACCTCTCTACTGTATCGCTATCTACCTTAACGTAAGGCCGAGTACAGCAGAAGTACACACATGTTGCTAGCCGCCACCAGCAGGCACTATAATATAATCTATGTATATTTCCAGCTGACTGCAGCACTGATTTGTTCACAACTACCACACATATTGTCGTCAAACAATCAATAAATAAAAAAACATTGCAAACACACCTGAACAATAATCCACAGTGGTGCCTTGGACACAGTGGAAGCAGTGTATCGAGCTGAAGTCAGGTTCAAACACAGGCGGTCAAACAGTGGCTATTTCATCAAGACAAAAACATCTCACTATTTGCAGGGCTATCAAAAACGGTATTGTGACAGTGTCGGTGGTTTAAATATGATCAGGATACTTCAGAAGTGACTTTCTTACATCAACGAACCAAACCCCCGTGACGGGCCTGTCAGTCTCAACAACTGCTGGTGTGAACTGGTATTGAGTCGAGGCGGGCCCTACCCATGGGGTGCCTAGTTTGCACCAATAGCGCGAGGGCGCACGCGTGACGCGGTGATGGAGGATGGGCCTACGCGTATTGAGATGTTAATGACTGCTAAAGCGGCCGTCGATAGCGCTGTACGATCGCCAGCAAACGCCGGGATACTGTTAATGCAGCCGGAATCAACAGCATTGGTGTTTTCAGTGTAGTCGAGTGGTAGTTTTACATACGCGCTCACATTTCACACTTGCTCTGTATTTTCACTTGTTTTATACGATATCACAGTGACAATAGAAATTTTCACAACAGTCCACACTAAATGTGTACAGGTTTTACAGTACGTCGCACCTCAAAAATTGCACAAGAGTTGAGACTACAAGTATGCCGGTTTTTGTAGTATATCACATTAGAAACACTAACAAAATGTACTCGTACACCGAATGTGTTCAGGTTTTAAAGTACAAATACCTCGAAATTTGCACAACAGTACTCACCACATGTGTACAGGTTTTACAGCTATGCACACCCGAAAAGTGAAGTTACAGTCTATTTACAGATATATGTACACCTTACCCGCAAAACGACACAACAGTATTCACTCAATGTTTACAGTTTTTAAAGTACTTCACACCTGGGAAATTATGTGTACTGGTACGACAGAATACGATAAATATGTACAGGTTTTAGAGTACAACACACTCGTACAAGAGGGGGTTGAAGAGATAATTGTACATTGGGTTTGCATCATATATCCTGTCTGTCTGTCTGTCTGTCTGTCTGTCTGTCTGTCTGTCTGTCTGTCTGTCTGTCTGTCTGTCTGTCTGTCTGTCTGTCTGTCTGTCTGTCTGTCTGAAGGTCTGAAGGTCTGAAGGTCTGAAGGTCTGAAAGTCTGTCTGTCTGAAGGTCTGTCTGTCTGAAGGTAGGTCTGTCTGAAAGTCTGTATGTCTGAAGGTAGGTCTGTCTGAAGGTCTGTCTGTCTGAAGGTCTGTCTGTCTGAAGGTATGTCTGATCTTGTATTGTTGTTCTGCCCATGCTCCCCCTACTGGAGGTGAGTTAGGGATCATTGTAGCACATAAAGTGAGAGTAGAACATCCGGAAAGTCCTGATATTGTCACTATCATCACATTTATACATTGACACCTGGACTGACTGTGCTGGTGTCTGGTGTGAGTACAGTTATACATTGACACCTGGACTGACTGTGCTGGTGTCTGGTGTGAGTACAGTTATACATTGACACCTGGACTGACTGTGCTGGTGTCTGGTGTGAGTACAGTAAACACCTACACACAGATTCGCCGCGTGAAGGACACATATCCCAGAGCAGACACGAAGGACAGCTTTGGTCTGCTTTAAGTGCTTTTAAGAGTGAAGGACAGCTTCAAGCAATGTCCTGCTTTAAGTGGGACCAGAGTGAAGGACAGCTTCAAGTGGGACCAGAGTGAAGGGCAGCTTCAAGTGGGACCAGAGTGAAGGGCAGCTTCAAGTGGGACCAGAGTGAAGGACAGCTTCAAGTGGGACCAGAGTGAAGGACAGCTTCAAGTGGGACCAGAGTGAAGGACAGCTTCAAGTGGGACCAGAGTGAAGGACAGCTTCAAGTGGGACCAGAGTGAAGGACAGCTTCAAGTGGGACCAGAGTGAAGGACAGCTTCAAGTGGGACCAGAGTGAAGGACAGCTTCAAGTGGGACCAGAGTGAAGGACAGCTTCAAGTGGGACCAGAGTTGAAGGACAGCTTCAAGTGGGACCAGAGTGAAGGACAGCTTCAAGTGGGACCAGAGTGAAGGACAGCTTCAAGTGGGACCCAGAGTGAAGGACAGCTTCAAGTGGGACCAGAGTGAAGGGCAGCTTCAAGTGGGACCAGAGTGAAGGGCAGCTTCAAGTGGGACCAGAGTGAAGGGCAGCTTCAAGTGGGACCAGAGTGAAGGACAGCTTCAAGTGGGACCAGAGTGAAGGGCAGCTTCAAGTGGGACCAGAGTGAAGGGCAGCTTCAAGTGGGACCAGAGTGAAGGACAGCTTCAAGTGGGACCAGAGTGAAGGGCAGCTTCAAGTGGGACCAGAGTGAAGGACAGCTTCAAGTGGGACCAGAGTGAAGGACAGCTTCAAGTGGGACCAGAGTGAAGGACAGCTTCAAGTGGGACCAGAGTGAAGGACAGCTTCAAGTGGGACCAGAGTGAAGGGCAGCTTCAAGTGGGACCAGAGTGAAGGACAGCTTCAAGTGGGACCAGAGTGAAGGACAGCTTCAAGTGGGACCAGAGTGAAGGACAGCTTCAAGTGGGACCAGAGTGAAGGGCAGCTTCAAGCAATGTCCTGCTTCAAGTGGGACCAGAGTGAAGGGCAGCTTCAAGCAATGTCCTGCTTCAAGTGGGACCAGAGTGAAGGGCAGCTTCAAGCAATGTCCTGCTTCAAGTGGGACCAGAGTGAAGGACAGCTTCAAGTGGGACCAAAGTGAAGGGCAGCTTCAAGTGGGACCAAAGTGAAGGACAGCTTCAAGTGGGACCAGAGTGAAGGACAGCTTCAAGTGGGACCAAAGTGAAGGGCAGCTTCAAGCAATGTCCTGCTTCAAGTGGGACCAGAGTGAAGGACAGCTTCAAGCAATGTCCTGCTTCAAGTGGGACCAGAGTGAAGGACAGCTTCAAGTGGGACCAAAGTGAAGGGCAGCTTCAAGTGGGACCAAAGTGAAGGACAGCTTCAAGTGGGACCAGAGTGAAGGACAGCTTCAAGTGGGACCAAAGTGAAGGGCAGCTTCAAGTGGGACCAAAGTGAAGGGCAGCTTCAAGTGGGACCAGAGTGAAGGACAGCTTCAAGTGGGACCAGAGTGAAGGGCAGCTTCAAGTGGGACCAAAGTGAAGGGCAGCTTCAAGTGGGACCAGAGTGAAGGGCAGCTTCAAGTGGGACCAGAGTGAAGGACAGCTTCAAGTGGGACCAGAGTGAAGGACAGCTTCAAGTGGGACCAGAGTGAAGGGCAGCTTCAAGTGGGACCAGAGTGAAGGGCAGCTTCAAGTGGGACCAGAGTGAAGGGCAGCTTCAAGTGGGACCAGAGTGAAGGGCAGCTTCAAGTGGGACCAGAGTGAAGGGCAGCTTCAAGCAATGTCCTGTAAAAGGGATATGACCAAAAAAAAAAAAAAAGAACTGTAATTTTAACCAATAAATCTCCAGACCTAATTCTTGTGACCTCTCATTACGAGTGTGTAATTTATCTTCCATCTGAAACTGTAAACTATTATTGCGTGTATTATATTTGTGTTGTCAACAATAATACATTGCATATACTACTGGACTGCTGTTACTATTACCTCTCCCGCTGATAATACTAATGCTAATCTTGCTGCCTCTAGTACCAATACTACTACTACTACTACTACTACTACTACTACTACTACTACTACTACTACTACTACTACTACTACTACTACTACTACTACGTAGTAGTAGTAGTAGTAGTAGTAGTAGTAGTAGTAGTAGTATTAGTATGTACTACTACTACTATGCAGTATGTACTACTATTATATGTAGTAGTAGTAGTAGTAGTAGTAGTAGTAGTAGTAGTAGTAGTAGTAGTAGTAGTAGTAGTAGTAGCAGTAGCACCAGTAGTAGTAGTAGTAATAGTAGTAGTAGTAGTAGCAGCAGCAGCAGCTGTAGTAGTAGTAGTAGTAGTAGTAGTAGTAGTAGTAGTAGTAGTAGTAGTAGTAGTAGTAGTAGTAGCAGCAGCAGTAGCACCAGTAGTAGTAGTAGTAGTAGTAGTAGTAGTAGTAGTAGTAGTAGTAGTAGTAGTAGTAGTAGTAGTAGTAGTAGTAGTAGTAATAGTAGTAGTAGTAGTAGTAGTAGTAGTAGTAGTAGTAGTAGTAGTAGTAGTAGTAGTAGTAGTAGTAGCAGCAGCTGTAGTAGTAGTAGTAGTAGTAGTAGTAGTAGTAGTAGTAGTAGTAGTAGTAGTAGTAGTAGTAGTTGTAGTAGTAGTAGTAGTAGTAGTAACAGCAGCAGTAGTAGTAGTGCCTCCGCCGCTTTTGCTGCTTCGATATGGTCACGTGCTATAAGCTTAGACTTGCTCTCGTGGGTTACGGAAGAATGATTGAATTGCTGCCTCAGCCTATTCATGTCCTCTCCCGAAGATGTCACCGTGCAGATGAGCACACACCAGGATTTGTTTCTCCCAGTCCCTGTAACAACGGATACAGTGTGCACCTCCTCCATGGAAGAACTGTAAGGCGCAGACAAAGAGGGATGAAGACGAAATATTTAGTCCGGGAAGATTCGGGCTGACTAGACACTTATTCTTCAGCTTAGTTATGTAAGCAGTGAGAAGGGAGAAAGGGGGGAAACAGAGATGGAGAGAGAGACAGAAAGAGAGGGAGAGATAGAGAGAGAGAGAGATAGAGAGCCGATGGGAGGGTGTGACTTGGTTAGGAAGTGAGACAAAAGATGCTTTAAATGCAAGCACATCTGCATACAATAGTAACTATCCGTGGTATTAAACTATTGTTTAATATAGTACGAACTATTTTAATTAGAACTATAGAATTCTTGCAAGGGATACAGTAAACTTATAGTCCATGTTGTGTGACATTGGTGATCATGCCTGTCCACAGCCTTTCGTGCTTCCAATCATTTCTGATACCGACTTTCCTCTATGCTATGCAGTACTGTTAAGTTGTCCAGTTTCTTCTTTCTTGACATCCCTCGCTTCTCCTCCCATCCAGATTTCCTGTGGAGTCAACACTTCCAGCTTTCATCTTCTCGTGACGTGCCCACAGAATGTTGATTGTCCTCTTCTCATACGAGTAACCAGTTCTCTTTGCGAGTTACCGTCTGTCAAGATATCTTCATTGTTGTCTCTACGTGTCCACGGCCTTCGCATCATTCATCTATAAAATCACATCTCCGCAACGCCCGCTTACTTCCTCACTTATCTGCGAATTGTCCACGATCATTTCCCAAACTTCAGGATTAGCTCAATATAGCTCATTACAGTAACACACATACACACACAAGTTACAGAAAAGGCCCTTAATTTTTGTGTATTGAAACACAGTCTTGTCGACACCTGTTTTGAGCAATCTAACAAGTAGCCATTCCCTCAATCATTGGCAGGTCACAATCGATAAATAAATGATTTCCAAAAATATGTGAACATACCCCAGCCGTAGTAGTGTAGCTGACGTCACTGACCTCTGTGACAGCAGTGTCTAAGAGTGGGGAGTTTGGTAGCAAACAACAGCCAGACACGATGAGCACCCAACTTATTGCCAAACTACTCAGCTGATTTCGTTCATTCCTGATTTACCCGGAGCATAAATAATTGACTTTGAAGCGGAGAATTTGAATAGCCAAGGATGTCAATATAACCACTTTAGTCGGCTGTGTCTTCGTTTGAAGACTGCCTGATTCCACCACTTCAGCGTATTGCAGAACAGCCTGTTCTAGAAGTGGTGTGAATGCTCCCTGGTTTCAAGATAAAATCATTGTAAAAGAATTCATTAAGTGGCAATCGGTAAATAGAGTTGTATAAGTGTGTTTTCTGTCAGCGTATGTTCAAATGTTACAGAAAAATGTATAGGATATCGTGGATCAAGCCGAAGGGAAAATATTGATGCTCTACGCAGTGTGAACATCGGATAATACTGGCTCATCAGCAGCATGGTGCCTAGGACACGGAAATACTTTGAGCAAACTGACGTCACAGTGGATTAGAAAGAACTCTACAGGAAGGCGTGGCTTCTGGGAGATGGGACAGGGGTTACCAGCATTACAGGCACCTTGGGCAATCAAATGCACGAGGCAGGGGAACCAGCAACAGATTGAAAGACTTTCCAGGGGCATTTGTAGGAGCAACGTTCTGCGAACGACCTGCTGCATGTGTGAATGAATGTCCTTAGATTCATATACACATCTAGCAAAAAGCCAACTAAGGCTGCCTCCCGACAGTTCGTGAAGTGGCGGTGGTATACAACGACAGTGGTCCGGGTTCCACTCTCAAGTCGGGCAGGACTCTTTTTTCCAACGAGTGCCGTTCTGGATAATTTTCCGTTCGCCAAAGCCACGAGCTGAGTTGTAGAATAATACCAAGACATTCATAGCCATAGTAATAAGTGATATGGATGAAATAAGTAGGGGCGAGTTGTAAATGACATTTCAAAGTATTATTGACAATCAACGAACTGACAAATCAACATGTTTATGGGTCATATAAGTGCCAGGATAAGATTGGATAAGACAAGTTATGAAGATATCATAGCGAAACACGAACACAATAATACATAAAGCAACATGGGCGTCATCGGCCTTCAATAGAGAAAACCAAAATAACCGTATCAGTATTAACAAGATATGTAGATCACCTCTACACATGTGAAAGCAGTGCTGTAAATTCAAATCACCATCTGCTGATAGTAACATTAAGGCCAAATTCAAGGGATACACATTTAATTAACATGGAAATAAATACAATGTCGGATATCTTTAAAAAAACAAAACAACAACAACAACAACACAACAAGTTAATTTAATTGCATATCCTTTACAGGACGTCGCAGCCAATCCAAGCATTGGTTTGGTTGTTTGTGATTTCTTGACAAGTTTACGTTCAGTAGTTTGCCATTACTTTCTGAACGACCGGCACTCATACCATTATATGAAAACTTACGCAAGGCGGTCTGCTTCCAAATCGCCCGCAGCTGTGTTTCTAGCGCAGTATCGCCCGTAACCCTTCCACCAGAGAGCCGGAACAAACAATGAAGGGTGACAGTCTCTAATAAGTACTACGTCCTGTAACAGTTAGTGGATGACGTAAGGCCGTTAGGCTAAAATCACGTGAAATTAATCACATATAGAAGTCATGGAGAAAGAAAGGAACAAAGACATTAGTCATGGGTAACTCCGAAAAATATTTCAAAGTGGAAGCGGAAAAAAAAAACATAAGCAGATTTAAATAATTGCAAAACCTGAGCTGATAATGTAAGAGTCCATAAAATAAATATTAAAAACAATTAATTAATCCAAAAAATAAATAAATAAATAAAACGACATATATGATAATAAAGGAAGCTAATAAGGGCGGATAAAGATAAAGGCTAAAATCACTTGAAATTGATCACATATAGAAGTCATAGAGAAAGAAAGGAACAAAGACATTAGTCATGGGTAACTCCGAAAAATATTTCAAAGTGGAAGAGAAAAAAAAATAAACAAACAGATCTAAATAATTGCAAAACCAGAGCTGGTAACGTAAGAGTCCATAAAATAAATTTTAAAAAATAAATAAATAAATTTAAAACAAAATAAAACTACACAGATGATAATAAAGGAAGCTAATAAGGGCGGATAAAGATAAAGGTAGTCCCATACCACATAGTCCATACCTAAAATATTCAACTCTAACGATACATTAGCATATATCAGACACGGGGAGAACGATTCAAACAAGAATATGTAAACTACAAATATAAATTAACTGTTTCCTGCGCAAAATAAAATAGAGGGACTAAGATGTGATGAAGGTATCACTAATGATGAGCATATAAACCGAACTAGACAGAGAGACTAAGATGTGATGAAGGTATCACTAATGATGAGCATATAATAAACCGAACTGGACAGAGGGACTAAGATGTGATGAAGGTATCACTAATGATGAGCATATAATAAACCGAACTGGACAGATTCCAGCATATCAAGAGATGGGGAAATGGCGCTGGATAGGACATATGTTGAGAAAACCCGGGAATAGTATAACTATATAATACTTTCACTAGAGCTCGCAAGAAAAACGAAATAGAGGGGGGACTAAATCCACATGGGGAAAATAACACGAGAAGAGATGAATAATGAGGGAAAAACTGCGACGATAGCAAAAGACAGAACAGAACGGCTTTTCGTGACTTTCTTGACGTTCTATGCTCAATTACAGGAAAAAAGAAGAAGAGGAAGATGAACATGAAAAATTGGAGGAGGCGCAGGAGGAAAAGACGAAGAATCAAAAGAAAGAAGAAGAAAAAGAAATAGTAGACGACTCTGCAAGAAGAAGAAGAAGAAGAAGAAGAAGAAGAAGAAGAAGAAGAAGAAGAAGAAGAAGAAGAAGAAGAAGAAGAAGAAGAAGAAGAAGAAGAAGAGGAAGAAGAGAAGAAGAAGAAGAAGAAGAAGAAGAAGAAGAAGAAGAAGAAGAAGAAGAAGAAGAAGAAGAAGAAGAAGAAGAAGAAGAAGAAGAAGAAGAAGAAGAAGAAGAAGAAGAAGAGAAGAAGAAGAATATCATGAACCTAATACAAACCATCGTTGTTGTTAAAGACATTCACGGTGTGAGTGCCTCCGAGTAAGACAAATGTTCATAGACTTGTCTAGGTAGCAATGTTCACCCCACCTGTTACATCGTAACCCAGTATATGTGAAAGCCTAACACACTACATATGTTCAGCAGTATCTGTCATTGTTCTTCCTCATGCTCATCTTCTTAATACACCTTCAGACGTCGGCATGAATATATCCAAAGAAAGCAGTTGTCACTTGTTTACTTTCACTTGGTGCTATTTATCCGCAATGATACATTGGTGTGATATAAGCGCACGAAAAAAGAATATAATGAAATCTGATGAGGTTATAACAGGTACAGCTAAGGATAGTAATATGGAACAGAGAACACGAGAGGCTGTTGAAGGACAACCGAACTTGGATAACATTAGCCGATCAGACAGTGAACATTCTTAGTAGTTGAAGATAGATGGAAAATGAACAAGCAAAGAAGGGAATTGGTGAAGATGAAGGAGAGAAACAAAGAAAGACTGAGACGTAAAAGGCTCTTTAACTCATTAGCATTAAAGTGTAAGCCGCAATTGAGGATGTGCTGGTGTGGTTGAAATATATTAGCATCGTCTCCATCTCACTGATAGACCCTCAAATGTGCCTCGGCGTCATGGTGATGTCAGACCGGCACTTTGAACTGGAGAGAGACTTGAGTGGCGAAGCAAATCAGCGTGTCTTTGATCGTGTCTGTAGACTTGTTAGACCAGACGCAGACTCTGCTAAATGTCTTGTCACTTGAAGTTCTTAAAGGAAGCGTTTACTCTCAGAGTTGAAATAGTGTTCACTTCTCACTGCCTCAAGCAACTCTTAGCATGAAATATACATCTATGACCAGCTTGAGATCCTCTCTGTCTGGAAAGTTAGAATACATTTGATGAAGAGGTAGTCTGCCATGTACAAGGTGAAGACATATACCGTGTTTTAGAGGTTTGCGTGGGCAAAGTGGATACTATAAACCTTGGCAATTCTAGCAACATTCTGTTTTCTGCAACAACTTGACTCAATATCCACAGTGACACTGTGAATACCGTGTATTAAATTCCTCTACCGTTGTGTCAATGATCTAAAATAATACCTCAGGTAGACTACATTTCTGACTCCCAATGTTGCCGTGACTGATACTGTTGATCTGATATGTATCATTTTAAATAGATGTTATTTATATAAATCAACGCAAGTGATTGCATAGTCTTTAGTGCATTTGCCTGCCACTGCATAGGTCCGGGTTCAAACCCCAGCAGATGCAGGATTGTTTTCTCCAGCCACTACGGCTCTAGGGCCCACTCAACCTCATAAAACTGGGTGCAAGACAATTTTCAGAATTCTCGGGGGAATTGTCTTGGAAGGAAACGCGAAGAGGAAGGGAACGGACCACCTCTGACCCCATATGTCGTGGTCTAATATATGCTAAGGTCTAAAACGTTATACCCCACCGGCAGTATCTGCTATGGGACTGTTTTTACTTTAATACAGCATGATAATGTATTCTAATGTGAACTTTATAAAACTAAGGTACCTGTGATTTAAACAAAACCACTGCAGGCCCTTGTCATTAGTCACACAGATGATTCTGGAAGACAGGCACAGTCAAAACAGCAGTAGGGTTTCACTGGCACTCTGCTTGTTTTCAGGCTGCACGCTGCCTGTCTTCAGGCTGCACGCTGCCTGTCTTCAGGCTGCACGCTGCCTGTCTTCAGGCTGCACGCTGCCTGTCTTCAGGCTGCACGCTGCCTATCTTCAGGCTGCACGCTGCCTGTCTTCAGGCTTACTTACTGCTAGGTGCAATATGTCCATCGGCCAAGGATGAGTCCATGTCAGTTCATACACTCTCTAACCGCCACTGATGATATCTGTTGGCAGCGTCTAGCTAATAGCACGACGTAAGTTGTTTCATTTAGAAAGGCACATTCGTTAATGGGAGGCAGTACGTTCAAAACCCTATGTGGATATAGACATTTTTCTGTTGTCCCGTGCGTTCATTAAAATTCCGTTTATTTGCTTTGTGTTTTGTGAATGGCTATCAATATTTGGGATTTTATTCATTTCTCAAAGCATTACAATATTCAATATATATTTCCTTGCGTTGTTACGCCTATGTGCAGCCATAACGTTGTGGAGTAAATCAAAATACTACCCCCCCCCCTCCCCAAACAAAAAGGAACGCCCATCAACATCATCATCACGTGCCCTGTCAATTGGCGTAGGCGTTCATGTCTCTCCATAGATCTCGGTCCCTGGTGTTCTGGATCAACTCTGCTACTAATATCCCTCGATGCCACCTTCTCAGCATCATTTCTCTCGGTCTGCTTCTGCCTCTTTCCCCATTGATCGTTCCAGTTGTCACGATGTTTTCCAATTGTCTCTTTTCGTATTAAACGACCATTGAATATTGTTTGGCTCTTTCTTATATAATATATATAATATATAATATATATATAATGTTCTAGTTTCATTAGCCTCTTCCAGGCAATGGGTTGTTAGTTACTCCTGCCGTCCAAGCTATTCTCAAAATTCACCTCCGTTAATTCCAAGGTCTTTCTAATTTGTCCACTCACGTTCCATGATTGAATTCCTTACAAATAAAATATTTCTGTCCTCCCTTGCTTACATTCAATGATATTGATTTATCGCATAAGATATATACTTTTTTCTTCTTCTGAAATGCAGCTTTTGCTTGACTTATTCTACTGTTTATCTCTGTCATGCTACTTCCATATGATGCTTTATTTGCTACCAAACATTTACATTTATCAGTTTGGTTATACATTTTCTCTTCTATTGTTATATCACAGTGTGTGCCACCTTTTTCTTTTGATTTAATTATTGCTTCTATGCACTTGATATTCAACGGAAGTCCTTTTCTTGCACTATCTGCTACTTCAATGTCCAACATTTGTAGCAGATCTTCTGCATTTTCAGCTATCAATACTGTCATGTGTATAGCTAGGATATTTTTTACATTATAGCAAAATATAAAAGTTATATTATATGACATGTAATATATATAAAGAATGCAACATTGATATACAATTTAAAATTATATTAATATATTTGAAAAATGTTTCTAAAAAAATTAAAAATAAAGTTTCTCCCCAAAAAAGTTTCTCTTGGTTCTCTTGTTTTTTTTTTCTTATTCTGTCCGTGTGAAGGAATGAAGCGTGATTGTATGAGTTGTCATATGATTATGGATCATTCTTCTTTCCTCCTCCTTCCCCTCTCTATTTTCTCTCATTGTCGTCATTTCTATACCAATGACGATTCCGTTGCTAACACTGACTTCAAAATATGAGCAGATCTGTACCAGATCTGAAATTAATAAATCTATTATCATGTCTTCAGTTGTGTGCGATTATATTAGGAAGGGTTTGGAGACAAGGAAGATGTGCTGAGACGAATGTAGGGAATACCTTGGACTGCCATAGTAACTAACAAAGAGTGCCAGGAAGAAGTTTAAGAGACATTTTAAATGTGGAACATTATATACAACTTTAACAAACAGACGAAAACATGTTGTTTGGTCATATAATGATAAGAGCGGCATTAGAAAACATCGTGGCGCCTGCAAAGATAGAGACAGAAAGAGAGAAATGACGCTGGATACTCTCGCACGATGGCATGGAGAAGTAACATCAATAGAATTATGATCCAGAAAATTAAGGACAGATGTCTGTTGTTGTGTTCCGCTACTGTACTATGTGTTGTGTGTTGTTGTGCTCTACTATTATAATATGTGTTGTGTGTTGTTGTGTTGCACTATTATAATATGTGTTGTGTGTTGTTGTGTTGCACTATTATAATATGTGTTGTTGTGTTGCACTATTATAATATGTGTTGTGTGTTGCACTATTATAATATGTGTTGTGTGTTGTTGTGCTCTACTATTATAATATGTGTTGTGTGTTGTTGTGTTCCATCCACTATTATAATATGTGCTGTCTGTCGTTGTCTTCCGCTATTATAATATATGTTGTTTGTAGTTCTGTTACACTATTATAATATGTGTTGTGTGTCGTTGTGTTCCGCTGTTATAATATGTGTCCATTGTTGTGTTCTACTATTATAATATGTGTTGTGTGTTGTTGTGTTGCACTATTATAATATGTGTTGTGTTTTGCACTATTATAATATGTGCCCATTGTTGCGTTCTGCTATTATAATATGTGTTGTGTTTTGTTGTATTGCACTATTATAATATGTGTTGTGTTTTGTTGTATTGCACTATTATAATATGTGTTGTGTTTTGTTGTATCGTACTATTATAATATGTGTTGTGTGTTGCACTATTATATGTGCCCATTGTTGCGTTCTGCTATTATAATATGTGTTGTGTATTGTTTTGTTGCACTATTATAATATGTGGTGTGTTTTGTTGCATATGTATTGTGTGTTGTTGTGTTGCACTATTATAATATGTGTTGTGTTTTGTTGTGTTCCTCTATTATAATATGTGTTGTGTTTTGTTGTGTTCCTCTATTATAATATGTGTTGTGTTTTGTTGTGTTCCTCTATTATAATATGTGTTGTGTTTTGTTGTGTTCCGATATTATAATATGTGTCCATTGTTGTGTTCTGCTATTAAAATATTGGTTGTCTGGTGTTGTGTACCGCTGTTATTGTATGTGTTGTTATCGTTTTCCGCTATTATATTTGTTGTCTGTTGTTGTGTTCAGTTATTATACGAGGAACTTCAAATAAAAACCTTAAATGTGATTTTGTATTTGTTTTGATGAATATATTCTGAAAAAGTAAATGTATTATTTTTCGATGTAGTCACCACTGCATTCAATGCAAGTCATCCAGAGCCGATAAAGGGCTTGGATTCCTGTAAAAAACAATTTCTTGGTCGCGTGTCTAACCACTCATGAACCACCTGCTATACCTCTTCATCGGACCGAAAAGTCTTGCCTCCCAATGACTCTTTGGGTTATCCAAACAGATGGAAATCACTTGGGGCTAGGTCTGGCGAGTACGGGGGTTGTGGTTACACTGAAAGTGGAGGTTTTCGATGGTTTCAGTCGTTGCACGGGCAGTATTTGGTAAAGCATTGTCGTGTTGCAAAAGGACACCTTTTCTCAGAAGTCCACGTCGTTTGGATTTGATTGCGGGTCGAAGATGATTCCTGCGAAGATCTGTATACGTATTACTGGAGATAGCTTTCCCATTTGGCATATAGTGAGTGCTCTACGATAACGCCTCGTTCATCCCAAAAGTGAGTCAACATAACTTCCCCTGTAGATGGCTATGTGAGAAACTTCTTTGGTTTCGGTGAAGAGGGGGATGGTGCCATTCCTTGCTGCGCTCTCTGCGTTTCCAGCTCATGGCAGTGAACCCAGGTTCATCTCCAGTAAACATTCTTAATAGGAAACCACCTCACCTTCTGCTTCAAAGCAATGCAAAAGTTCTTGACAAGCATCAATGCGTCGGTGTTTCAATTCTGGAGTAGGCTGCCGTGGCACCCACATTGCAGACACTTTGCGGTACTGTAGCACATCATGGATGATGCGGTGTGCTGAACCTTGACTGATGTCAAGATGTGCGGCAACGTCAATATAGTCTGTTCAGAAATGAATGCCTTCATTCACAATCAATTATTTTGAAAACTGTCTGTTGCATCGTTATGAAATTTTTCCGGCCGTCTTATATTTACCCCCACCCAAGGAATATGTCTTTTATAGGTCCAAAAGCAACTTAAATTATGGAAAGCGGCGACATTTCTCTTATGTTTTGGTGAAAAACTAGTGATTTCTCGCTAACAAACTTGTTTTACAGTAATGTCCTGTTCCACTACGCGAGGCTCTTGTAATGAGGCCAATCCCATGTCCCACGAGAAAATTAACTATTCAACGCTAATGTTTCCGTGTGAAGACATAATACGTTTAATAATGTGCACTTCATCTCTGACCCGTAAATTATATACCGCATATAAACAAACTTTAAAATCTGCTGTACAATTTCCAGAACAAAATTTCTTTTTGTTGTGTGGACATAATGATAAGGTTATATGCTAAATCTCATCATTTCCCCTAAATTGGTTACTAATATGGAATTTTATATTGGGGCAGACAAAAGTAAACAGATTATAACAGTCAATAGGTGGTTGTCCTGTACGAGTCCTACAACGTCTGTAATCGACTGTGGGGGTCACTACTCGGTGTGCCTGACCCTGAACAATCTTTTACAGAAGTCTTGAAGTTTTGAAACTTCCTACTCCATTCGTACACTTGCTGGACTGACAGGCATGCATCACCATACTGGACACTCATTCACCGCTGAATTTATATAGGTTTCACCCCCTCACTGATTAAAATCAAAATGGCTAACATATTATGTGTATGTTGTTGAATTCCACTCATAAAATATGTGTCTGTTGTGTTTCGCTATTATAATATGTGACGTTGTTGAGTCTCGCTATTATAATATGTGCCTGTTGTGTTCCGCTATTATAACACGTGTCTATTGTGTGTACTCCTCTATTGTACTGTGTGTTGTCTGTTGTTGTGTTCCTCTATTGTAGTATGTATCAGTTGTTGTGTTTCGATATTATAATATGTGCTGTCTATCGTTGTACTCCTGTTTCATAATATGTATCGATGTTATGTTTCCAATAATATAATGTGTCTATTGTCGTTTTCCACTAATATTACATGTATGTGATGCTGAGTTCCGCTATTATGTGTTCTTCTATTATAATATGTGTCTCTTGTTGAGTTCTGCTATTATAATATGTGTCTCTTGTTGAGTTCTGCTATTATAGTATGTGTCTGTTGTTGAGTTTTGCTATTATAGTATGTGTCTGTTGTTGAGTTTTGCTATTATAGTATGTGTCTGTTGTTGAGTTCCGTTATTATATGTGTCTCTGGTTGTGTTCCGCTATTATAATATGTGTCTGTTGTTGAGTTCTGCTATTATAGTATGTGTCTGTTGTTGAGTTCTGCTATTATAGTATGTGTCTGTTGTTGAGTTCTGCTATTATAGTATGTGTCTGTTGTTAAGTTTTGCTATTATAATATGTGTCTGTTGTTAAGTTTTGCTATTATAGTATATGTCTGTTGTTAAGTTTTGCTATTATAGTATGTGTCTGTTGTTAAGTTTTGCTATTATAGTATGTGTCTGTTGTTGAGTTCTGCTATTATAATATGTGTCTGTTGTTGAGTTCTTCTATTATAATATGTGTCTGTTGTTGAGTTATGCTATTATAGTATGTGTCTCTTGTTGAGTTCTGCTATTATAGTATGTGTCTGTTGTTGAGTTTTGCTATTATAATATGTGTCTGTTGTTGAGTTCTGCTATTATAGTATGTGTCTGTTGTTGAGTTCTGCTATTATAGTATGTGTCTGTTGTTGAGTTCTGCTATTATAGTATGTGTCTGTTGTTAAGTTTTGCTATTATAATATGTGTCTGTTGTTAAGTTTTGCTATTATAGTATATGTCTGTTGTTAAGTTTTGCTATTATAGTATGTGTCTGTTGTTAAGTTCTGCTATTATAGTATGTGTCTGTTGTTGAGTTCTGCTATTATAATATGTGTCTGTTGTTGAGTTCTGCTATTATAGTATATGTCTGTTGTTGAGTTCTGCTATTATAGTATGTGTCTGTTGTTGAGTTCTGCTATTATACTATGTGTAATTGTGTTTGGTTAGACAGCCATATCTCTTAAACTTCACACATATGGCGACATAAAGATGAACATAAACGTTGGCGTCTCGTTCAGAAAGAAATGGCAAACTCCATCCACCCATCATGTTCCACGCCGATAAGCGTGGGCGGTCATGATTCGCCATTTCACTCGATCACCAGAGGCGTGGAGCAGCTCAGTGTTCCTGTCTCGGCCATACCGCGTGGCCAAGTCATCCAGGTAGTTACTGCTCTGTCTTCCTCCATTTTCGCTTCCCCTCGATCTTGCCAGTTGTCATCCAAGTTCTCCAATTTATTTATTCTCATAACGTGACCAAATTTTTTTTTTACTCTCTACGTCTAATTTCTGTAATCAGTGTATGATTTGCATTTGTTTCTGGCAAACTACTGAACGTAAAATTTCCTAGAACACCAACATGGCATTGAACTCGTCACCGACACGTGACATTGAACTCGTCACCGACACGTAACATTGAACTCGTCACCGACACGTCATGGGAAGATAGGCACGTGACATCGTGGTCACTGGGAGGATAATAGCGCAACATTGCTTAGAACACCAACCTGGCATTGAACTCGTCACCGACACGTCATAGGAAGAGAGGCACGTGACATCGTGGTCACTGGGAGGATAGTAGCGCAACATTGCCTAGAACACCAACCTGGCATTGAACTCGTCACCGACACGTCATAGGAAGAGAGGCACGTGACATCGTGGTCACTGGGAGGATAGTAGCGCAACATTGCCTAGAACACCAACCTGGCATTGAACTCGTCACCGACACGTCATAGGAAGAGAGGCACGTGACATCGTGGTCACTGGGAGGATAGTAGCGCAACATTGCCTAGAACACCAACCTGGCATTGAACTCGTCACCGACACGTCATGGGAAGAGAGACACGTGACATCGTGGTCACTGGGAGGATAGTAGCGCAACATTGCCTAGAACACCAACCTGGCATTGAACTCGTCACCGACACGTCATAGGAAGAGAGGCACGTGACATCGTGGTCACTGGGAGGATAGTAGCGCAACATTGCCTAGAACACCAACCTGGCATTGAACTCGTCACCGACACGTCATAGGAAGAGAGGCACGTGACATCGTGGTCACTGGGAGGATAGTAGCGCAACATCCCACGGACACACCTGTGATCTGTGTTCGCAGGCTAGATCTAGTGTGTTTGTGCGCGCGCGCGAGCGTGTGTGTGTGCGTGCTTGCATGTGTGTGTGTGTGTGCGCGCGCGCGCGGGCGCATTTGTGCTCGGTTATTAGAATATATGGGATGTTTCTCAGTTGTTAGAATATGTGTGGTGTTGCTTAATTTTTAGAACATGTAGTGGTTGTGCTCCACTGATTGAGCTTGTGTGGTTTTCTTCAATTGTTAGAACAAGAGTGGGTGTGAGCAAGTACTAGAAACTTGGCGTCCGTGGGCGCCTCACAAGTGTTTGTGGTTGTGGGGTTCAACTTAGTTGTTAGAATATGAATGTATGGTTGTGCTAGAATGTGTGTGTGTGTGTGTGTGTGTGTGTGTGGTGTGTGTGTGTGTGTGTGTGTTTAATTTTTAGAACGTGTGGGTTTGTGTAGGACTTCTTATTGTACTAAAGAAACAGTCTGACACTTCTGGTACGCTGATGGCGAGGTAGGCGGTTCAACCCTTACGCCGACTTTAAGTTTCACTTAAACGTTGACTTCTCGTTTAGAAAACAATGACAAACTCCTGAAAGTAAAATTGTCTAGAAAATCATCCTGGGGTTGCTGGCAATGTCCTGTCAAGGACATGCAATTAAACAAGAACGTGTCTGTGTTTGTGTTTGTGTAGCAGTGTTCAGTTGCCAGAGCACGTCTCTCTGTGTGTGTAGTGGTGTTCAGTTGTTAGAGCCCGTCTGTGTGTGTGTGTGCGTGTGTGTTTGTGTGTGTAGTGGTGTTCAGTTGCTAGAGCACGTCTGTGTGTATATAGCAGTGTTCAGTTGCTAGAGCACTTCTGTGTGTGTGTGTGTGTGTGTGCGTGTGTGTTTGTGTGTGTGTGTAGTGGTGTTCAGTTGTTAGAGCCCGTCTGTGTTTGTGTAGCAGTATTCAGTTGTTAGAGTATGTCTCTGTGTGTGTGTGTGTAGTGGTGTTCAGTTGCCAGAGCACGTCTGTGTGTGTGTGTGTGTGTGTGTGTGTGTGTGTGTGTGTAGTGGTGTTCAGTTGCCAGAGTCACGTCTGTGTGTGTGTGTGTGCGTGTGTGTTTGTGTGTGTATATAGCAGTGTTCAGTTGCTAGAGCACGTCTGTGTGTGTGTGTGTGTAGTGGTGTTCAGTTGCTAGAGCACGTCTGTGTGTGTGTGTGTGTGTGTGTGTGTGTGTGTCTGTGTGTATATAGCAGTGTTCAGTTGCTAGAGCACAAAGGCGTGTCGGTGGGCGGAATCGTTAGGAGATTGCACTGATAATGTTATGAGTGCGGTCGAACGAGAGTTCAGCGCATGTACTCGTCGTCCTCTAAGTCAGGGAAAGACTGGCCACCGATTCCTCAGAATAATCCGGCCTATAACATTTAATGTTCCTAACACTTCACAAAGCAAGTTCCTGTTTCAGCGACTTTTCATTTTCTCTTTTCTTAATGTGCACTCTGTTGCGCGAAATCTGTGGTTGTGATTGGGTGACAGAAATATGTGGCTGTGTTTGGATGCTAGAATGTATGCTTCTATTTGGGTGCTACAATGCGTCTGGTTGAGTTTGGCGGCAGATTCGCCTTTTATGGTTGCATGCGGAAGTCATGAAGTATGCGCGTTTCTTGATTGTGCGCTATGAGCAGTGCGTATGCCAGGATGTGTTTGAAAGTTAGAGGATGTGCACTAAAGAACATTGAAGTAAATCTATATCCTGGAAGTGACTAACGAATACTACGTATATTGTCTGAAGAAAACTGGCAATATAGTAGTCTTGTAGAGAGTAATTGATCAGCGAATGATGTTCTTTGCGCAGAAAGGGGTCACAATAGTGTAATGTAAGATACCATCCACCCGAAGAGATTGTCTCAGCCTATACTAAGGGCGGGCAGCGGTCGCCATCCGAGTTTATATAAAAGTGAGATGCATATCCTTTACAGGACGTAGCAGTCAACCCCAGCATTTTGTGACTGTTCGTAATTCCTGGGCAAGTTTACGTTTAATTCTTTAACATTGCATTCTGTACTATCGGCACCCTTACATTCCATAAAAAACAAACGTACGGTGGTCTGCTAGCCAAATCTCCCACAATTGTGAAAGCGTTATGCGGGATTACGAACTGCGTCCGTAATTCCTTCACCACAGAGCCGGCTGAACTGCATATGGCCCTCGAAATAACTTGGTCTGTCCTGCCAAGGCAACCTCAGAAGGGATGTCCTGCCAAGGCAACCTCAGAAGGGATGTCCCGGCAAGGCAACAGCAGAAGGGACTCAAGCCAGCTTCTCAGCTACCAGGCATAAAGGTGAGATTAATTAAAGCTAAATTAGCGCTCTGAAAATGAGACTCAAAAGAAATAGCACGGCGCATTTCCCCACTATAGAAGGGTAAACGCCGCCTACGACACTTGAATATGCTGGTGAATGTTCGGAACATTTGAGTGATTTTAAGGACAAGATCGAGAACTCGAAAAGTAAGCAAAGAGAATTGAACATCTGGTACTTTTGCTTTCTTTCACCCCAAACAAAAGGGAATCCCAGGGTATGACGTCACATCCAGGAGTTCCCTGTGTTGCGCCGAACATTCAGGGGGTTTCCGTGTGTTGCGCCGTAGCTCGGTGCGCAATTCTATGCGGCGGCGGTGGTGCGCTATTCTTTAACTTTCCGGTTAGGGTTAGGGTTAGGGGGTACGGTTAGGATTAGGATTAGGGTTAGTGTGTGTACCCTACCCTTAACCCTAATCCTAACCCTACCCCCTAACCCTAACCCTAACCGGAAAGTGATTGCAGGACCGATGCAAATGAGGATCGAAGGGAGACAGAAACGGTTGCCACAGCCCAAAGAAACAACACTGTGGTGTGGGGCAATTGAAACGCACTGACACGCACTCCACCCGAACACAGAGGACTGTGGAACAGTGGGGAGCGTTTTATGTGATATTCACTGGCACAGGAACGGAGCATAATGGGGACGACCCGTTGCTGTGAAGTTGGAACCGTGACTAACTAACTAACTAACAGAGGAGATCACCGTCGGCGCTAAATATAGCTGGTGACTCTAAATATAGCTGGCAAAGTTTGTTTGGGGTGAAAGAAAGCAAAAGTACCGAACATCTTTGCTACCTTTCAATGTGGAACCAGTTGATGTGCCTGAAAACCCGCAACATGAAATCATTAAGCTATAAAGCTATGATGAGCTGAAAGCTAGACACAAGAACTGCTCTCTCTCTCCCCCCCCCCCCCCCCCCCCAACTGCTTGAGTTCTATAAGCGTGACATATGCAATAATGAATTTCCCACTTTGGAAAGATATGCATCGAATTTATGCATCGGTGTTAGCAACAACTTCCTGTTGCCAGCAGTTCTTTTCAAAACTTACAATCGAAAAGAGTTGATTGGGCTCCAGACTCGCCGACACAAACCTGGAAAAGCAGTTGCGAGTAGCAACATTATCAATACCAGCTAACATTACACGCCTCACCAAGGGAAAACAGTTCTAGTCATCACATTAGGTTTGAGCCAATGCAATTTGTGACAAAATACTGTTTAAATTGCCGGTTTCCTGGGCTAAGAGCTTGCTGACGCGATTCGTGAGCCCGCTTACCTGCGTTCGAAATACAGCTACGATCGATTTGGCAGCAGACCGCGTCGCGCTGGGTTTTAACATGTCAGCTATGGAAGCTGCTCGTTCAGAAGTAAATGGCAAACTACTGAACGTAAGCTTGCCAAGACATCAACACCAGCAGTAAAATGCTGGTGTTGACAGCGATGCCCTGTAAATAGGATATGCAAAAAGATCAAAAAAGTTTAAATTGATAATTGTGATTGGCCCGGGAATGATGTTATAAATATGCAAATGACCCTTGGCAGAAAAGCGATTCCCCACCCGTGGCCTAGAACTTGCTATTGCGTTCTAGCTTCTGCAACACACGGCATTAATACGCGTCAGACCGGCGATATGGCTCCAGACTAAAATCGTGCGGCCTAGTTTAAAAGCCATTAATTATCAAGAGTATCCTTCTTATCTTATTAGTTTTGGTCAAAAATTTGTCGCTTTGCGTCGGCTATCCGCTTTGATTTTGCTTATGTGAGGAGATAACTTTGGCTAAACACCGACGGGAGGGGCGAGCCGCTTTTATCTTGGCTCTGTCAGCGAGGATGGGTGGTCGTTCCTGCCGGTTCCTCCCAGCACGGCGCCAAGTGCTTCCTGTTTTCTGCCGCCATCTTGATAGTCTGATCTCGCCGTAGGAAGTGAGGCATAAAATGAAAGTGGGTAGAAGAGAATGCTTCGATTTAATACAGGGGAAAAACTCAGAAGATCCGTCACATTTATATATGTATATCAGCAGGAAAAGACAACAGTGCTTGTCTGAAATCTGTTGTTGATGACACTGATGCGGATAAGGTGACACAACCAGACAAAGTTAAACAAGCGTCTGCTGCCAGACGACACGATGTCGTCTTGGATGTTTTCATTTAGTGCGGTTTTACCCCCATTAAACACATCGCTCAAGAGGTCGTCCCTATAATAATAAGCTTATATAAAGACCTTATTCATCTGTAACTTTTTAAGTACTCAATGCAGCTTTAAAGATGCTAGGTCGATTCTGACTGTACGTACAATCTGTTTACAGGCGGACAAGTATTTGCGCTTCCGGTATAGTAATGTATGCTAACTCATCAAGTAGCAGTTTCTTTGCAGAACGTCGGATTCATCATAGCCCACCGAAAAGTGTTTTGATCTCTGGCCATTTCTCTTGCCCTAGTGCACTCTAATGCCCAAGGTGTTTGCAATATCCCGTGACAGTCTTCCTACCAGTCTATCCCTGTCACTTCTCCTATGAAGCATGCTTTCCACCACTGTTCTTTCCGGACTTCCGGTCTCCAACATGGCGGTTAGGCATTGAACCGTTAAATCCTCTGGCGTGTTTATGCTTGTGGCTACGGTTTGCATTCGAATGTTCCTCATGTTGGACTGGTAGTACATAGTTCGTCGCCCTGCTACTGAGTAAGTGCGTAGGCGCGAGATTGTGAGCTGTGAGATTCGTGTGGAATGCTTTTACATCTGTCCACTATTTGCACAGTAAATTTCATGCTCGGAACAATGGCCGGCGGTCGCTGAATTAACTGGTTTTTCATTTCGGTTCACGGGTGTATTTTTCAGGAGCCTCATGGGAGTCGTCGCTGGAGCTACGGAGTTCGTGCTTTAAGCGGCATTTTCGGACGGTTCCTTGCGGAAAGAGAACGAGCATTGTGGGATAAAACCCGGGTCAATGAAGTCTTTCTGGTGGCTGCCGACTCCATCGACGGTAAACTATTTTTCGTGGATAACTTTTGTGTTGGAATTCTGGCGGCGGCATTATGCACAGTGTACCTGTGCGGACTGTTGGCTTGCCGAGACCCCTGTCTGTTCCACTTTTCAGATTGGGCAGTGAGGAGCATTCTGTGTGATATTCACGGGCACAGGAACGGAGCATAATGGGAAAAACCCGTTGCCGTGAAATTGAAACCGCGACTAATTAACTAACTAACCAACCAACCAACCAACCAACCAACCAAACCAACCAACCAACCAACTAACTAACTAACTACCAACAAATCAACTAACCTACTAACTAACTAACTAACTAACTAACCAATTAACTAACTAACTAATTAACTAACTAACTAACCAACCAACCAGTTAACTAACTAACTAACTAACTAACTAACCAACAACCAACCAACCAACTAACTAACCTACTAACTAAGTAACTAGCTAACTGACTGGCTGACTGACTGACTGACTGACTGACTGACTGACTGACTGACTGACTGACTGACTGACTGACTGTTCATTCCAAGTCATTGACTTTTAAAATGATCGAGACGTGGCGCTGTTCATGAACCAGTATTCTTCGACGATCAGATCTTGTAAAATGACATAATTTTTTTTTCTTCTTGGCCCACAGTATTCTAAGAATTGTTCTGTAACATTTAAGATCACAAGCCCCACATTCTTTTGTCGTGGTTATGAAAATACCCATGACTCACATGCGTATGTTTACTTTTACTCGTTTGCCGGTGTTGTGCCACAGGTTTTTAAGATTTTTTTTTCTTTTCCGTAGACACTTTTGTAAGTTCAGAAAATAGATGTTGATCCTAACTGTGTCTGTTGACAGGAGGATCTAATTTATTAGCACGGTTTCATAGGAAGACAACGCCATATGCACAGTTATGTTTTGGAATTGGATTCCCACCAGTGATGAATGGATCAAAATTGTCTCTGGGATCCTCATATTAGGCGTGTCTCATAACATGCTCTGCATAGTTGTTGTACAGATACGCCGAGAGAATACAGCCTTATCTTATATATATATATATATATATATATATATATATATATATATATATATATATATATATATATATATATATATGTCAGATAGATGTCAGCGTGGTCCAATGAATAAAAGCGCTTGCTCTTAAACTTCCGGTGTACTGATGCCGAGGTAGCGAGATCATTCCCTACACTGGTCAGTTCTACTAAAATGTTGACTTCTCGCCTTGACTTTGGGACGTAAATTACAAGTACCTCAGAAGTCGGAGTGGGTTCGCCTGATGGCGAGGGACACTAGTAACATGGAAAGCTAATCCACACTCAAAAACCAGTCCAGTGCACAAAAAGTAATGTCACGTGTATGGAGTATGCTTGAGTTTTAAAAAAAAAGCGAGCAAACTCAAAAGAAAGAAACAAAAAAAACATCGATGTCTGATATAAGATTCAATTAAGTGGATCGAACGTGCTGAAAATCCCATAGATCTAATGATGCTCCGTGATGTTTATGATGTACACAATCAAAGGTCATACTGTAGTCTGTAGTCTATGAAACACGTATTTGGTACATTGTACCAACTGCATTTCTAAGAGATTGATCTCATATTGAACAATACAGTCATTGGTTAGTATAGGATTGGTGCACAGTTTATAATTTCTTTCTTTGGGTGTGAGATGCAGATTTTTCTTTGTCATTTGGGTCTTTTTCGGCTGCTGTGTTTAATGTCTTAGGATAAATAATTGGCTAGTTAGTGGAATACAACCTCCCCCTTTACTAACCTTTTCACTTGCCAGGGTAATTTGGTATCCTGCTTTGTGGTACTCTTGTTAACAGCAAATAGTACAATCTATCCCAGTGGATACTCCTTAAGGATAGACAAAGTCAGTAGAATTAGGCCCAGTATAACTGATTAAGAAACTGGAGATTTAAGGGACAGCTGGGACAAAGCTAATAACAAGGAAATAGGAAGACGCTTGACTGACGGTGAGAAAAAAGAGATGTTATATATAGAGTGACGATTTGAAAGACAGTGGCAAAGAAAGTAATGGTAGTAACATCGAGTTAGTGAGATGTTTGAGAAATAGGTAGATGTAAGAGCACCGAGAGTGGCAGAGAGATGTACAATTAGTTTGGGACAGAGATACATATAGATAATGTGATGGATGGATATGCAGTGTGAGAATAGGGCAGAAACATAAAGACAACAACATACAAGTTGAGATATATGCGTGAGAACAGACGAGCCGATCTAGGGTTGGCCAGAAGGCTTGAGTTGAAGAGATGCGAATGTTTGAAGATAGCCACTTAGCCACACTGTGCTGTCTACGCGCCCCGAGGCGTCATTTAACCTGATTTTCTGTGAATGATGTCGTCACCATTTATTTACCACAGCCTACATTTGCGAGCCATGGTGGCGCAATATCTAGCAGCATGCCTTCTAGTCCAGTGTCCATGTGTTCAATTCTCTTTCGAGGTTTTTCCCCTTCTTTTAAATGCGCGCGCGCACACACACACACACACACACACACGCATTTATACACACTCACACACACACACACACACACACACACACACGAGAGGTAAACTTGTATAGACATCAAATAATGCAAAAAAAAAAATTATGAGGTTAATTGCGACGACATGTAGCTTCGAGAAGTTGCCGGAATGCGCTTCTTGTATAAAAACTACTTACAACACAATCAATGACACTATATTTCCTTCAAACCAGTTCCCTTGGGCAGCTTCTCGCGATGCTGGCCCACATATAGCTGTTGGAGACATTCCATCCAAGAAACTCCTGCCAGCTGCATCGTCCCATCGGTGACCACGTTCTCAACATGTTGTGCATTCTTGAATCTACACTCTGCAGGGAAGACTTAAGCAATGGAAGAAGAAGAATTAAGTGATGCCAGGTCAGGATGAATGTAGAAGGTTCAGAGTAGTAACATAGTGCTCTGCGACATACAACTTCACCAGCGCATTAGTCATGCACACGAATCCAACAGTTTGTTCTCTAGGTTTCAAGGCAAAACACGCACTTAACTCACGAACTTACGATTGCTTCATTGTGTCATGTAATGTGGTTTCTGAAGCAAGGTTAAGGTTTATGAGGATGATTTCCCAAGCAAAAACATGACTTCTCAAGCAAACACACGACTTGAAAACACAAAATTCTACACATATACGTTATCAAGGACATTTTAAAGCTCGAGCAATGCTATGTTCCAACTGTCGCTGGCACTTTTTTTTGGAGAGAGTAAACAAAAGTATTACAACAACAGTATTGTTTCGTCCAGTGACTTTTTTTTCGCATATCCTTTACAGGACATCGCTGTCAACATCAGCATCTTTCAGCTGATTGTTGATTTCTTAACAAGATTACACTCGGTAGATTGTCATTGCTTTCTGAGCGACAGGCTCACATACCCGGTAAGTTACCGACGCGGAGAGAACCAATTCTCGCGCACGTCACGTTACTCACGAGAGAATATGGGATTACGGAGAAAGTCGTGTAACTCCTACCCCAGGTAGGTCGGACGCCCAGTGACTACTATCCTATAAAACTGATTTCACAGATAGAACCAATCGTTCAACCAGGGGTCAACCTTTCCGGAAACTGTTAGATCTGCTTCGTTAAAATTGACAGGAAAAACACAGGGGTGGTATCAGGATCTGCGGGGGAGACGCTCTTGACCGTAACCTCATTTCAAAAGTTTATTTGAGGCACACAAAAGGCGTCCGTCATCAATTTTAATATGCACATGAAAGACCTGCCTATAAATAGGTTCAGGATACAGGATTGTGCTGCAGCGCCCACACAACAGCCTAAGTGGCTTTCTTCAGTAGCACAGAGTACAAGCATAATTTCCCCAGCGTCAGTATTACCACTAAAGAAAAGAGGAAGCCTACCCACTCTGTACTGACTGCAGGTCAGTTTAGTATACGTTGGGTCAGATATGTAATTGTGCCGCCAATGAACATCACAATTTTTCCTTCCCTTATGCAATTGGTCCCGGTCTCCCTGGCCTAGGGATTAGCGACTTTCCCCTTAATACCGTTTATCCACGTGAGCAAACGCAGCTGCGCGAGAATCGGTAGCGGTTCTCGCAGCGCCCGTTACTTACGGGATAGTGAGCCGGCCGCTCAAACAAACAATGGCAAACTACTGAGCGTAATATTGCCAAGAAATCAACAACAGCGGTAAAATGTTGGTGTTGACAGCGATGTCCTGTAATAGGATATTAAAATGTTTGCATATCCTTTACAGGACATCGCTGTCAACATCAGCATCTTTCAGCTGATTGTTGATTTCTTGGCAAGATTAAGCTCAGTAGTTTGCCATTGCTTTCTGAGCGGCCGGCTCACATACCCCGTAATTTACAGACGCGATTCGAACCACTGCTGATTCTCACCGTCGTCACGTTACTTACGAGAGTATACGAGATTACGGAGAAAAGTCGTTAACCTCTAGGCCAGGAAGCCAGCTAATAGAATATGCGAAAACAAAATATGCAATTGTTAGACCATTTTCTTGGTTTTCATCATGTACCCTGCCGAAAAGCGTGGGCTTTCATTTTTTCACCATCTCACACTATCACCAGAGTCGTTGATCAGCTCTGTCTCCTCCTCATCCTCCTCCTAATCCTCCTCCTAATCCTCCTCCTAATCCTTCTTCTTCTTCTTCTTCTTCTTCTTCTTCTTCTTCTTCTTCTTCTTCTTCTTCTTCTTCTTCTCTTCCTCCTCCTCCTCCTACTCCTCCTTCTCTTCCTCCTCCTCCTCCTTCTCGTCCTCTTCATCCTCCTCCTCCTCCTTCTCCTCCTTCTCCTCCTCCTCCTCCATCTTCTTTCTTCTCCGTCTCCTCCTCTACATTCTTATCCTCCTCCTCCGCTTTCTGATCCTCCTGCTTCTTCGTTTTCTTCGCGATGATGGTGACAACTACGATGATCCTGGTGATGATGATGATGATGATGACTATGACAATTCCGGTGATGGTGATGATGACTACAGTGATGATCGTGATGATAATGATAATGATCATGATAATGATCATGATGGTGGTGATGATGATGATGATGATGATGATGATGATGATGATGATGATGATGATGATGATGATGATGATGATGTTAGTGTTAGTTACATTGCTGTGGATAAAAAATGCTCCACGACTGCAAACACAAACTAAGCAATTTGAATAAACAGAGCCAGCACAGGTGTCTCTTACCGAATTGCTTGCTGATGAACTAAGTACATCAGTGATTAATAGTATGTGAGAGACACTTAGCTGCGTGTCTAGGATTTATCTCCTGGGGACCTTAGCAGCCCAGTTGGTACTAGTTGAGGTGTTGAGTGTCGGCTGTTAGGCACCCGGAGATAATGCCCCAGCTGTGACAGACACGAACACTCTGGCATATATCCGACCATGCCCTGATGGACGTGTTCAACATCTGAGACAGCACGTCCTACAAACTTGCGTACACGTTTTCGCGGCTCTCATGTACAGTTGAGGAGATTGTAAAACAAGCTTTGTAAGTTGTGTAAACGTTTGCACGGTTGCTCATGTACAGTTGAAGAGACTGTAAAACAAGCTTTGTAAATTCTGTAAACATTTACACAGCTACTAGTATACAGTTGATGAGACTGTAAAACAAACTATGCAAATTGTGTAAACGTTTACACGGCTACTCTTGTACAGTTGATGAGATTGTAAAACAAACTATGTAAGTTGTGTAAACTTTTACACGGCTGCTTGTGTATAGTTGAAGAGACTGTACAACAAGCTTTGTAAGTCTCTACAAAGACTCGTGTAAGTCTTGTAAGGGGAGTCTCCGTGGCGAAGTGGTCAAGCAGTTGTGGGTTCGATTCCGGGCTGCGTCCTTCGGTTCACAAGTGAAATTTTTCGGAGACTCCTGTGGGTCGTCGCTAGAGCTACGGAGTTCGTGCTTTGTGCGACGCTTTCCGCACTGCTGAAAGAGACCGAGCCATATGGGATAAAACCCGGCGCAATGAAGTCGACCTCTGTCGACTTTTAAGCGACTGGTTTTAAGCTTTGTAAGTAGTGTAAACGTTTACACGGCTGCTCGTGTAAAAGGACCCGTGTAACTTGGGAAAACGTAGAGCAATGACACAACACGAGAAAACATACACAGGCATAATCATTAGCGAAGACGAGAGCTAGTTCTCTTGGACCCTGTCTACGCGCCGTCAGCATTTTAAGGATATAATCCGTAGGTCCACGTATTTAAACCAATCGGCACCTGTCGAATGATACGGTCAGTATCAGCCGCACCCCCCCCCCCCCCCTCGATTAATGTCACTAATTTGCTAATTTGATGAGACAGGGTTGCCCCGATGCATGTGCTGATGTAGCCCGGCTGCAGAAGAATTTGAAGCCAGGAACATCTAGCTGGCAGACAAGTGCATTAGCTACCGTGGCTCAGAAAACAAGAGTCAACAATAGGAAAAGTAACGGAACTGTGTAAATTCCTAGAAGCCTATTGGGTCCATGTGCTATTTTTTTTTCATATCCCTTACTGGACGTTGCAGTCAACACCATCTTTTTTCAGCTGTTGTTGATGTACTAGGCAAGATTACGCTCACTAGTTTGCCATTGCTTTCTGAGCGACCGGCTCACATACCCCCGTAAGTTACCAGCGAGGCGCCATCCGCTACCGAATCTTGCGCAGCTGCGTTACTCACGAGAATATACGGGATTACGGAGAAAAACGTTAACCCCTACTTGCTAATAGAGCTTGAGAATCCTCATTTTCTATAAATCCACATCCCTACTCGCACACCTGCTCAGCACGGAACGGGCAATCGGAACTAACAGTATGATGCCGCCGCAGATCGTATCTTTAAGAACAACAAGCGAGCCCCTAGACGAGGGCTGAAGGGTGTGACACTCGCTGAATGAGGCAGCGCTAAAGGAACCCAAGCTGCGAATAATTGAGAATGTGGACAGCAGTTATATAAATGAAGTCATGGACATTGTTTCCAGCTTTGAGGTGTGGTGTAATAGATACATGGTTCTAGCCCTATATTTGCATATTGCCAAAGACACTCAGTGGTTAGTATGGTTACTGCCGTGCCGGCTGCCTATACCTCACACAACATTTTCTGCTACCCATTTTAGGCTGGGTTGAGTTGAGATGAGTTGAGCTAAGAACCGACATCACTGCACTCACGACATTCCCATACCCGTTCCGTCCCCTCGTTCAACAGCCAGCGAAGAGTCATACTACTAATCGTTCCCACCGCTATCTGATTGTAAGTTCTAATTGACTCCACTCTCAGTTTTGAGATTTTAAATTGGGTCAACTGTGGGGGAAGGGGTAGGGGGAGGTGTGTGTGTGTGTGTGTGTGTGTGTGTGTGTGTGTGTGTTTGGGGGGGGGGGGTAGTGTTTAACATATTTTAAAAAGTATCCGCCGTGATGGGTTTCCAACATACGACCACCGCACCGGTATATAAGCGTGCTAGGCGCATACACTACTTGACAGTAATTATTCCAGATGGTAAATTGGGTCTAAATTAACAAAGAAATCAAATGTGCATATTAGAAAGTCAGTAAAGGAGCATTTAACGTGCCTGACGACGCACTTTATATATGGTGCTAGACCCATGCTTGTATAAAGCAGTGGGCGCTCAGTGGATGGAGGACTCAGTATCACACCGACATGTACATATTAGGCTTGTATAATACTCGCACTCGTGGCATTGAGAAACACCTACAGAACATTATCTATGACTGAACTTCAAGGTACTCGTGGCTGTAGCACTGCACTCTCTCGCTATACCTGCAACCTTTTACTATAAATCTAGTTAAATCTATTGACGTCTAAATCAAAAGCGAATAGAACACCTGCAAGCAAACCACAGGTAGATAATTCTGAAGACCTTCCCTCTTGCTTCTCTCCCAGCAGGTGCGCAGATTTTCTCTGCTACGCTTTGAACACATTTCTTTACTGAAGCCTATGGCCTACAAACTGCTGACACTAATAGAGTATTTCTCCCGGTGTCCACTTGATGATTCCACTGAGTTGTCATTAATTTCGGTAATAGCTTGTCTACATTTTCCCGCGGAGACGAACGTGTTTCAGTGTGCCTGAAAGACGTGATGGTCTAAGCCTGTTAATTTAGTAATATCACACATTCACGTGTTATCGCCGTGTGGTGTTAGCGTCATAGTGGGTTTCGATCCGGCATTCTCTGCAGGATGAGAGCTCTGGCAGAATTACATGTAATACTGAAAACTATAGCAGGGTGCTTACATCGTTCCACATCTAGATGGCATCAGATCCCCTGTGTCACCTGTTCATGTTGACGCTACTACATTACTGACAATTATTGAAAGCATTACGATTGCTAGCGGGTGCGTTAGTGTAATAGTTAATATGTTGACGATGGAATGAGCGGGGTTAGACGAGGTTCGATGCCAGCTTCGCAACGGGAATATACGACAACATACCCATTCCACTGTGCTCTCTGACCTTCAAAATGTGATGGTTGTAAAATTCCCAAAAGACACAACACGTTCCTGTTACGGAACTTTTTTTTAACAATTACGATTGTTATTCCTCTACCCAAAGAAGAAGAAGAAGAAGAAGAAGAAGAAGAAGAAGAAGAAGAAGAAGAAGAAGAAGAAGAAGAAGAAGAAGAAGAAGAAGAAGAAGAAGAAGAAGAAGAAGAAGAAGAAGAAGAAGACAAAGAAGAAGAAGAAGAAGAAGAAGAAGAAGAAGAAGAAGAAGAAGAAGAAGAAGAAGAAGAAGAAGAAGAAGAAGAAGAAGAGAAGAAGAAGAAGAAGAAGAAGAAGAAGAAGAAGAAGACAAAGAAGAAGAAGAAGAAGAAGAAGAAGAAGAAGAAGAAGAAGAAGAAGAAGAAGAAGAAGAAGAAGAAGAAGAGGAAGAAGAAGAAGAAGAAGAAGAAGAAGAAGAAGAAGAAGAAGAAGAAGAAGCTATATTAAGGCAATGCTTGCAAATAACTGCTATCTTTACGTGATACAAAATGTGACAATAAACGACAGGTTATGGCGCTTCGTGATATCACATTCAAATTCTATCGCTCAAAGGCAGGGTTCGACATTAGGTTTACTTGTTTTCATCAGCACATCGTCGAGCCTCCGCCGTTCAATGCTCAAAGTTACTTCTCTTTCATCCTTGCCATAGACTGGCAGCAGGTCACACAGCTGTGCTGAATGTGTAGATAAAGAACAGTCCTGATAGTTGGGCAGCCTGGGTATGATGCCCGGCTGTGGGGAGATTTGTTTCACCATGACATGAGCTTGTGGGAGCTACCCCGCCCGGTGGAGATAATCAGAGACGTGTCTGGAGAAGGAAACTTACGAGGACTGAGTAGATCAACCGAACTCACAATTTTGTGATGTAGTAATATGGAAACCTGTTACTTCAACAATTTCAACGAACAAATACATAACTATTTACTCGTCACGAGCCGTACTGGCTATATGATGGTTCCGACATATGTTTATAGACAATAGGCACGCGATTGAAGATGTTATCTAAAGCACACCCGCCGCCTTTACTTCCCATAACATTTGCTGGTAACCATGTTAGGATAAGTCTAGCTGGGAGCTTGGGTTGATGTTTGACCATGTTAGGATAAGTCTAGCTGGGAGCTTGGGTTGATGTTTGACCATGTTAGGATAAGTCTAGCTGGGAGCTTGGGTTGATGTTTAACATGTTAGGATAAGTTCTAGCTGGGAGCTTGGGTTGATGATTACCATGTTAGGATAAGTCTAGCTGGGAGCTTGGGTTGATGTTTGACCATGTCAGGATAAGTCTAGCTGGGAGCTTGGGTTGATGTTTAACCATGTTAGGATAAGTCTAGCTGGGAACTTGGGTTGATGGTTAACATGTTAGGATGTCTAGCTGGGAGCTTGGGTTGATGTTTGACCATATTAGGATAAGTCTAGCTGGGAGCTCTGGTTAATGTTTGACCATGTTAGGATAAGTGTAGCTGGGAACTTGAGTTGATGGTTAACATGTTAGGACAAGTCTAGCTGGAAGCTTGGGTTGATGTTTGACCATGTTAGGATAAGTCTAGCTGGGAGCTTGGGTTGATGTGTAACATGTTAGGATAAGTCTAGCTGGAAGCTTGGGTTGATGTTTGACCATGTTAGGATAAGTCTAGCTGTGAACTCAGGTTAATGTTTGACCATGTTAGGATAAGTCTAGCTGGGAGCTTGGGCTGATGTTTGACCATAGAATACGTCTAACTGGGAGCTCAGGTTAATATTTGATCATGTTAGGATAAGTCTAGCTGGGAGCTCATGTTAATGTTTAAATATGTTACGATAAGTCTAGCTGGGAGCTCAGGTTAATGTTTAACTATGTTAGAATACGTCTAGCTGGGAGCTCAGGTTAATGTTTAAAATTCCGTTTCGATGCCGATTCGAATGCATGACCACCGGGTAAGAATACTAGACATTGTGCTACCACGGCTCCCAATAGCACATCAACAAAACATCAATTGCAACATTTTTTGCTGAAGCCGAACTGCAATAAGCTTGACTGCCTGAGGAATTAACCAAAATTAACAAATCACTTGCGATATAATTATTTGTGCTCTTTTTATCTTGGCAAATGGCAGAGTGAATGGACGCTGGTTCTTCATGTAACGCAGCTAAGTAGGAATGCGACAGCGCTGTCCTGCCTGTGTTTCGCTTGTTACTGCCGTTAGACATGACACAAGGCTTAGCCCGAAGTATATTGCATTAGAGAAATGATCAGTATTTCTCAGATAATAACTAGGAAACAATCAGCCTGAATAACATCGAAAACAACACAAAGGGGGTATCGTAGAAATCATGAAATTAAGGAACGAATTATGGCCACAGTCTCCAATAAACACAAGTTTCTGCGACATTTGACAGACGAGGTGAGTACAGAAGACAAATGGTAGCAGCTTAGAGGCATTTGGAACGAATCATGTATTGACGTATTTTTGTATTTTTCCTTGGAAAAAAAAAACCAACTGAAACACAAAGCATGCATAACACCGGATACGCTTAAAAAAAATACAAGAAAGGTCAAATTACAAAAAAAAAAAAAAAAAAAAAGAAAGAGAGAGACTTAATCGTTAGCAAAAGCATAATTACTAAAGTCAGGTACCATGAACAACACACTGAAGCTAATAAAGAGGTTTGGAAGAGGATAAAGGCGGACAAAAGACAATATTTATATGACATAGCAAGAAAGGCGAAAAAAGCAGCAGTCACTGGAAATCGCAGAGACTTCCATAGCACCACAAATGCAATAGTATTAATATATAATCAACCAAGTGAACTGGTAAAATAAAATAAAAAGTTAATAGGAGAGTTCTAACCGACATTAATGATCAGATGAACAGTTTGGTTGAATTCCTAACTAGACCAGTCCAAGAAGACCTTCGTCACTTCCGGTCTCCGGAAGTACAGCTAGATATCAACTGCAAGAAGTCATATAAAGAAGAAATTAGCAAAGTTATAAAAATTTCTAATGGGTGGATAAGCTACTAGTGAAGATGGTATCCTAGCAGAGGCTGATAAAAATAATATAAACAACTCAGTTAAATTACTGCACAGATTATTTAGCGTCTGCGAGACTGAAGAAATACCAGCAGACTGGAGAAAAGCTGCCATATATAAGGAACCTACAGGAGTGTGAACATTGTAGAGGAATACTGTTAATGTCAGCTCCTGAGAAAATATTAAACATAATTCTTCTGGACAGATTAAGAGATGGCTTTGGGAGAAAAAAAACAAAAAAAACAACAACAAAGAGATCAACGGACAAGCTTCAACTCCAAATTCTGATCATTGCGCATATGCATAGAGCAACACGTCGAAATGAAGCCAACACTTCATATTGGATTTGAAGATTACGGTATGGGAATAAGGGTTCCCTTTGGAAATTGATAAGGCACTATGGGATACCACAGGAAATCTTTAACTTAAAAGGCAACAGATAGAGTCATAACATTTAGAGTTCTTCTGCACTAATAGATGTATTTGAACTTGTTAAAAAGTAAATAATTGCATGGCTTGGCCTCATGGCATGGTCGAAACAAGAACACGGAGCTCATCCACGCTTTTGGTGATCGTTTGAGATGGCAAAATTTGACCGTCAATGTGTATCGGCATGGCACATAATAATGATGATGATGATGATGATGATGATGATGATGATGATGATGATGATGATGATGATGATGATGATGATGATGATGATGATGGGGAGGAGGAAAAACCCGAAGTGTGATAGTGATGCCATTTGTCACATTTATTATTGCAACTTACAATAGATTGGATACTGCAGATACTGCAATTGACTAATCTGAGAAACCTACGAAACACAGCTGCGCGAGATTCGGCAGCGGATCGCGTCGTCTTGGTTACTTACGGAGGGTAAGTGAGCCGGTCGTTCAGAAAGCAATGGCAAACTACTGAACGTAAAACTTGCCAAGACATCATCAGCAGCTGAAAAATGCTGGTGTTGACTGCAATGTCCTGTAAAGGGTATGCGGAAAAAAAAATTATATGAGAAAGCAGCTCTATGTTGTGGACTTTCCCCTTGACATTGCCTGTCCTCCTGTAGCACACAATAAATCAGATACACGACAAACTAAACATGGTGAATTGGAAGCCTATCAATTAAGAGTAGAAGTTTATATTGAAAAGGTAGAGATACTGAGAAAAAACAGCAAGCATATGTCAACATGATCTTCCTTCTTGAAATCTTTTTCTAAGAGACATAATCATAACTTATTTAGGTAGCAATTTAGACAAAGATAGGGGGACAGGAAAGATAATAAAATAACAAAAGACAAGAGGAATTTTCAAGGATTAGGACATTTGTCAAAAGACGTTAAATCTTTCACTACCAAACAAAAATTGGGCTGTGACCAAACAGAAATTTATGGCAGAAAATTGGAAGTAGGTGTTACAATAATGATTTTAAAATGGTTAAAATGGTAGCAGATCTATTGTATTACATATCAAATTAAAGAGGATTGCACAAGGAACATGACAGTGTTAATAATTAATTGATAGGTTACAAATATTATGACAATAATGAGAGGTTTAATAATAACAACTGAAATTAAAGAGGTAAAAATTATTTTAAAAACTGCTCTTATTAGGTGTTTTCTACACTCCTATACTGCTAATCATGTTTAATTTACTGAATAATCAAACAAACACCACTTGTCTTCAAGAATATAAACAGTATTACTCATTAAAATCACCCAAAAGGAAGTTTTGCTGCATATTCTGAACCATGTCTCTTTCACTAATAATGGAAAAAAAACAATGGCAGAAAACTGGATGTAGGGGTGTGTCTCAATAATGTTATGAAATACAAATGTTTTACCGCACAATGATGATAAAGATATGTACCGGCCATGTAAATTTTCAGTTTACTGTAACTTAAAATTCCGAAACGGAGCAGAAATGTATCAAATAAACCACTGATCATTTTGTGGCCATAAAAGCACCAATTGCCACCACAGCGGATCAAATGTGGCACCAGATGGACCCTTGGTAGCGAAAGAGTTAAGTTAGCACTAAACTTAGAATACGTTATTCTGACTTTGAATCAACAATACTGTATAGATCAGAAATACAGACATCAACTAAAACAATTACTAATAAATTACAAACAATCATTAATTCGTGTCTGTGCAGAATTCATCATGCGCCATGCCGAGGAGCGTGGGCGATATTTCGCCATATCAGGCGATCACCAGAGTTGTGAATCAGTTAAGTGTTCTTGTCTCGACCTTAACAAGTGGCCAAGCCATCCAGGTATTTTCTTCTCTGCCTTCCCCTTGTCTCTTCCCCTCGATCTTGCCAGTTGTCACCAATTTCACTAATTTATTTCTTCGCATAACGTGCCCACAAAATTGTGACTGTCTACGTCTAATTTATCTAATCAGTTTACGCCTTCATTTGTTTCTTGAAGGACTTGTTCATTAGTTTTTCTGTCTGTCCATGTTATTCTTTGCATTTTCCCCAGAAACCACATTTCCACAGCCATCATATCTGATGTCTGATCTTTGTTCACGCTTCACATCTATACAAAAGTACAGGTGTTAAGTAGCACCTCAACACTCTTTTTCTCGTTGCAAATGACATATTTTTTATTGATCAGTATGTTTTCCATCTTGCAAAAGGCTACCTTCGCCATGACAATGCTTGTTCTAATCTCTTCAAGGCATCTCCCATCGGATGTTATGACTGTTCGGAGACAATTGTAACGATTCATTTGTTTAGGAATATTCCTATTTACTTATATTTTTTTCTCGCATATCCCTTACAGGCTCCCACGATAGTGTTTCCACCTTGTCGTGGTGGAGGAGCTTGAGTTTCTCAATGACCCTGAGAGCTATGCCGGCGGTAGTGTAACTACCAGCAGGGCCTCCCAAGCCGGACAGGTCAAAGGGTAGAGAACAGACAAAGAGAAACACCCTGGTCCTCCAGGTTGGGGGTTGAAGCGTGGGGTTAACATCCCCACCTTTGTAAAAACCATTTTGTTACGAAACAGATACATGGGCCTCGAATTCGGACTGACTTATTTGGACATCGACCTTGGAACGTTAAAGGACTTTTTGAGATTTGGAACATGGAATGTACGGACACTATATCGAGCTGGAGCGGCCGAAGAATTAACCCGGGAGCTGGTTGAGTATAAAATGGATATAACAGCAATTCAAGAAATAAGGTGGCCAGGAGAGGGTGCTTTAGAGCAAAATGGAATGATTATAATATATGGAGGAAACACCCAAAATAAACATGAATTAGGAACAGGATTTGTCATCACAAAAGAGTTATGGGGGAACGTTCTAAACTTTAAAGCTGTTAATGATAGGATTAGTAAATTACGAACAAAAGGTAAATGGAAAAATATAACGATGATAAATGTACATGCACCTACTGAAGAGAAAGAAGATGATATTAAAGAAGACTTTTATAATGATCTGGAAGATGTCATAGAAGAAACCCCCAAACAGGACATCCTGATTGTACTGGGGGACTTCAACGCAAAAATAGGTACAGAGCAAACTCATAAAAAAATTGCCGGTATGGAAAGCCTACATACAAATTCAAATGATAATGGATGGAGAGTCATCAACCTAGCAGAAGCTAAAGGACTGCAGATCAGCAGTACCAGACTTCAAAGAAAGGATATACATAAACAAACTTGGAAATCATGTGACAAGAGAACCTATAATCAAATAGACCACATTTTAATTAACAACAAAAATGTATCAAACATACAAGTTAGAAGTTATAGAGGAGCTGAGTGCCACCGCGACCCCTCGTTGGGGCAAAATTTAAAATAAAACTTAAGAGAGCTTTCTATACTAAACTACAAAGGTTACAACCAACATATAACAGAGAAAAACTACAAGAAATTACAGTCAAAGAGAAATTTGCAGATGAAATCAAATGCAAACTTGAAATTCTACAAAACCCGTTGGAGGAAAGCGTTGACCAAACTTGGTTGAACATCAAAAATACAATTCAATCTACCGCAGAAGAATGTCTCGGTGTGTTAACCACACATAGAAAGTACAGATGGTTCAATCCAAAATGTGAAGAAGCAGTCATTAGGAAAACGAATGCCAGACAGCTATGACTAAATGACATCAACAACATCCAAAAGAAAGAGCAATATAGAAATGAATGTAAAGAGGCTACAAAAATAGTTCGACAGCAGAAGCGAGAATATATGAGTAATATAATCAAAGATATGGAAACTAATCACCAGAAAAACGGATCCAGAAAGTTTTTTTAAAGAACTGAAGTCAATGAAACGAGGGCACCAACACAACACATATGGTTTAAAAGACAAAAATGGGAATATGATAAATACCAATGAGGAAATGTGCAACACATGGAAAGAATACTTTGTTGAACTACTAAATTGTGAAGCTTCAAGTAACACTTTCCCACAGGAAGAGGTTCTAACATGTGAACCACAAATTGAAGAACCTGCATTGTAAGAAATCCTGTATGTAATCACACGACTTAAAAAACAATAAGGCAATTGGGGATGATGGAATTGCTGCTGAATTTATAAAGGCGGAAGGCCATGCCTTGCATCGAAAGCTATACGAACTAATAAAAAAAATCTGGAGGACTGAAGAATTACCCCATGACTGGAAAGAGTCATTATTGATACGCATCTTTAAGAAAGGAGACATGTTCCAGTGTGAAAATTATAGAGGAATATCACTACTATCTATAAGCTATAAGATACTATCCGCAGTATTAATAAATAGACTAAAACCATATTCAGAATACATATTAGGTGACTACCAGGCGAGTTTTAGACAAAACAGATCAACAATAGATCAGATATTTATCTTACGACAAATAGCCGAGAAAAATTGGGAATATAAAAGAGATCCCCATAACATTTTTGTGGATTTTAAAAAGGCTAATGATAGTGTCCATAGGAATAGTCTATGGAATGCTATGCGGGAATTTGGAATACCAAGGAAGTTAATCAACATGACCAGACTATGCATGGAAGATACTTATAATATAGTAACATATAAAGGTAGCAAATCAGACCCTTTCCAAATAACATCTGGCTTGAAACAGGGTGATGCACTATCGCCGCTACTCTTCAATCTGGCTCTAAAGAAAGTTGTACGGAGGGTAAAGGAGGAATATATATATATATATATATATATATATATATATATATATATATATATATATATATATATATATATATATATATATATATATATATATATATATATATATATATATATATATATATATATATATATATACATATATATATATATATATATATATATATATATATATATATATATATATATATATATTGGTTTATGTAATTATTCCGGAAGAGCGCAATTTGGAGGGTACAAGCCTTACCCTGGTGCGAGGAAATGCAAGCTAAAGACAAAATTGTCATGGCAGGGCAGACCAGGCCCTAAGCCTTGGTTGGCAACTGGTCTAGGATCGAAGCTCCGACAGGCGGACAGTTAGAGCATTGCTTTGCTGATCCGGCAGCTTCTGCAGCTTGTCTTGTTCCAGATGTAGGGGTGTTACCTTTCCTCTGGAGTGAACTAGGTAGGCCGAGAGAGGGATCATGCTGCATGGGCAACACATGATCTCTATATTTTAGCCCAGGCTTTGTGCTATGGAGAGGCAATAACTCCATCCCTGGTCTTAACTGGTCTCGGAATCAAAGCGAGAGGCAACTGTTACATGTTAAAAATGGTGCATGATGGTGGAAATGACCACGTGTTCACATGCACCCACTGTGAACGGACATTTACAGCGCAAATTGGCATTATCAGTCACACTCGCTACCGCCATAGTTAAAAGTTATTATGCCTTTTTAAAGCACAAACTATCGTCTGTCAAGACGGCAAGGTGCCAATGTAATGTATATATATTATAGAGGAAAATGAACAAAAGACATCGGAAATATTGACTCACTTAAAGGAAAAAGCCCAACAGATGGGGCTGGTTATCAACCAAGATAAGACAGAATATATGGTAATTTCAAGAGAAGGAATGGCTAAAAACTCTGGCCACATACAAATAGATAATATGACCATTAAAAAAACGGAAACATACAAATACCTGGGTACAATCTTAAACTGCTCCAACATCATAAGGGAAGAAATACAAACTAGAATCAATTCTGGAAATAAGATATACTATGCACTACAACATCTACTAAAATCAAAGGCGCTATCTCGTAACACCAAGATCACAATATACAAAACACAGATCAGACCAGGTGTGCTGTATGGCTCTGAAACCTGGAGTACAACGAAAGGACACAAGGCCTTGTTATAAACCTTTGAGAACAAAGTTTTAAGACGCATATTTGGACCCATTAGGCATACACAAAATGGAGAGTGGAAAAGAAAAAGTAACAAAGACATTTATGATCTGTTTAAGTCCCAGCTAATCACTGGTATCATGAAGGCAAATAGATTATATAATATAATAGACAATGGCTGGGGCATATAGAAAGAATGGAAGATAACAGGGAAACAAAGCTCGCTTACACTCAGGAAATAAATGACCGTAGACCCCGAGGTAGACCAAGAAGACGGTAGAGAGATAATATATATATACAGACCTACAAGCACTTGGAATCAACAACTGGCAAGAGAAGGTCAACCAGAGTGTCAACCACTCAACTGACAGGCACTATCGGATACTTCTCCCACACCAAACAAGAAACCTTGCAAGTCGTGTGCGAGGAAAATAACTGGTACATTTTATTGCCGTTGGCTCGCTACAAGCAGGTAACAGTCGCTAGTAAACACACAACATAAAGCCACAGAAATTATCTATCACTAGTTGCTAATGCCTATGCTAACTCTCTATCTATTTGGTTAAACACAAAACCCCTATCGCTACTCTAACGAGGTGCACACTACAAGTCCTGTCCTCCCGTCTGACGTTCTTTCATCCCGTCGTCACACACCACGCGGATCGACCTTGACCTTGGTGCGTGTTGCCTCACATGGCACGCTGATCGCAGACGTGGTATGTTGAGTGGATACTCAACTTCTCCGTGGCTACCACGAGGCGTGATGCTATCGTGATTAGAGTGCTAACTCTCTGAACAACGCCTGCGTGTCTCATGAGGGAATGGATAACCATCTCCCATTACCTCATCTCCCCTGCCCTTACCTCGGGCACCGTATCACCTCCTGGCCTCTTCAAGATTGACTGCTCTTCCTGGCGGAGGGGATGCGGTCGAGTCTTTGACACACACCCACCCCTCCTGTGTTGCGTCATCAACTTTCACTCATTGGTTGTGACGCAAGAGGTTTCTAAAAAAAATTTAATGTCTCTAATTTTTTTTTGTCAAAGACTCTAGATAACCTGGCTTTGGGCACTCTAATAGACTTCTATTGACTATTGTCACAATGTAGCAAAACTTTACTTGGCTACTGGCAATCGCCACAAACTTGACTGGTTGGCGTGAGCCCTCTTCTCACATGCTATATTATATTTATTAGAGGTATGTCTGAACCGGACCGTTGTCTTATAAGACCTGCCCTCACATAGTAAATTAACTTACTACCCATACAAAGTTGACTTTTTTAGGGTCAACACATGAATTGCTTCATGTCCCCCCATATAATATTTAACAACCATTATACAAGAGTGTGTGCGACAGGCTTTACCTACTTCGCTTCCGCGTGTAAAGTCCTATTTCACTGTTAAGTTAGTTTTTCGTTGTCTATTATGTCCCCTGACCCGAAGTTATCTCCCTTTGATCTAGAAAAAGTGTATGTAATTTATCTGTTTGTTTTTCTGGTTGTTTGTGTGTTTGGATGTAATTAATCTACTAATCTAACTTCTAACCTATGTTTCTACCTCCTATGTGTATGTATGTTAGTTTTTTAAGTGTCATAATTTGGTTAAATGTGGCCACAAACAGGTGTATAACACTAATTCGTGACTACATTCCCTTGTTATGAAACCCAAAATACACTAATCTAAGTTCTAAACTATCTTACAGACACACATTTACACTAACACATTCTCAATAACGAAAACCAACACTAACACAGACAAACATTAAAAGTCGCGCCAGGCAGCAGAAGAATTTGCTGACTGATCTCACTCTCTCCCGTCTATTTTCCATTCGCTCTCACTTTCACACTTCTGTCACACTTCTTTCATCCTTAATTCTGTCACACATCTTTTATCCTTCCACACTAATCCTTCCGATTATTTAAAAACCTTGGAGTGACACTGTACAGGTTTGGCTCAGTTTGAGATAGTTGAGCCCAATGACTGTGCGAAAATCGCTGCACGAGTCATGTATTTACACTATATTTACATGGACGAGAAAGGGTTGATGGTTTATCCCCTTGGTCTCATCATCTATTATATTATACTAAACTACAACTCTAAATCCTAACATAATAATATTAATTCTATAAAGTATGTATTTAATGTGTTAACTAAATTTTGTCATGTTAATTATATGATATGTTTATATTAATCGTTATGTTTGTCTAATCTAAGGGATGTAATCTAACTATTTAAATGTAATTAATGTGACGTGAGTTATGTACCTTAATTACATGGATGATGTGAACACAAATTATGTAATTTTCTAACACTCTACTAACTAATGTATTTAAATGCACAAAGGAATTATATGAGTGATATTCTTAATCTAAATGGTGTAAATGATGTATGTTCACTTATCTAATCTTTTTATCCTATTCTGATGTAAAATGATGATATTACTAAATGGTAATATTTGATAGGTGGTATGGTTTCATTAAGATGGAATGAACTGAACCGAAATGAAGCTAAGTGAAATATAACAACCTAAATGGTACTATTCCTATCAAACTTTTAATTTAGCTTGTAATTAACTATTTTTACGTCTAAATTAATATTCTAATTTAATTCTAATGGGTTAATTACTGTACTACCTACACTATTAAAATAAATGAGAACTATTATATTTCCTAACCTACATCTAATTTATCACTATCTTAAAATATTATATTACATATCACAATAAGTTTATATACATGGTATTCAGCTACCTCAGGTTAGTTGTTGCCTTCATGTTTGTACATTGGTTGTATAGGCATAATATATCTACACACTTTGCCTGGGTATCTGAAATACATTGCACAGTCATACTAGTGTTCTATCGGTAGTGCACGTGTAGAGTTCGCTGGTGTCGTAGCTCAGTCTTTTCGTGTCTGTAATTAAGCATTGTTCTGACACTGTTTTCTGCGCTTCACACAAATGATACACCGGAATGGAGCTTAGTTGGTAATGAGCTGTCCTATTTCACACGGTGATATCTACGTTTTGCAGCACAGTTCTTCACTTGATGTCTACGGACACATGATAGTTCACTGTTCTTGGTACATGATTAAGCACATAATGTCGATGTATATGTAACCTATTTTACATAGAATAATATAATATATTCATGTACTAACTATCACTCTACATTTATATGTGGGATTTCAGGTATTTCTACCCCAGATGGTAAAATTAGTGACCACCTGTATATCCGGTCATTTCGATGCACACCACTCTGTATGACCGTGATCGGGGAGTTGTCGGTCTGGACAATGCAGTGAACATCCGTCAGAATTAGATGGAGCTTTCTCACCGCATAGATGACGCTTAGGGTTGCAACTGTGATATGGAATCTCTGGACTCAGCAGGTGTGATCTTACGGCTCACGTAGCAACTCGGGTGGAAGATGCCCTCAAAAAATTGGCCTAGTACTGCTGGCATCTGTCCTAGAATAATAAACGAGCCTAGGATTAGGCAAGCGGAGGATTGGAAAATTACTAAAAAGGATTTTCATTTTTGACAATGCAGAAATTAATAATGCATCTTTGACATTTCATTTTACAAATGCTTTTAAAACATTGGAATATAGAATTATAATTTCTGAGTAATTTACTAATCCCAAAAGGCTTCTGACCTGTTTCTTTCTGTTAGACATGGTCAGATTCATAATTTTGGTACTAATTTTCAGGTCAGTCTTTAGTTGACCTTGAGAAATGACATGACCCAAAAATGAATTTCTTTTAGGCTTAATTTGACTTTGCTCGGTTTGACAGTGAGACCGAAGAGTCGCAACCTATGAAAGACATGTCTTAGTTTCAGTCAGTGTGTTGTCCAGTCATCAGTCTTCTGATATATTCATGCGTATTCAGTAAGTTCACTAAATGTATGTACATTGTCGGATCTGCCAGTCTCGCTAACTAGTATAGTTGCGTTGTGTATGTCTGTCGTCTGATTACTAGGTGTGGATGCACTATGTTAGTCTGTCTCTACTTATGTGTCTTGTTGTGACACGTAAAGTTTTAACATGTTGACATGGAATATCTTTAAGTGTCTGTTTATCGATATTCCATAGTCAACATTGGAAATGTCACGTAACACCTTGAATGGTCCTTGCCATTTTGCTTGTCTGGAAGTAACCGACGCATGTTTTGATCTGGTTTACCATCGATTGTTCAAGCACCCTTGTTTGTGTATTGGTAAATTTGACCCTCCCTCTCACAGGTCTAGAAGCCAGAGTAGAAGGTAGTACTTCAGCTGTAGGATGTCTACCCTTAAACTTATGTACTAATTGTTTACAGACATTACAAGAAAATACATTACGACAAAATAATTTAATCTCATTCCAAAACTCTGGCCAATGAACATGAGTCTGGAATCTAGGCCTGGTTTTGTCTTTTGCCAGGTGACCAGCAAGCGGTGACTCATGTGCAGGTTTTTGCACAGTTAAGCGGTGTTGTACAGGTTTCACCGTTTGCTGATTCTCATGGTTCTCAGATGTAAAATATCTCGTAAGAAAGCCATTATTAGGTTTAAGGAACCATGAGGCATTTTTGGTCACTTTAGATCTTTCTTTCATTAATTTTAAATATGGAGACACACTAGGATCAGCTTTCTGCTGTTCTATAAATTTCTGTCTGTTGGTATCATCTGTGCCAGTTGGGGAAAGCAACAGTAGTCTCTCATCTTGTAGTGTGTCTTGATGTTTTACAGTGTCTGCTCTAGTAGTTGCATTAGCTGCATTTAATTTCTCCCATGCAACTATTTCATCACTCGTACAATGTTTCAGTTGGGGTAAGGACCCCAAAATTAAATCAGTACAAGGGTTGTCAAGTATTGCACAAGTAAAGGTACCCGAAAGGAAAGGAGTGTTAATACAGGCTTTGGCCAAAGGGTAAATTTCAATGTTACCCGAAAAGGTTCGGCATTTGACAGAGTCGCCTGTATAATCACCTGGACTCACTAGATCCTTTCTAAGACCAATAAGGGTACTGCCGCTGTCCAGCAAACATTGGCATGGTTTGTCGTTGACCATTGCACTGTGGAACACTAACTTGCCTCTGGAGGCTATTGCTGCATTTACACTCTCAGTTGAGCATGGTACGGTATGTCCACATTCTAATCTTCCGTCTGCATGAAATTGGTAACATTGGTCACAATTGTCAAAGCTTAACACATCGTTCACACAACAGACATCTTCAGACTCCTTGAAAGGTAATACATTTTCAACTTCACACTCAGTCTCACTACCACTATCAGAAGAAGTATCAATCAAAATAGCATTGTTGGCTTTCATACGTTGGCGGCCAAGGCACTTATTAGAATAATGGACATAGCTGGAACAAAAAAAAACATTTGATTGCACGCCTGTATGCCGCTCTTTTACTTTGTTGCTTCTTGATAACATTTTCAAGGTGCGCCGGATAATTCGGCGATTTGTCGCACATAGAATAAGTGTCATGCATAAGTTGACAGTACATACATTTGGACACTTTTCTGTCTTTCTCGTCATATTTCTGAAAGGGTTTTCTGTTACTCTGATAGTTTTTTGGTTGGTCTTTCACAAAAGAAACTATTTCAGAGTCATTTGAAGTCTTAAAAATATCTCTGTTGGAAGAAAAATATGCTGAGCCTTTTTTCTCAAACTGCTCGATGTTCTCAATGTCTGACTGCTGCAAAAATTTAGCAAAAGGAGAAGGTATAGTGGATATAACCTTATCCATAGCTATTAAGCTTTTTAATCTATCAAAGTCTTTTCCTATGTTAGCTGCTTTAAGCCACCTGTTTAGTACACTCTGCACATTTGAAACATAATCAATAAACGTTTCACTAGGTTTAGGTTTTAAATTTGAGAACTGAACCTGATACCCAGGGGCATCAAGTAACAAGTGCTGCATAATCCTGTCATGGATGTATTGATAGCTAGATCTAAGCTCAATTGGTATAGATTCTATTACTTTAAGGGGCTCACCACTCAGATTCTTCATATAAATCGTAGCCCACATTTCTAATGGAACTTGGTGATATTTAAATTCATACTCTACATTCTCTGTCCAGGCTGATATGGAATCTTCTTTGCAATATGGTTTGATAATATTTTTGTATTTGTTGAACTTATTTTCCTCTTGTTGACTCTTTAGTTTAGTGGCAGAGATTTCTGCGTGTGAGTTTACATCCATTTCTTTCATCTTTAATTGTGTCTCTGATTCTACTTGAATTTGTTTTTCCTTAACCTCTATTTCTTTTTGCTTTAAATCTAATTCCTTTAGCTTAATCTGTTTGTCATCTTCTAGCTGCTTTTGTTTTGTTATCTCAGCTAGTTCTGCAATCTCCTTTTGATGTTGTCTATCTCGTGCACGTTCATCTCTCTCCGCATTTTCTTTTCGTATTTGTTCATCTTTTGCTTCTTTAAATTTCTTATCTGCATATTCTTCTAGCTCTTTACCTGTGTATTGTAATTGCTTACCAGCTTTTATACAGTCCTCTAAAGTTGCCATGTTCTTAGGTAATTAGCTTACGTTGACTTACACTGACTTGTTTAATTAATTATTTATCTTTGATGTGCTATGTTTGTTACTCGCTGAGCACTACCAAATATACTCTCAGTTTATTTGTTGAAACAAATTTTATCTTGGAAAATCAGAGCACACAAATATGCTAGTGTATCACAAGCTGAAAAAGAGATGCACTATTAATCACAATGCATGCCAAAAATATAGGTATACTCAACTTAATGTTCCCGAGAATCAGGGAACGGAACTCCGTTGACACAGATCACCTTGTTTGTTACTTTGGGATGGAGGCACGTTTCGTAATCAGGACACTTTATTTGGCACACCGATAGACGTACTCAGCTGTTGTTCGCCCTCTGATATGCAGGGCAGCAGTACTTATCACTACTGCACGATATGATTTACCCGACAACCAAGGACAGTGACTTTGACAATGACAGACTCACGAACAACCAGAATATGTATTAATTAAATTTAATGTCACTGTCCTGTCTTCGTTCTAACAGTATTTGCCTGTTGTTACTAACCTAGTTAATTTCTGTAAGTGTTGTGCAGCCAAGTCTCATCTGCTTGGCCAAAAATAGTTCCCTCGTGACGGTAAACAAAGAGAAAGTAGGACCAAAAATATGAATAACTGTTTTTAACTAAATAAAAATACCATCATAATGTTTAAATAAATAAATATATTCATTTAATAACTCAAATAAACAAATAATAAATAATATAAAGGCGAGCAGCCGCTTGGCGATTTTGTAAACACTCGATTGCTGTATGCAAATGACCCAGGACGACTGTTTGTCAATCATTCTACGTCAGAGGCGCAGCGCTATTTTTAGTTTTCAAAAATCGATATTGTCGGCTGGCTGTGTATCGCTCCGCCATGAATCATCTTTGGTGTTTATTTATAACTAAATTGGTAAATACATAAATAAATATGAGAAAATAAGAATATTACTACTTACAGCTTTGAAGAATACATGATTTTACTAAATAAACATTTCATAAGCACAATTAAACAATCTATTTCGTCACGATAGGCACATTTTCTAGCCCGCAAATTGTTCTCGTCTGCACAGATTACCGTCACTGACACAAATTAGATCTTAGTCCAGAGCCGTGGCTGAGTGGATTAGCTTGAACTTTCGTTCAAGCTTCACTTCTGACACCACAATTATCCTTGCCTGTCAACCACTCAACTGACAGGCACTATCGGATACTTCTCCCACACCAAACAAGAAAACTTGCAAGTCGTGTGCGAGGAAAATAACTGGTACATTTTATTGCCGTTGGCTCGCTACAAGCAGGTAACAGTCGCTAGTAAACACACAACATAAAGCCACAGAAATTATCTATCACTAGTTGCTAATGCCTATGCTAACTCTCTATCTATTTGGTTAAACACAAAACCCCTATCGCTACTCTAACGAGGTGCACACTACAAGTCCTGTCCTCCCGTCTGACGTTCTTTCATCCCGTCGTCACACACCACGCGGATCGACCTTGACCTTGGTGCGTGTTGCCTCACATGGCACGCTGATCGCAGACGTGGTATGTTGAGTGGATACTCAACTTCTCCGTGGCTACCACGAGGCGTGATGCTATCGTGATTAGAGTGCTAACTCTCTGAGCAACGCCTGCGTGTCTCATGAGGGAATGGATAACCATCTCCCATTACCTCATCTCCCCTGCCCTTACCTCGGGCACCGTATCACCTCCTGGCCTCTTCAAGATTGACTGCTCTTCCTGGCGGAGGGGATGCGGTCGAGTCTTTGACACAGAGAGACGATTGGAGACGGATTGTATCTGCAGCAAAGAACCTGAATGGCTCGGAACGCTGAAGAAGAAGAAGAAGATCCCTTACAGGACATTGCAGTCAACAGCAGCATGTTACAGCTGCTGTTGATGTCTTTTCCAAGTTTTACGTTCAGTAGTTTGCCATTGCTTTCTGAACGACCGGTTTACATACCTCCGTAAGTAACCAACGCGATGCGATCCGCTGCCGAATCTCGCACAGCTGTGTTTCGTACGAGAGTATACAGGATTACGAACAACGTCCTTAACACCTTGGCCAGGGGGACCGGCACTTGTATATTACATTGTGGTATTTCTTTCTTCCTAGTGACGACCATAATCTGTGTCATTTTACAATTTAATTCTAACCCCAGTTGTTCACCGTGTGCAACAACCGCATCTACTACATGGTGCAGATCCTGCTCATTGTCTGCAATCAATGATGTACCATGTATTTACAATCTGATCTTCTTTTTTTTCCATTATGATTCTGCCTTCCTTGGTTTTCAAGCAACTTCTGAGATGTGTTCATTTATGAGAAAGGACGTTAATTCTTTTGTGCCTTAATTTGATATTTCGAGTTTTGATGTTTGTAATTTTTCCTGCAGTTTTCCCCAAGTCATACTTCTTTTCCCTCTTTGCACTGTGTCCTAATATTCCTATGGATCTCTTCATATTGTTCATGACTATTTTTGTTATTATCTCTAACTTCGTTTAGTTTTAAGAAGTCTTCAGGCATCAGTTTCTTACGCCCTATCGTCTTTAATTTTGAGATAGTTTTTTTTTTTTTTTTCAGCCTGTCTGACCGAGTTCTTCAATTATTTCCATCATTCAGTGAGATCTTAAAATATAATTTATAGATTATACAATGCATTAAATCTTTTCTTTATTTATATGTTGAAATGATCATGTATCTCCTTATTCTGCAAATAGATACAATTTTATGTTTATTGATTTATATTTGGCCTTCTTTAACTGTATATGTATATTGTCTATGATCTCTGAAGCAAAGTATCTTATATAATACAGAGGCTCGATGCTGTAGCAGGCAGTCAAATGTCTTTGTGAGCTATAAAGACAGTTACAGACATTTCTCCGGAAGGTCAAAAGCTACATTTATTTAGTTCTATGTTGTTGCATAATCTCGTATCGTGCTATACACAGGTAATGAGGCAGCCACAGGATGTTATTGTCTAATGTAGATATAGAACATATATGACTTAAGTGACTGTTGAGCACTATTATGTATAGAAATGGGAGGGGGTTTGTATTAGAGCAAATGCACGCATATCTGCCATCAATGTTGTCACGCGTTCGAATCCCAATAGGGACCTGGATTCTATTTTTGAAATTAATCTCGGTACCCAGGTCCACCCCGCATAAAATGGGCACCAAGAAAAGTCCTGGGCCGCAAACAAGCTGGAACAAATGTCCAAGGCCGCAAACAACATGGAACAAATGTCCAGGGCCGCAAACAAGCTGGAGCAAACGTCCTGGGAAGTAAAGGCGGCCAGCGTGTTATTGACGACAACATCCAGTGATGTCAGATAGATCTATACAAATATGGGGTGCTGGCAGTGTATACCAAATATGTCCCTTGACGTGGAAAAGTAGTCATTGACTTTGCAAATATGTGAAGACGGTATTAGATGTTCCTTAGAAACTTCCCCTCATTGAGCCTGGTTGATGTTTTAGACTACCTCTTCTTGTAGCTCGCCTCCACCACCTTGTCCACAGGTAGTCAATTATGTGTTGATTTCTCTTTTACGTCAGTTGGTTATTGTTTTTCTTGATTCATAAATTTAACCGATTTAGGTATTCGATTTCGAGAGAATAGTTTCCTCATTAATTTCGAATCCACTTGTTGAGTGTGTGTGTGTGTGTGTGTGTGTGTGTGTGCGCGCGCGCGCGCGCGCGCTCGCGCACCAGTGTGTGTGACCTTTGTGAGCAATCACTAAAACACACGGCTAAAAATGGCTTGTGTTATGTTTTGAGAGTGGATTCAAACAGTGCAAAAACACGCGTGTACAACATATATGTGTATGTCAGTTACAAACTGGTATTCAGCACAATTCATGTTTTACAAACATCTTGAGCGTCAGTGTAAACGTGTATGTGCTAGCATCCAGCTCCAGCAGTGGAGTATCTATGTATATGAACGTGCCATTTTCCAAAATTAAAAAGAAAAAAAAAAGTTTATACTGTATAGCAAAACAGTCCTCCCAATTTCTGGCGCCGTATTTCTGTTTTTCATTGTTGACTCGGCGTTAAAATTCTAGTAATCCGTGACCGAGAATAAATATTGTTGGACTCGGCAAACTTAGATACGGGCACAAAGAGGACTTTTACAAGTACAAGCCTGTGATACGATCCGGGCCGGCGACCGTGAGATACCCCCCTGCCTTAGATCGCGCACATTCACATCTTTTGTAGGCTCAGATCCTTTGAGTTTCCTTGCTCGCCAAGTGTTAACCTGTGAAAATCCGCTAGGCTTTCGCATTTATTTATTTGCTTATTTCTTTCACTCTGTGTGTGTGTGTGAGTGCGTGTGTGTGTGCGTGCGTGCGTGCTGTGTGTGTGTGCGTGTGTTTTATCAGATCTTAAGTGTCCCTGACACCAGATTACTACCATGCCACTGAGAGAGTTATAATCTATTTGAAGTATTTTGATTTCTGTAATGTTATTATTCAATTTACTAATAAATATATGTTGAAAATATTCTCATTGCGACAAATGCAAGAAAAATGCCGTGAACAGAATCAACCACTGTTTATTGCCTTCATCGACCTCACAAAGGCATTTGATTTGGTCAGTCGTGAGGGTCTGTTCAAGGCACTAAAGAAGATTGGCTGCCCACCAACTCTTCTGTCCATTGTGGAATCGTTCCACACAGGCATGAAGGGTATAATCAAGTTTGATGGTGCAACTTCTGAAGAATTTGAAATCAAGAGTGGAGTTAAGCAAGGTTGTGTACTAGCTCCCACCCTCTTTGGAATATACTTTTCACTTCTACTGAAATATGCATTTCATGACCAGGATGGTGGTATATACATTCACTCACGCTCAGATGGCGGCCTCTACAATGCTCAGAGATTGAAGGCTAAGACCAAAATTAGGAGGGTACTGATCAGAGAGTTGCTTTTTGCAGATGATGCTGCAGTTACGACCCACTCTGAGGAAGAATTGCAATGTCTACTATCTGCATTCTCCAATGCTTGTTCTGAATTTGGTTTAACAATTAGCAAAAAGAAGACACAGATTATGTCACAAGGTGCACATGGGGTACCATCAATCTTTATTGACGACGCTGAACTAGAGATAGTAGACCATTTTACATATCTAGGATCAGTGGTAAATAGCAAATTATCCCTAGATCAGGAAATCAACATCCAGATTGGTAAGGCAGCAACAACAATGAACAGGTTAAGAAAAAGAGTCTGGGAGAACAGGAAGCTTACTGCCAAAACAAAAGTCCTTGTCTATCAAGTCTGTGTCCTTAGTACTCTTCTCTATGGCAGTGAAACCTGGACAACTTACTCACACCAAGAGAACAACTTAAACAGCTTTCATATGCGGTGTCTGCGAAGAATTCTTGGTATTAAGTGGCAAGACAAAATCACAAATACTGAAGTATTGGAAAGATCAGGTTGTGTGACAGTTTATTCCATGCTCAGTCTTCGTAGACTTAGATGGATAGGACATCTTAGGAGGATGGATGATGGTAGAATACCAAAGGATATCTTTTTTGGTGAATTACAGATGGGTAAGAGATCTCAGGGTCGGCCTCTACTACGATACAAAGATGTGTGTAAGCGGGACATGATTGATACAGGCATTGATAATGCACATTGGGAGCAAGTCGCCGCTGAACGTGTTGCATGGAGGGCAAATATCAGAAATGGAATAAAGTCAAAGGAGAAAATTATTGCAGAAAAGTCACACACCAAGCGTTTGAGACGTAAGATGGTGCATGATGGTGGAAATGACCACGTGTTCACATGCACCCACTGTGAACGGACATTTACAGCGCAAATTGGCCTTATCAGTCACACTCGCTACCGCCATAGTTAAAAGTTATTATGCCTTTTTAAAGCACAAACTATCGTCTGTCAAGACGGCAAGGTGCCAATGAATATGTTGAAAATGTTTTCGCCATTTCCCGGACTAGATAAGAATATAGTCTCTATATATCAGTTGTTACATCTGATGGCTGCAGAGATGTGGTTTCTGAGGAAAATGCAAAGAATACCATGGACAGACAGAAAAACCAATGACCAAGTACTACAGGAGACAAATGAAACTAGTAAATTGATTAGAGACATTAGATGTAGACAGTCAGAATTTTTTAGGCATGTTATGAGAAGAAATGGATTGGAGAGCTTAGTGACAACTGGCAAGATCGAAGGGAACAGACCAAGAGGAAGACCGACAGGAAAATACCTGGATGGCTTGACCACATGGCATGGACGAGACAGGAACACTGAGCTGATCCACGACTCTGGTGATCGAGTGAAATGGTGAGTCATGACCTCCCACGCTTTCCGGCATGGCACATGATTTATTGATTTATATCAGTTGGTGAATTCAACATAACACGATACTTTTGTGAAAACATCGCCAATGAACATTTCCTGTAGTTATACTGCACATCCTAGCGTTAGAGTCACCACATCAACTTCGGGCAATGATTTATCTGTAAAAATATGGGCAATCACCCGTCGGGATTTGGTTGATCTGTAAAAATATGAGGCTAGAACCACTGACCCAATTTACTTCAATATATAGAAAAGGACCGTTTACATTTTTATGCTTCACACTATATTCCTAGTTGCTACGTGATGAGTGCTAAAGCTCGCTCACTCACACGGTGATTTGAGGTTAAATCTGCAATAGCTCCATGACTGACTTTTACTCAGCCAGTACTGGTGATGCACGCTTGGCATGGTAACACCGCTGTTGCATTATTTGCAGCTTTTTTTTTCTTTCTTAGAAGGAAAGAGGGCAAGTTAGAGAGATCCTCATCTCACCTGATGATTTAGTACATAACAAAGTCTAACACTTAACACGTCTACGACTGTATTTTCTATGCGATGTTCTTAATTGTAGGCACTATACATATGGCAAATATATTAAATATATTTGCGGCACAATCCCAGTAAATCAAGAGGTGACTAATAGATGCTCACATTGCAAAAATCTACCAGTAGAATAACTAGAAACCTCTTCCTCTGGAACGCACAAGGCAAAAGAAATAGAGAGAGAGATCAAAGACCCCACGAGGAAGAGATTTTACAACAAAGATGAATAATTTGGGGATGGCATGGGAGGATCTGCATGAGACGGAAAGGGACAGGAGGGATGGTCGTAAGTAAATTGAGGGCTATGTTCCTCTGGGAGGTAAAATGCAACAGTAGCAGGAGGAGGAGGACGACGACGACGACGACGACGAGAACGACGACGACGAAGAAGAAAAAGAAGAAGAAGAAGAAGAAGAAGAAGAAGAAGAAGAAGAAGAAGAAGAAGAAGAAGAAGAAGAAGAAGAAGAAGAAGAAGAAGAATATGCGGCACATATTTGTGCCGCACATTAATGCCAAATGTGAGGGCAACATAAAATAATTGCAGATAGCATAACAGATCTTGCTTGCTTGCTTGTGTTCACTGGTTGTGAACTCCAGCGTGAATTCCTGTACGTCGGATGAATACATCCTGTTGTCCAACATCAATGTGATGTCATACCAGACCTGAGGTTTACGTGAGTATCCGTTGTCCTATGTCTGGCTTATTGGTGTGCAGACTGGTGGTTCCTCGCCATGCAGGCAGATACTCTCCGGCTTCGGAGGAATCATCGATTCTACTGATGTTAGCCAGGTCCCCGAGGGGACCTGTTGCCCAGGACGCACGACGTGGACGTGTCAGCAGGTCTTGGCCAGTATAGATCCCGGCCCTGGTGCCTTGGAAACACCTCTGCGTCCCCATAACAGATCTATTATTGATCCCACAAAGCCATCAGATCTATAAATGTTCATCCTGTCTAAGATAAAACAATGAGCATAATTATTTGTTTCGGCTCAAAGCCCTTTTGTTTCAAACATGTATGCATGGATCTGTCAGTCTCGTTTAGCGAATTACTATCATACCCGCTCCGGCGCTGTCTGAAAACATAGTACAAGCTGACTCTACCAGAAGTAGAGGTATACGCGACAGCATATTTAACTGTCTGAAAACATAGTACAAGCTGACTCTATAAAAAGTAGAGCTATACTCGACAGCATATTTAACACGCAGGCAGTTATTCATAAAAGTAGAAAATACATTGTTTTTATGACATTATTAAGCCAAATAGGAAGTCCACTTCTTTCTGCATGTTCTACGCGGACACATGCCTTTAAATAATCTATAAAGCAAGCTTACACATTCATACTGTACTCTAGACGCATGTCTATAATCTCCCTCATTTTCGCATGATTAATTAGTAACATTTGGCTGTGTGACTTATCACGCCAAGTTTTCAGTAACTGATACATAATTTCATGTCGCCGTTATTTAGTTTCGGGATATCTACTGCTCTCATCCATTCCTTTGGCCATACTCCTGTTGTCAATGGATGGCAGAAGCTAAAGATGTACAACAGTAATTAGTCACTGGGACGGTGAACAAGGCAGATGAATCTGTATAGATCAACGGCTTCGGAAGCGAAACAGTTGAGTGTGTGGCACACATGAGGCGTGTTCAGGACACAATAGTGAACATGGCTGGCCACCGTGAAAAAGAATGGGACCTCACCACGTAATTACACAAAGACAGCAATGGGAGTAAAACAAAAGGAAAGCAACGATATGGGTAACTCTTGACCCCTGGAGAGGAACCTGTTGTAAATATACTCAGAGAAGAGACAGCTCCTATAGCGAATAAGGCAGCGAATAGTGACTAATGCATCTCAAATTCTTTTGAAAGGATACATTCTGAGAATACCTACCTGAAAAGTACCCGGAGAGGGGTCTGAAAATCGGAACGTGGAACTTAGAAAAGAACGTATATAGGTCAACATACAATAGCGTTAAACCAAACAGAAATATGTTATAATCTAATTTTGGAAGCGAAAAATATTCATTTTCATATTCCAGGCATATCAGGAAAAAAAAGAAAAACAAAAAAGAAGGAAGATGGACAGATGCTAGTTACATAAGGAGAGACGACTATAAACGTATTCATTAAATTGACTCGGGGGGGGGGGGGGGGGGAATCACCATGAGTGAGGAGTATAGGAATGTTAGTAAAATGAAGTTTAGAGAAAAATATTAATGGATTTGGGTCAGTCCAATTATGGTTTTTCTTTTTCTTTGAGCAGTAAGAAAAATCTCCTGCCGACTTGCTAGATCAGTAGATCAGTCGCAGCTTTAGGACAGTAAAATCTGACCGACGGGAGTCCGCGCCCCTTGCCGAACAGAGCAACGTGGCCCATGACCTCACAATCATGGTTTCCCAGTCTACACCAAGGGGAATGGAGGTTGACTTGTGTAGTCTGCGGGTCAACCCCCCCCCCCCCCCCCCCCTTTTTTTTTTCCGAGAGAGACTAGCTTCTAAACCTACTGGCAGTCCACACCTTGAAAACATACATTCTAAACAGGCGGAACCAATACCTTGAACAACTTCTCAACATTCCATCAGAAACCACAGAATTCCAAGAATCCAACACAGATGCCACCAAAGAACTAGAACAAAACACTGAAAGAAGAATTTTGAGAAGTCATCAGATTAGCCCTATTGAATAAATCACCGAGACAAGACGAAATACCAAATGAACTTATTAAAGCAGAAAGAAAAGTAGGAACAGCATGGCTGCATAGGACTGTTTAATCATGTTTGGGTAGAACTACAGACACCACGAGACAGTAGAAGCGCCATAATTATCCCAATTTGGAAAAACAAGGGTAGTAAAAGATACTGCACATATCTTTTCACATAAGAGGCATTTCCCTTTTGAATCATACAGGAGAAATAGTTTGCAAAATTCTTTAGAAAAAACTACTACACACAATAGAACCCCAGCTAAACTCAACACAACTTGTATTTAGGTAAAACAAAGGACGCACATATGCCATCTTTGTTCTTAGGCAACTGTTAGAAAAATCAATCGAATTTAATTAAACACACTACTTAGCCTTTGTCAACCAAGAAAAGACATTTGATAGAAAGGATGGAAATAAGCTGTGGGAAATCCTTAAACGATCTGGAGTGAGTACACATCTAACAAACCTATGTAGAAGTTTATACAAGAGTGAATACACGGTAAGAACAGAGGACACTCAGAAGCCTTCACCATAAAATCCGAAGTACGACAAGGTTGTGTCCTTCTCTCTCTCTCTCTCTCTCTCTCTCTCTCTCTCTCTCTCTCTCTCTCTCTCTCTCTCTCTCTCTCTCTCTCTCTCTCTCTCTCTCTCTCTCCCCCCCCCCTCTCTCTCTCCCCCCTCCTTTCTTGTTCATAACCTACAAAGACATCATATGTAAAGAAACCGTAACAACACTGGAATAAAGAACAGAATACAGAAGAACAATCAAGTGCAAATTAAAGAACTATTTTCGGACGATCAAGCACAAGTAGTAAAATCAGGAGCAGAATTACAAGTCCACATAAATAGTCTACACAGAGTGAGTAGGAAACATAACATGAAAGTTAGCACCAGTAAACCAGAGGTAATGACCATACCCATATAAGAAAAACAAACAAAGATTCATGTAAAAGAACACCCACTGAAACATGTAAAGAGCCTCAAGTACTTAGGAAGTATTTCATCCCATCTCATCTTGTTCCTCTTATACCTTGTAGTATCGAGGTGAAGTATAAACAGCGGGAGAGTGCTCGTTTACTGGCTTCATATAGACTTCACATGGCAAATCAGAGGGCGAGATCGGAAATAGATGCAATAAGGCAAACAACTCATTGGACAAATGACACCAATACTAAAGAACAAACATGTATCAGATACTAAAAACAGCAGTTTACAACACACTCTTTCTACCAACTCTATACTACCAATATCAAACAGGGACAGTCACAGAACAAGATAAAATATGTTTTTAATGTTACATATCCCTCACAGGACGTTGTAGTCAACACCAGCATTCTTAAGCTGCCGTTGATGTACTACGCAAGATTACGCTCAGTAGTTTGCCATTGCTTTCCGAGCGACCGGCTCACATACCCCCGTAAGTTACCAGAGCGGCGCGAACCTCTGCCGATTCTCACGCAGCTGCGTTACTCTCGAGAATGTACGGGATTTCGGAGAAAGACGTTAACTCTGACGCCAGGGAGACCGGAAATAAGATTCCTGAGAAGAATAAACAACGTCAAGAAGAGAGAAATTCTAAATGAAGAAGTCAGGACTAAAGTCCGGGTTTTAGCATTGCTAGATATTAGAAAACAGCAAGTTAAATGGTTCGGCCATGTAACAAGGCTACCAACTAACAGAACACCACAACAAGTAATGATGTACAGACTAAATGGAACCAAAAGAAGAGGTCGACAAGGTAGACGATGGGCAGAGGGAACAAGAGTCCATGGGGATATGAAGCCCATAATCGGGCACTCTCCCTCATTATATTTCACCTCGATATCACATGATACAAGAAGAAGAAGATGAGATGAGATGATGATATTAGTGGATTCTGTGCCCATAAACATAGAATGATACTACTCAAAATTAAGGCAAGACTTTCGACATAGTAATTCTACGGATATATGCTCCAACAACCGATTATAGCAATGAAAAACTAGAAGAATACAGCGAAACCTACACCAAACACTCAAAAGTTGGCAAATCATTAGCTTGTCAATAGTCACTGGAGACATAAACTCAAGGATTGGACAAATGAAATATAAGCAGATAGTAGGGCAGCGTGGTAAGGAGAACAGAAACTAAAGAGGAGGCCGGCCGGCAAAGTTTTGTGAAGAGAACTATGTTATTATTTGTTATATTAGAAAGTGGTACTAATACAACACTAATTCAAACAAGTTGAACTACCTGGACTTAACATCAGTGGAGGCATCATAAACAATCGAAGGTATTCAAAACAATGTTTTCCCGTAATGAATTTGAATAACGAAGACACAAACAATAGATTGCACGATTTATTGCCTGGCATATTTCGCTGCATCTCGTCAGGTACATACTGCAGAAATCACACAACTTACGTGAATTAATTAGATAAATCCTTCAAACTGAAATATACACATGTTCGCACAGTAATGTCGATTGTCTACCACGGTAATTTTAAACTGACTAACATGTCTTTCTGCTTACACAAGGACGGCTTACGAAGGTTGATTAGTATAGCTTCAGCAAACTTTAACAATCGACTACTTTGTGTGTTGAACAACACACGGAAGGCACTGTCTCTTTCAACCACGTGAGCAGTCTCGAGCACGTGTCTCCCGACCGATGAAGCCAGACTTTTCCGGTGTGTCGGCCTGCCTAGGCTACCATCTTCTGTGTGTAGTATCTTGTCCAACCAATTCGGAATATGTTCCGAAACCCTGCAATGTAACTGTCGCTCAGTTCTGCCTATGTAGATGGCCTCGCATCTGCATGTAAATTGGTAAATACAATTTGATTTGGCGTACAAAGCTACAGGTTCTTTTACTGCTGGGACTGGGATCGGTGTGTTTCGGTACCTGATGACTAGAGCTGCAGCACAGAATGTTCGCTCGACTGCTGTGGTGAGCCGGTCCCGCAGACGTTGCATTACGTCATCTCCTCGGAAGGTTAGCTGGATGAATACCTTGAGTTTAGGGACTGTAGTTACTTCTGATTTCGGTTTGGGCTGTTGGCAGTGGCGCTTTATAAATCCTGTGGAGTACCCATTCAGGTTTAAGGCATTCTTCAGAGTTTTAAATTCCTCTGTCAGTGTGTCCTGGGTGCATATCTTCCTAGCACGGTCAAACAGGGTCCGTACTAAGCCCCGTTTGTACTGGACAGGTGCGAAGCTCTGAAAATTTAAGTATTGGCCAGTCCATGTTTCTTTGCGGTACACCGATCTTTGAATTGTGCCATCTGCTCTACGTCTCATTAGGATATCTAGAAACGGCAACGCTTCGTTGTGTTCGTGTTCCATAGATAAAGAGATGTTTATATGTGTCTCGTTCATTGTGGCCTGGAACGACGTTGCTTGTAACTCGTCTGTGGTGATAATTAGTATATCGTCCACGTAACGACGGTAAAAGGCCAAGTTATTGATTTCTGAGGATCTCTTTTCTTCTAAGTGTGCCATGAAGATGTCCGCTAGAATAGGTCCAAGTGGGCTCCCCATGGCCACTCCGTCAATTTGGCGATATGACTTGTTTAGAAAGTTGAATTGTATGTTGGCAGTACATAATTTTAATAGCCTCTCTAGAATAGCTGATGGTATGCCTAGTTTTAGTTGTTTGTCTCTAATGCGTTCGCTTATTATATTCATGGTCTCATCTAATGGAACGTTGGTGAATAAAGAGGCAATATCCATGCATGCCATGTGTTTGTTGTTTATGTCCATAGTATCCAATAATTCCACCAGTTCGAATGTATCCCTGAGTGTTCTTGGATCGAAGGACTGTCGTACTGGCTTTAAAATTTCAGCTAGCCACTCGCCATTCGGTGTTGTGCCGAGTTAACCATGGAAAGGATCGGTCTTAGTGGGATGCCGGGCTTGTGAAGCTTGGGTAGACCGTACATCTGAGGTGTTTGGGAGCCACGCGGTGTGAGCGTTTTTGCAGTGGCCTCACTGATGAGTCCTGCATTCACAAGTGACTGGATTTCTTTCCTCATTTTTTCATCCAGGTCCTCCGACTTGTTGACTGTTTGCTCTACTCTGAATTTAGATGCGTCTGATAATATATCATCCATTTTTCTCTGGTAGTCTGATATGTCCATCAGTACTGCACCATTCCCTTTGTCCGGTTTCAATATTACCAGGGTTTGTTGGCCTTTAACGCTTTTAAGGCAGTAAGGTGTTCGTTGGTCAGCGGACATGTCTGTTTAGAGGGGGTTGTGCGATACTGGTGTTCTAAATCTACCAGTTTGGCCTTCAGCCACCCGACTGACTCAGCAGAAGTAGGTGATAACTTGGAGATTGATCAAACACATTTCAAATTGTGCTTGCGACTCAACACGGTTAATGTGTTTGGGCTTTATGCAGAATTTTAATCCATATGCAAGGGCCTCCGTTTCAATGTTGTTGAGTACGTATGACGATAAGTTCCTCACATATTTCTCTGGGTTGTCTAGTACTGACGTAGTTATCTTTTCAGTGTTCAGTGATTTGTTGAGGCGAGCATTCTCTGCGATTTTCACCTTGTACACTGTTTCTGTACAGAATTTGGTGAACTTCAAGTGGACATATCAGACTACCAGAGAAAAATGGATGATATTTATCAGACGCATCTAAATTCAGAGTAGAGCAAACAGTCAACAAGTCGGAGGACCTGGATGCAAAAATGAGGAAAGAAATCCAGTCACTTTGTGAATGCAGGACTCATCAGTGAGGCCACTGCAAAAACGCTCACACCGCGTGGCTCCCAAACACCTCAGATTTACGGTCTACCCAAGCTTCACAAGCCGGCATCCCACTAAGACCGATCCTTTCCATGGTTAACTCGGCACAACACCGAATGGCGAGATGGCTAGCTGAAATTTTAAAGCCAGTACGACAGTCCTTCGATCCAAGAACACTCAGGGATACATTCGAACTGGTGGAATTATTGGATACTATGGACATAAACAACAAACACATGGCATGCATGGATATTGCCTCTTTATTCACCAACGTTCCATTAGATGAGACCGTGAATATAATAAGCGAACGCATTAGAGACAAACAACTAAAACTAGGCATACCATCAGCTATTCTAGAGAGGCTATTAAAATTATGTACTGCCAACATACAATTCAACTTTCTAAACAAGTCATATCGCCAAATTGACGGAGTGGCCATGGGGAGCCCACTTGGACCTATTCTAGCGGACATCTTCATGGCACACTTAGAAGAAAAGAGATCCTCAGAAATCAATAACTTGGCCTTTTACCGTCGTTACGTGGACGATATACTAATTATCACCACAGACGAGCTACAAGCAACGTCGTTCCAGGCCACAATGAACGAGGAACACATATAACATCTCTTTATCTATGGAACACGAACCACAACGAAGCGTTGCCGTTCTACATATCCTAATGAGACGTAGAGCAGATGGCACAATTCAAAGATCGGTGTACCGCAAAGAAGCATGGACTGGCCAATACTTAAATTTTCAGAGCTTCGCACCTGTCCAGTACAAACGGGGCTTAGTACGGACCCTGTTTGACCGTGCTAGGAAGATATGCACCCAGGACACACTGACAGAGGAATTTAAAACTCTGAAGAATGCCTTAAACCTGAATGGTACTCCACAGGATTTATAAGCGCCACTGCCAACAGCCCAAACCGAAATCAGAAGTAACAACAGTACCTAAACTCAAGGTATTCATCCAGCTAACCTTCCGAGGAGATGACGTAATGCAACGTCTGCGGGACCGGCTCACCACAGCAGTCGAGCGAACATTCTGTGCTGCAGCTCTAGTCATCAGGTACCGAAACACACCGATCCCAGTCCCAGCAGTAAAAGAACCTGTAGCTTTGTACGCCAAATCAAATTGTATTTACCAATTTACATGCAGATGCGAGGCCATCTACATAGGCAGAACTGAGCGACAGTTACATTGCAGGGTTTCGGAACATATTCCGAATTGGTTGGACAAATACTACACACAGAAGATGGTAGCCTAGGCAGGCCGACACACCGGAAAAGTCTGGCTTCATCGGTCGGGAGACACGTGCTCGAGACTGCTCACGTGGTTGAAAGAGACAGTGCCTTCCGTGTGTTGTTCAACACACAAAGTAGTCGATTGTTAAAGTTTGCTGAAGCAATACTTATCAACCTTTGTAAGCCGTCCTTGGGTAAGCAGAAAGACATGTTAGTCAGTTTAAAATTACCGTGGTAGACAATCGACATTACTGTGCGAACATGTGTATATTTCAGTTTGAAGGATTTATCTAATTAATTCACGTAAGTTGTGTGATTTCTGCAGTATGTACCTGACGAGATGCAGCGAAATATGCCAGGCAATAAATCGTGCAATCTATTGTTTGTGTCTTCGTTATTCAAAATCGAAGGTATGCTGATGAGTTTCTGGCAGATAGGAAACAAGCGTTACAAAACCTAATGGAGCAAGTAAGCAGGCATAGTGATGAATGTAGCTTAGATATTCTTTCTTTCTTTCTTTCTTTCTTTCTTTCTTTTTTTCTTTCTTTCTTTCTTTCTTTCTTTCTTTCTTTCTTTCTTTCTTTCTTTCTTTCGTTTGCCCTTCACTGCTCTACGCCGTCGCAGGCTTCTTTGATGGTTGGTTTACGAACTAGAGCTCGCTCGGTCGATTAATATGCGATCCATGTTTGTCGTGGTCTTCCTCTGCACATTATGTTTCCATTTTCACGTTGTATACTCTTGCTGCTGGGTTCATTATCACTAGGTGGCCGAACCAGTTAAGTCTTTGTCTATCAATGAATTTAACAATTTATGTTGCTCCAACTGCTTTACAAATCTCCTCGTTTCTAATATGGCCCTGTCTTGATTTGTTCGCTGTTTTTCTCAGGCATCTCATTTCACAAATAGTGAGTTTTCTTTCTTGTTCTTTAGTTAGTGCTTAGATATTACCATCCAAAAAACGAAAACTATGATAATTAGCAGTGGAAAGAAGAGGCCATAAATGAACATCACAGTAAACGGGGCGATACTAGAACAAGTAACAAGTTTTTCCTTTCTTAGACATATAATAACAGATGATGGCAGAAGTGAAACAGAAATCGCAAAGAGAAACATCATCATCAAGTGTCATGCCAAAAGGCGAGGGCGGTCATGTTGTGCCATCTCACACGGTCACCAGAGTCTCGAATCAGGTCTGTTTTCATATCCCGACCATTTCATGCTGCTTGTAACCATCAAGGCATTTATCCCTCTGTCTTCCTCTTCCTCTCTTCCCCTCAAGCTTGCCATTTGTCACTAAATTTTCAAGGTCATTTCTCCTCATAACATGTCCAGAAAATCTTGACTATCTATGTCTAATTTCTCCAGTCAATCTCCGTTTTTCATTTGTCTCATGAAGGACTGTCTAATTTGATTTCCTGTCCGTCTATGGTATTCTCTGCATTTTTCTCAAAAACCACATTTCCACCGCCATTAGATGCTTCTCAGCTTAACTGTTAATTATCCATGTTTAATTCGTATACAATAATATGGGCTCTAAATAGTACTTCAATAATCATTTTTCTCACTGCAAATGACAACTTTTTGTTGGTAAGTGTGTTTTCCATATTGCAGAATCCCATTTTTGCTATTGCAATTTTTGATCTAATATCTGCATGGCATTTTCCATCAGATGTTACGACTGTTCCGAGATAGTTATGCCGATTCACCTGTTTAGGACTATTTCCATTCACTTTGATTTCACAATTATAGTCTGTTTACTTTTGTCTGCCCCAATATGAAATTCCATATCTCAGTAACCAACTGAGGGAAAGTGATGAGATTTAGCATATGATCTTATCATTATGTCCACTCAACAAACGAACAAACAAAAAATTGTTTTGGAGATTGTACAGCAGATTTCAAAGTTTGTTTATATTCGGTATATAATTTACGAGTCAGAGATGAAGTGCACATTATTAAATGTATTACGCCTTCACACGGAAACATTAGCGTTGAATAGTTAATTTTCTTGTGGGACATGGGATTGGCCTTATGACAAGAGCCTCGCGTCGTGGAACGGGGCATTACTGTAAAACAAGTTTGTTAGGGAGCAATCACTAGTTTTTCACCAAAACATCAAATAAATGTCGCTTTCCATGATTTAAGTTGCTTTTGGACCTATCAAAGACATATTCCTTAGGTGGGGGTAAATATAAGACGGCAGGAAAAATTTCATAACGATGCAACAGACAGTTTTCAAAATCATTGATCGTGAATGAAGGCATTCATTTCTGGACAGACTATAAGTATTTCTTTCTTCTTGGAGACGACCATGGTCTCTGTTTTATTATAATTCAATTCCAAACCTAGTTTCTCACTGTGCATGATAACCGCATGCACCACATGTTGTAGACCCTGCTCATTGTTAGCAATCAATACTGTATCGCCCGCATATCTTATATTATTGATGTAAGAGAATAGGAATGACCGAAAACTGGTTTTCAACAACATGAAATCGGTGACAACATCTTTCTGCAGTAGTGGAGCTATCAATTGCGAAAACCCATTCAATGAAGAAATTTAAAAAAAAAAAAAACTATCACACTACTAAAAGATGGGACGCTGATGGTTCAGTTGGTATGTCAATAGTAGCTCTTAAAGGTAAAACAGAACACTCAAGTGAATTGCTGCACACAATTTTAGCAGAAGAAATATCATCAGACTGGAGAGAAGGACATATGTCGACGTTAACTAAAAAAGAGGACCTGCAGGATAGAGAAATAGTGTTATGGGCAGTTCCTATAAATAAAATATTAAGCAGGAATATTCTGTAGATATTAAGAGATGCAGGTGACACCGACCAGACAGCCACATCCATCATCACAATTGCAATCCCAAAGAAATCAGGAGCCTTGGGATGTGATCAACATAGAACAGTTAGTATAATGAGTCACATCATAAAGATTTTGCTACGAATTATCATGCAAAGAGTGAGGAAGAAAATACAACCTGAAATAGGGGAAGAACAATGTGGGTTTGTAGAAGGAAAGGGTACAGTAAATGCTGTGTATATGCTGCGAACAGTTATTGAACGTGCTATAGAAGTAAACAAGGATATACACCTTTGCTTTATTGACTACACAAAGGCTTTTGATAGAGTTAGACATGTCAACATGGTAGATATGCTTGCAGATCTACAAATTGATGGGAAAGACATTAGAGTTATAAAAAACATATATTGGAACCAACAAGCTGCCATAAAGATTGATAATGAAGTGGGACAATATCAACCTATTAAGAGAGGTGTTAGGCAGGGATGTGTAATGTCTCCAGATCTTTTTTCCCTATACAGTGAAAATATTTTCAGAAATGTAGAAGATATAAATGGAATCAGCATTGGAGGACGAAACATCAATAACATTAGATATGCAGATGATACAGTATTGATTGCAGACAATGCACAAGATCTACAACAATTAGTAGACGCGGTTGTTGTACACAGTGAGCAGCTGGGGTTGGAATTAAATTGTAAGAAGACACAGGTTATGGTCGTCACTAGGAAGAACGAAGTACCACAATGTAATATACAAGTAAATGGGAATATTCTTCAACAAGTGAATCGGTACAATTATCTCGGAACAGTCATAACATCTGATGGGAGATGCCTTGAAGAGATTAGAACAAGAATCGCCATGGCGAAAGTAGCCTTTAGCAAGATGAAAAACATTCTGACCAATAAAAAGATGTCAATTGAAACGAGAAAAAGAGTGTTGAGGGGATACATAGAGCCTGTTCTTTTGTATGGATGTGAAACTTGGACAATGTGCAGTCAAGCTGAAAAACATCTGATGGCTGCAGAAATGTGGTTTCTGAGGAAAATGCAAAGAATACCATGGACAGACAGAAAAACCAATGACCAAGTACTACAGGAGACAAATGAAAATCGTAAATTGATTAGAGAAATTAGACGTAGATAGTCAAAAAATTTTGGACATGTTTTGAGAAGAAATGGATTGGAGAACTTAGTGACAACTGGCAAAATCGAAGGGAACAGATCAAGAGGAAGACCGAGAGGAAAATACCTGGATGGCTTGGCCACATGGCATGGACGAGACAGGAACACTGAGCTGATCCACGACGCTGGTGATCGAGTGAAATGGCGAGTCATGACCGCCCACGCTTTCCGGCATGGCACATGATTGATTGATTGAATTGACAAGCACTGCTCTCCGTGGCGAAGGGCGTACGGGCGCGGTTTGTAATCCGCGTATACCCGCGTTCGAAACACAGCTACGCACGATTTGACAGCAGTGTTCGTTGGTTTTGCGTTGGTATCGGTGCCGGTCGGTCAGAAAGCAATGGCAAACTACTGAACGTAAACTTGCCAAGAGATCACAGCGGCAGAAATGCTGGTGTTGACTGCGATGTCCTGTAAAAAGATATGAAAAAAATAATAATTAACAAGCAGGATGATCATGCATATTTCCGACCACACAGATCCTGCAACGACCAGATAGCCACGTCCATCATCATCATGCACCATGCCGATAAGCGTGGGTGGCCATTTCACACGGTTACCCGTCTTGGATCAGCTCTGTATACTTATCCCGATTATGACACGTGGCCACGCCATGTCAATAAGTTTTCAAGTTTATTTCTCTTCTTAAAGAGAAATTGTTGACTGTCTACGCATAATTTCTATTGTTGGTGTAAACAATAACAAATGAGATAGTATGAGGATGCAGGCTTGTTGGTGTAGACCAGGGGTCACCAAACTTTTTTCACGGCGGGCCGGATAACTGACAAAATGACAAGCGCGGGCCGGATACTCATTCTGTAGAATACTTGCGCCGTCTCCGTGGCTAAGGTCTTACGGACGCTGGTTCGTAATCAAGTATACCCGCGTTCGAAACATAGCTGCGCGGGGATTTGGCAGCAGACCGCATTGCGCTGTTTTTTTTACTCAATGGCTATGGTGCCGGTCGTTCAGAAAGCTAATGGCAAACTACTGAACGTAAACTTGCTAAGATATCAACTAAAAGCAAAATATGCTGGTGTTGACTGCAAACTTTCCTGTAAAGAATATGCAACTAACTTTAACAATACTTGCAAGCCAAAACGAAAGCTCTGGTCATAAAGACGAAAAACTAAGTTAATCATGGGTGAGTGGCGTGCAATGCACACACAAACAAAAAGACAAAGACAACCAACATATTTATTTCTTTAAAAATGTTATCAAAGAAGGCGACTTTAGCAAAATGATAGTTACATCAGACCTAGTGTGCACATATCCGAATCTCACAAACTAAGCAGCAGAAAAGGTTAGTGAGATTTGTGAAATTGATATTTGGCTTTCAAGATATCATCAATGTATGGTTTGAAATTGCTGCATTCAATCAAGAGAATTGCTTTCAAATGTTCATCAGTCAATCTCGTTCGATGTGTTGACTTCACATACTTCATTCTTGAAAATGTTTGCTAACAGACATAAGTTGTCCCAAAGGTTATGGTATTGCAAAACTTTTTGCACTTCCATGAAAATATCTTTTCCAGTTGTTGTTCCATGCATGATGCAAACGGATGCCAACTCTTCCGTTATCTGAAAGTCCGAATTGACACCACGAATGAAGTTTTGATGTACTCGAGAAATCAGTGGAATCATCCAGCGAGAGAGAATACCACATAAATTTCCTAATTTTCTCGGGTATCTGTAGCACTATGTTCTCTCCAAGTTCTTCTGTTCTTCGCACAATTGAACTTGCCGAAAGCCTGATAGTTCCAAACAAATCGGCTTTCTCAGGACATAAGTCATTTTCTGCTCCCATCATACACTCTTTGATGAAGTTGCTATCAGTAAACGGTTTTCCTCGTTCTGCCATCTTATGCGCTATTTTGCAACTTGTACGAGTGACAGATTCATTTTCAGCAAACTCTCTCGTGAAGAGATCTCTTTGTGTTTCTAAACCACGTTTCATGGACTCATCTTTCTCAGAGCGTAACGTTCCAGAAAACTGTGAATATGTTGATAGATGTTTTCTTTTGTAGTGACGCCGAAGATCGTACTCTTTTACAAGGCAACACTTTCGCTGCATATTATGCAACTTGTTTTCTGGTCCTTTGCTTCCACAAAGAAGTACTTTATTCCCCATTCTTAATTGAAAACGCGACACTCGGCGTCCACTTTTCTTTTCTTAGTAGCCATAATGAAGTGTGAAAAACGGGATCTGAAAATGAAGAAGACATTGAATTCGAAATATAATTAAAATCCTATTGAAACACGAGAAAAGTAGAGGACTATGTGTCACTGGTGAAGCTACGGCTCACCAAAGGTACATATAAAGTTTATAGGTACCTTTGGTAATAGAATTTATCTCATAATAAGGTTCTCAAACTATATAAATAGGGCCGGCTTAAATAAGCAGCCAAGAGCAGAGTTTTTCAACCGGAGTTTCGTGAGTGGCAGCCAGGGGTTCCGCCGAAACAGACCGATATCGCCTAAATGCAACATTTCTGCCCATCTGGTTTATTACGTAAAGTAGGACAGACACTTGGATCAGCGCACTGAGTTCCCTGAGCAACGTAAACATTTGCGCAAGGATCTGCTCCAACAGAAAGGTTGAAAAGCACTGGCCTAGAGACCAGCTCGATTAACACCTTGACCGGTGAATTCTTCTGAGCTGGGAATAATATTTTCGTAATAACACAAGGCTTCTATGGCAGTTTATTCTGTGTTTGCTACTTTATTGCCTCTATTCACACTTGTAGTTCACTTACGTTTCACTGTAAAACAAAGAAATCCTCGTTACATACCTATAAAATGGATGACTGGCAAACAGAAGTAAATATTTCTAGAGCATCGGACATGTGTTGACAGCCGGACGCATCTGGGGGAGGGAAAGATGTATGTGTGCGTTGCCATGGAAACTATGGTAACATCAGAGCGTTGGCTGCACTACCACGAGCCGGGGAAGTACTTGAGATGGCGCGAAATAAGCAAACATTACAATAAACAAGAAAATCTAAGTGCAATATTTTATAATTGACAATAGTAAATTTAAGACACATAGCAGCCAGGAGGTCTGCGCACGTGTGAAGATCTCCCATTATTCTAAACATACTATTTACATTTACATTATATCACAACCTCTCGTGCTCCATACGTTATATCAAGCTAGTTCGAGTACCGTCGGCGGGCCGGATGAAATGACGTCGAGGGCCGGATCCGGCCCGCGGGCCGTAGTTTGGTGACCCCTGGTGTAGACAATAATACTAAACAAATAAGATAGTATGAGGGTGCAAGCTTATTGGTGTAGACAATAATACTAAACAAATAAGACAGTATGAGGATGCAGGCTTGTTGGTGTAGGCAAAATACTAAACAAATAAGACAGTATGAGGATGCAGGCTTGTTGGTGGAGGCAATAATACTAAACAAATAAGGAAGTATGAGGATGCAGGCTTGTTGGTGTAAACAATAATATTAAACAAATAAGACAGTATGAGGATGCAAGCGTATTGGTGTAGACAATAATACTAAACAAATAAGACAGTATGAGGATGCAAGCTTGTTGGTGTAAACAATAATACTAAACAAATAAGATAGTATGAGGATGCAAGCTTATTGGTGTAGACAATAATACTAAACAAATAAGACAGTATGAGGATGCAGGCTTGTTGGTGTAGGCAATAATACTAAACAAATAAGACAGTATGAGGATGCAGGCTTGTTGGTGTAGGCAATAATACTAAACAAATAAGGCAGTATGAGGATGCAGGCTTGTTGGTGTAGGCAATAATACTAACTAATAAAATAATGAAGATGCAGGCTTGTTGGTGTAGACATTGACACTAAACAAATAATATAGTATGAGAACGCAGGCTTGTTGGTGTGGACAATAATATTTTTTTTTTTTAAATTCGCATATCCTTTTACAGGACATCGCTGTCAACAGCAGCATCTTTCAGCTGTCTGTTGATTTCTTGCCAAGATTACGCTCAGTAGTTTGCCATTGCTTTCTGAGCGGCCGGCTCAGTTAACCCGCAAGTCACCAGCGGGGGACGCACCGCTCCCAGTTCTCGCCCGCTACGAGACTCGGTGTGATAAACGGGATTACGGAGAAAGTGGTGTAACCCCTCGGCCAGAGAGACCGGCACAATAATACTAAACAAATAAAATAGTCAAGATGCAGGCTTGTTTGTGTAGACAATGACACTAAACAAATAAGATAGTATGAGGATGCAGGCTTGGTGGAGTAGACAATAATACTAAACTGAACATTGAAATCATGTGAGTGTGTAATTGCAATCCCGCATACCGGGATTCGAAACATAACTGCTGGCGATATGCAAGCTGACCATCTTGCGCTTGTTTTAATACATTGGTATGAGTGCCGATTGTTCAGAAAACATTGGCAAATTACTGAACGTAAACTTGCCAAGAAATCACAAAATGCCGCACAAAAAATATGATGTGGCTGACTGTGACGTCCTGTAAAGGATATGTAACTAACTTTTTATATATTAAAAACAAAACCGAAATGAATGTGCCAAAGAAATAGTATAACCTACAGCACTGGAATCAACGACTGGCAAGAGAAGGTCCACCAGAGACTCGAATGGAGACGGATTGTATTTGCAGCAAAGAACCTCAATGGCTCGGAAAGCTGAAGAAGAAGAAGAAGAAGATATATATATATTCAGCATGGCTTCCTGTGTTTGGGATAGACTATTACTCTATTACTACGCGTATCAATCATCTTTTATCCCCATAACGTTACAACCGTTCACGACTCATCGGACCACAGACGAGATGTGCCGTGAAATGTAGCAGCTTTCCTTCTGTATACATTGCCCCAGAACTTCAGATAACACTGGTGTCTATGGCTAGTCCCCACCTTCCCCCCGCTTTCCCTGGCCTCGTAGTCCAGCAGTGAGTAGTTGTGTACTCACACTAATCGGGTGCACTAACAACAGAAGACAAATGTTCCGTATGCCTAGGCACCGCAGACAGAATCAACGATAAAACCAGATAGAGCAGTATTGTTTGCCATCACTATCAAGTGCTGTATAATGTGCAGCTGGCCCACAAACTGCTGTCAAATGAGAGAGTGGGCTGAAGATAACAATGTACATTTGACACAACCAGTTACTTCCTGTCAGAGTTCCTACAACAGATAATACATGTGATTATTGTTTACTATCCATTTCTCCCGATTCTGCACTCCTTGCTTTTCATTTCACAGCATCCAGTACATGTTTCTTTCCCTTCTCTAATCGGCGGATATGATTTGTCTAGTTGGTTAGTTACACTGACTGACTGAGAGTATTATCAGACTTTCACAATCGGCTGTTGATGTGTATGTTTAAATTTTCTAATGTGATTGTATTCATCTACAAGAAGTATATTTGTAAAATTGTCCCTTTCCTTTGCTAGCGAATGTCATTTAGAGTAGGCGCATTTTGGTGAGCAGTGTTTTACTCACTAGGATTGCCTGTCCCAAAATACTTTTTATTGTACTAAAACTTACCAGAATTTTCCTCTTCCTCCCCCTCCTCCCTCTCCGCCTCCTCCAGCTTCTTTTTGTTAAATACCTCACGGACATAACATTAATTTTGCTTAGATGTTGGGACGCAGAGGTGTTTCCAAGGCACCAGGGCCGGGTTATATACTGGCCAAGACCTATTGACGCGTCCTCGTCGAGCGTCCTGGGCAACAGGTCCCTTCGGGGTCCTGGCTAAAGTCAGTAGGATCGCCGATTCCTCCGAAGTCGGAGAGTGTCTGCCTGTACGGCGAGGAACCACCAGTCTGCACACCAATAAGCCAGACATGGGACAACGGATACTCACGCAAAACTCAGGTCCTGTATGACATCACACTGATGTTGGACAACAGGATGCCTTCATCCGACATACAGGACTTCGCGTTGGAGCTCAAGCCAACGAATACAAGCAAGCAAGCAAGCTTAGATGTCAAATGGACTGATGCGCACTGATGGTGAGCATTGAAACATGACGTCTAAGTATGACGTTACCTGGGCATAATGAGTAATTTAACTACTGATGGTTCAGTTATGTTGGGTGCTTGCAAAAGGATAACCAGGATTGCACCGGCAGGAGGACGGTGTTGTCTCACCTTGTTTCAAGCATACATCTATCGACCACTCCTAATGCAAGGATGTTTTCCTTCGGGACGTACTTATATTATTAAACCACTTGGATAGAAGTACCTATTGAATGGATCCAGATGTTTCAGTGGCTGATATTTTAGAGAGGACGAGAAATCCATCATCATTTGAAGGAATTAGCTCTGACGACCTCATATGGCGAGTAGTGAGTCGGCAGGGAACAGGGAGTTAATATGGACTGCAAAAATCGGGACAGATCATGACAACCATCATGCAGTATGTTAGTAAATAAAAGAGTATTTAGTCAGAAGCTACATTGGTCAGGTTATAATGTTAACCAGTGACTGGGCACCCGATGATCAACCACATCCTCTAAAGGTCTCTCTCCACTCCCGAATTGCCAGTTCCCAGTCATTGTTAGCCTTTCAGTAGTTCTCCGACGCATTGTTTTGACACTAGTTCTTCTCCAACATTTTTATTTT
>JACEFZ010028194.1:0-7500 GCA_014155875.1 Cepaea nemoralis
GTGTTGCGTTTTTTTTCAACATGGCGGAACAACATGTGTTCTCCGAGCAGTAAGCAGTCAACCTAACGAGGCAGCGTGGAAGCCGCGCAGGGAGAAAGAAGCAAGGTAAGCGTGGTGGTTTGAGACGTTTTAGACTCAAGTGTCACCGTCTAGGACTCAGGAATATCAGTATTCTATATTGGAACCGTGTCAGTGTAAAACAACGGGGCTCTATTTTAGACACCCTAGTTTACAGGAACGACATTGTAGCACTCCAGGAGACGAGACTGGGCTATCAGCTACTCCGAATTGCCGGCTTCAAATGTTTCTACAACAGATGACATCTGGGAATGGCGATTCTCGTTCGCGACAGCATGGTGGCGTCAGAGCTAGACATGTCCAGTTGGGACAGTGACGATATACAAATACAGGCGTTAGAGTTCATTCCAGTATACCATTCGTGTTGGTTAATGTTTATGCCCGCAATGGGTGTATGGACGCCGAGAAGTGGCAGTGCTTAAGTGGCATTTTAGGCCACGAGAGAAATGTTATTTTCTGTGGTGACTTCAACGCTAAAGGCAGATCATGGGGAAACATTTCCTCCAATACACAGGGGAAGGAGCTCGAGACTGCACTTGAAACCATTGACCTGGTTTGTATCAACAGTGGCTGTGTCACCAGGACAGCAAGCCGTCCAGGCGATGAGGACAGTGCTATTGATCTGGCGCTAGTTTCACATTCACTCACTACAGTGTGTAGATGGGGTGTCCTAGGACACCACGGGAGCGACCACCACCCTTGCATCATATTGGTGGAGAAAGGCAGAACCAGTCAGCACAAGCTAAAGGTAAAGACTTTCCAGTATGACAGTACAGGGCAAGATGTGGTGAGTAAAATTAGACGTGAAAAGCGCAGAAAGTTTCAGGGCAGAAAAAAAAGCTGGGAGCAGCCACCGTGGTGGAATTTCGAGGTGGAGAAGGCTTGGGTGGATAAGCGTAGTGCTGTAAGGAGATGGCAAAATGCCAAGAAGAACAGAGCTGGTCATCCTAGTCCATGCATGCACTTAGAAAGAGAGATGCACACAAACGTAAGCTATTTCAAGAAACTGGTCAAGGTGGTTAAAAGCGAAAAATGGGCAGAGGTGTGTCAAAGAGTAAGCACAGACAAGTCACTGAAATTGTTCTGGCGACTACATAAAAGCATGAGTGGTGTAGTCAAGAATAAGAGCATTTCTGACTTCCAAGGTGCTGACCTCATCTGGCAGAGGACTGACGAGGACAAGGGCAAAGCCCTCTTTGAATGATATCTTGAGCAGAGCAACCAGACAGACATGGGAGGCCAAAATCTGGCGAAGGAGCTCACCTCAGACAGATGCAAGGCCCATAACACTTCGGATGAAGACACAGTGACAGTGAAAGAAATCAAGGCTGTACTTCGACGATCAAAAAACAGCGCTCCAGGTCCTGATGGCATAAGATACGACGAAATCAATACGTGTACCGACAACGAGCTAGAGAACTAGCAAACATGTACAACAACAGTATAGGGAGTGCTAGCATCAAGGAGGAATGGTTAAACAGCTATCTGATTCCCTTGCCGAAGCCTGACAAAGACCACAAAAAAATTCAGGGATATCGAATTATAACCATGCAGAATACAATAGGCAAGCTGCTGGAGAAGGTAATTGCCAGGAAACTATCAAGCCAACTAGAGAGGCAAGGTGTTTTCCCACCTACCCGGGTGGGTACCGTCCAAAAAGAGAAACCTGGACCAATGCAGCAGTCTTTGCCCATGATGTCTATGAAGTTTTCCACTCAGGCATTGAAATCTTTGCTGCAGCGATTGATCTTGAGGACGCAGTACAGCAGAGTACCATTGGATTTTTTAATGTTTCAGCTTCTTGAACTAAAAGTAAGTCCATTGCTCCTTAGTTGGATCGCTGCAGCCCTCTTCCAACGGAAAGTAGTTTTTAGATGTGGCAGTTGGACTTCGGAACCAACAACAATATATCCTGGCCTACCACAGGGATCACCATTATCTCCGGTACTGTTCAACGCCTACACAGTGAGAATCACCAGTGAGCAGATCACTGGACCTGGCAGGACATTGTCATATGCCGATGATGTTTTAGTGTATCGTCAGGGTAAGGATAGAGAGCAGGTTGCTGTGGAACTACAAACCGAACTCAATCGCATAAGTACTTGGTGTGATGAAGCTGTGGCAATGGTCAACCCAACAAAGGCAACAACGACTTGGTTCTCGTTGAATAATCATATTGTCAACACTCCAACACCAACTGTAATGCTGTGTTCAGAGACGGTGGAATGAACGCAGACAATGAATTACCTAGGGATACGGTTTGATCGAAGCCTTGCTTATAATGTGCACATAGACCAGGTGATAACAAATGCCAAGCGGGGTTTGGCTGCGATGCGGGTGCTGGCGGCTGCAAACTGTGAGCAGCGCCATCTATGTCTTCTGTACGAGGGACTGGTCATGTTTGTTTTGGAGTATGCAATGGCAATCCTGACTCTCAGCCATAAGCAGATAGAAAGGATGGAAAGGATACAGAATGAAGCTATGCGCATTATTCTTGGATGTACAAGAGATACAGCATGCAGGGCGATGCGCTACCTTCTTGATTTTCCAACCATTGAAGAGAGAATACAAGTTTGCAGGGCACACGCCTACCTCAGAGTTAACGCAAACACACAACATCAACTGCATAGTGAAATTAGGAAGGTGAAGGGCAGCAGGTTAAAAAGAGGACGGTCGTGAATGGGTCAAGCCGAAGACATTCTTCAACAGGTGTGTTCACTTGAGGACTTAGAACCTGGCGAGGAGTGGGTGCAAGTGCCAACAGACTTCTGCACATCCTTTTCAGTTTGCATCCAACTAGATAGGAAATGCAGACAAGAAAATCCGGCTGCTGTGGAGGCTGAAGTACAAGCGTTGATTTTCGAGAATTCGCTAGACAGTTACGCGGTCATCTACACAGATGGGTCGGTCGTCCGACATGTGAGAAGCTCATGGGCCTTTATAGCTCGGGCCGGAGGGAGAATTGTAAAGGAGGACTCTGGTGCTTTCACTGAAACCACAAGTAGCCTGACCATGGAAGTCATGGCAGTAAGTAAAGCAATAACATGGCTCGAGACACAGACATTCACTAGGGCTTGTTTCCTTAGCGACTCAATGAACATGATCAAGAGGATAGAGGAGGGGTCGATCCGAAGAGAATGGTTGCTGCCTCTGGAGCGGTCTCGGCTGGCAAAGATTAGTTTCATCTTCGTGCCAGGGCATGCGGGATTACAAGGAAATGAGCGGGCTGACAAGCTCGCAGGTGAGGCTACTGTGGTGGGCGGACGCGCCATGGACCAGGCTGACATTCTGAATGCTCTACGAGAAGTAAGACTTTTGCGAGAACCAAGTGATGACTGTGAATCTACAACAATGGCTAGACTGCTAGACTCTAGCGAGCAAATTAAAAGAGGGGTGGCCAAACAAGAACACTACTCAGGAAGCCAAAGAAGATTGATAAACCAACACAGAACTGGCGTCGTTAGCCGCTACACGCTACATGATTTGCTGAGGAGGGGATCCGAGCACTTATGGACTGAATGGTCGATGTGCAATGAGGATGATCTGTCGACTAACTAACTAACTAACTACCACTTTAGGTTAGAACAAACGAGAACGGGCTAGCAGTACGGACATCCACAGGGACTCCTTCTTAAATTTCACACTCGGGCCACCATCACATCTCCGTTGCTTCCAGTGTCCCGCCTTACCTTCCTCCCCGTTTTTGTATGTATAAGAGTATCAAAGTGAAATAATTAGCAATAAAATTGTTTTTCTAATTTTCATTTTTTCTTCATTATTGTAATTTGTTTTCTCATTCTTCTAATCCCGTTGGTATCCCTTAATGTAGTCTGCTCCATGATTATATATTGTGTTTTATGTATGTATTTGTGTGGTGATGAAGGCTACTCACCGCAACGTCCTTTATTTTCTTTGTAACTCTGTTCTGTAAAACTGTATTACTTTGAGTTATCTTACATTGTTAAGTAGTGAGTATGGGCTTGTCTCCTTGGCGAAGTGGTTACCAACCCGGTTCGTAATCCTGTATACCTTCGTCTGAAACACAACTGCTCGCGTTTTGTCAGCAGACCGCGTAGCGTCGGTTTTGCTTTGGCATCGGTGTCGGTCGCTCAGAAAGCAATAGCAAAGAACTAGACGTAAACTTGCCAAGAGATCACAGCGACAGAAATGCTGGTGTTGACTGCGATGTCCTTTAATGGATATGAAAACAAACATGTGAGTATGGAGCGTTTTAAAAGCTGCATTACATTGATATATATAAGATACTAGTAGTACATATGTTAGCTACACAATATGGGGTAATGGTTGTTGACACGATGTGTATTGTTGTTGCTATTGTTGGTATTGTTGTTATTGTTGTTGCTGTTATTGACAGTATTATTTTATACATGGTGTTGTTATTTTTGTTCTTATTGATGCTGTTATTATGACTGTTATTATTATAAATATAAATATTAATATCATATATATATATATATATATATATATATATATATATATATATATATATATATATATATATATATATATATATATATAATATCATTAATATCATTAGATACATTATATTATTGTTGTTAATATTATTGTTGTTGGTTTTATTATTATTGTTGCGAATGTTGTTGTTACCATAGCTGTTGATGTTGCTGCTGTTAACGTTATACTTGTTACAATTGCCATTACATTCTTGTTGTTATTATTGTTATTATTTGTGTCTTTGTTATGCTATTATTTCTGTTGTTATTGCTACTGTTGTTACTGTTATTGTTGTTATAGTTTATTTTGTGTTCTTGTTAATGTTTTTGTTGTTATTATTGCATTTGTTATCATCGTCAATCATCATCATCATCATCATCATCATCATCATCATCATCATCATATATAACTAGTTTCACACAGGCAGTGTTGCCATCTCCTTATGATGAAAAAGCACCAAAATCGATCCAAAAATGCACCAAAAAGCACCAAAATTCTTTGGAAAGCACCAATAAAAAAGCACCAACTGTTTTGTAACAAGGTAGCTACATTATAATTTATTATTATCACTTCATATTACAATGAAGTTTATTCCAGATCTGCCAAATCCCAATCAGAACTACTCTCGAGCCAAAAAAAGCATTCATCGCATCTCATCTGATCATGTTCCTCTTGTACCTTGCGGTGTCGAGGTGAAGTATAAACTTCGTGAGAGTGCCCGATTAATGGGCTTCATGTATCGATATTCCCATGGACTCTGCTATTCCCTCCGTCCAACGTTTACGTGGTCGGCAAAAATGCAATAAATTGCAATAATATTTGTTTGGGAAAACACTAAAGCAAGCACTGGCGGTATTCATTCAAAATGTTATAATGCAACACATTATAATTTATTATTATCACTGACTATTAGAATGGAGTTTATTGCAGATCTGCCAAATCCCAGTCAGACAACTTCTCTTAAGTTTATGTAGCTATGCCCTGCTGTGTTTGCTCCTGCGATGATGATGATGATGATTGAAAGAAAAGTGTATATGCCTCCTGTGATTCAATTTTCGTAGAATATCCTTAGGTAGTTTATAATCATGACAGCATTTGCCATATCTTTTCATTCCATATCTAATAGTCAAAACAGCTTTCAAACTCTTGATGCTCAGTCTGTTCCGCAATTTTGATTTTACAACTCCCATCTAACTGAAAATACGCTCCACGTCCGCATTAGAATGAGGTACAATGAGCACATTTAAAGTAAAACCTGTAATATCTTGGAAATGATTTTCACCTGCGGCATACCTGTATGAGGCTATTTCTGCCCACAGTCCAACAGTGTCAGAGGTCTGTGACCACTGCATATGATGAAGTTTTCTCCATTGGAAATCGATGCGGGTGAGAGTAGCTGCATCTTCTACAAACATTTTAGCAAGATCCAATATACAGGGCTTCATTGGCTGTAGACATTCACTTCCACTAAGACATGACATGGACTGCAACACTCGAATGTTATCCGGCAAACGTAAACGCAACTCTGTCAACAGCTCTATTAAAATCTGGATGCACCTTTCACGAATGTCTTTCTCATCAGGAAACTTGTAGCCTGCTATTACTTTCTTAAACACGTAACCTTGATTGGGATTAGGATCTAAATAATCTTGAATAGCGTCACTTTCTATTATTTTTCCCCAGGAATAGCAATCTTTGAACTGATATAATCAGTGAGTTGGACAAGATCGCTGAGTAGTTTTGTTGGATCCTGTATATCTGCTTCGACTTATACTTATTCACACTTTGAAATTCTTCGAGAATATGCTAGAGAAATATGAGATACACATAGTTTTTCATGTCGCTTAACATAGAATTTAGAAGTTTTGCTGTATGAAGAAAGCAATAAAACACAAACAGATACATCATAGTAATACAGAGACAGCAGCAGAATATATGATGGCACATCTAACAATAGAAGAAATGGAACAGGCAATGAATACCGTAAAAAGAAGAAATCACCAGAAAAGGATGGAATCACAAATGAAATGCTAATAGGACTAGGCACTAAGGTAAACAAAGAAACTACTAGCAGTCCTAAATTACAGCTGGAAGAGAGGAATAGTCCCACAGGCATGGAAGGAAGCAATACTAATACCAGTCCCAATGAAAAGAAAAGACCTGGAAGAACCAAATGGCTATCGACCTATCGTCTACTTAGCTGTGTAGGAAAATTAATGGAACGCATTATCAATGGCAGGCTAACATGGCATCTGGAAGAAAACAAACTCTTAACACCACCCCAAGCAGGATTCAGAAAGTACAGATCCACTGAAGATCAATTAACCTATATAGCTCAGGAAATAGAGGATGCCTTCCAAGAGAAGAAACACACACTAGTGGTCTGGATAGATTTATGAAAACCATTTGATAAAGTATGGAAGGAAGGACTGAAAGTAAAACTTCAAAAAATGCATGTTTGTGGGAAAATGTATAAATGGATTAGCCACTACCATGAGAACAGAACTGCCAGGACAAAAGTACAAGGACAAACCAGCAAAATGATGCTGTTGGAGATATTAAGGTGTCTGTGACATATTGGGAAGTTGGAAGCAGTACCCACCTCGACTTACCCCACCATGAAGTAAAGCTATGAGGATGGGACTAATTTCATTTGGAGGGGATGGGTCCTTGGAAGCCAAAGTGTCCCATAATAGCTCTGGAAATCTAGGGGTTTCCCAGGAATGTTATGTGAGGTAGTTTCATTAACTATACACATAAATAATAAACTGTTTTGTCACACCACAATGTACTGGTCAGAAGAATGCAGTAAAAGTTAATTTTGTTTATTAACCCAAAAAGCTGTGGAAATAAGCCAGTAAAGCATTTATGACATATATGAAATACACCATGACAATAGAGATAATGTTCATCATTCAAATATAGAATTAAGAACTCTCATTAAAT
>JACEFZ010028194.1:12500-37500 GCA_014155875.1 Cepaea nemoralis
CCCGAGTCAGTCAAATCCGGTGTGTCGAGACGATTCTAGACGGAAAATTCCCATCAGCTTCCCTCAGTCTATTTATAACCGGGAAAGTCCCCGATGGCACGCCAAAATAGTGCGGAATCCCGACGACAACAGACAGATAAAGCGTCGTTTCGTCACAACAGTGACAAAACCTCACTACCTATCATTTTCCGCCATCCATTTATGTTAATTCCAAACTTACCTTTTGTTTGGAACTGAATATGTTAAAAGTCAAGAGGACCGATTTCTTTGCCCGGGTGTTTATCCCATATGCATAATTATCTTTCCACAGGGCGGCTTGCCAAAAGCTTCGAACAACACAGCTCCAGCGACAAGCCCCAGGGTATCTCCGAGGCTTCTGCTACCCGTGAACCAAACGACATACGCTGGAATCGATGCGACAACCCCCGGAACGCTAAGCATGTTTCGGAACCAGTTGGCTTGTCCTGTCTAGATATTTACTCCCATAACAGTCTATTTAAATGTCTCTCCATTGTAAGCCTCTGTCGCTGTCATGTGTAAACTACCTATCGCATCTTTAATCCATCTACGTTGTGGTCTTCCTCTTGTCCACCTCCATGGCACACTGTGTGAGAGGAATGATTATTGAGGGTCGTAACATTAATAACCTCTTATATGAGAGATATCATTATTGAGGAACGTAACATCAATATCGTTTGATATAAGAGGTATCATCATTGGGGTGAGGAGGGGGAGAAGGGGGGACGTAGCATCAGTACCATTAAATATGAGAGGAATCACCATCGGGGGACGTAACATCAATAGCCATAGATATGATGATGATACAGCGTTGACTGCAGACAATTAGCAGGATGTGCAACATTTAGTAGATGGAGTTGTTGTACATAGTGAACAACAAGTGTTACAATTAAATTGTATGAATTCACAGATTATGGTCTCAACTAGATAGAAGGAAGTACCACAATTTAATATATAGGTACATGGGAATATTCTTTAAACAAGTGAATTGGTACAACCATCTCGAAACAGTCATAACATCTGATGGGAGGTGTGTTGATGAGAGTAGAACAAGAATCACTATGGCTAATGTAGCCTTTTGCCAGACGGAAAACATATTGACCAATAAAAAGATTGCCACGAGAAAAAGAATTGAGATGCTACATAGAAACTGAACTTTTGTATGGGATGTGAAGTGTGGATAATTAACAGACAAGCTGAAAATATCTAATGCCTGTGGAAATAGTGATTTCTGAGGAAAATGTAAAGAATACCATTGACAGACAGAACAAAGCAATGACCAAGTCCTACACTTCTCATGACATGCCAAGAGAATAGTGAACTGTCATCTTCTGATGCGTGTTGTTTGGTATCTTTGTGAGTCTGTCTCAACAACACTTGGAGTAGCACAATGGATGCGGCACCTTGCAGTCTGTGCTATACATTAGCTGTGTGAAACTAGTTATAGATGATGATGATGATGATGATGATGATGATGATGATGATGATGATGATGATGATGATGATGATGATGATGATGATAACGATAATAACAAATGCGACGACGACAATCACCAACAATAACAATAATAATAACAACAACAATAACAGCAACACAAAAACAACGATAACAGTTTACCATCCCTAACATAACATTAACAGTAACAACAGAAACAATAATAACAGATATAATGACAAAGCAAAAACACAAATAATAACATATGGATAATAACAACGATAACAAGACTAATAATAACAGCATCAACATCAACAGCAACAACTACCTATATATATATATATATATATATATATATATATATATATATATATATATATATATATATATATATATATATATATATATATATATATATATATATATATTACACATATATACTAATATATCAAATCACATTACAGAGCGTTCCATAAGGAAAACTACTGTTTATAAGCCTATGGCAGAGCGGGAAGTCGCTTAAGATGATTAACCTGAACAATCATTTATTACAATATATATTACAGGCTGCCAACATAGTCGCACTTCACGCTCAAACAATCGTTCACCACTAACAGCCACGCGCTAGCTCACAATGGCGATCTTTACACTGTCGCCCGCATGATCATTCACAATCACAACTTCACATCATCCCGCACATATCACAGTTAGTACATTCCTCGAATATCACTACACAACGTTCATCTCCATCTATCCGTCACAACCACTATCGTTCTATCGTTCTAGCGTTCTCTAGATCTCCACACGTCCGTCTCTAATCGCTGCCTCACACACACTCCCTCTCTCCTCGTTGACCTTCCCACATCACGTGGCTCGGTTCACGGGCTTCTTGCCTGACCGTCCACTAGCCAAGCCGTGGTGTCTCTTACTGCCCTTTACCTCAGCCATGCTTACACTGACTCTCGCTTACATACCGGCACTTACATTCTTCCTTACACATGACATATAAGACCATGACACACCCCATGGGAAGTAATCAGTTAAACCATTGGTGAACACGTTAGATGGCAACCTTGATGGCCCACGATTATTGACGCCGGAGATGATGATACCGACTGTGTCATTACCGCTTTACCACGGAGACTACACGATCACCATTCTTGGATCAGGTCTGTGTTCTTGACCCAGTTATTCCATATTCCCTTGCCATCCAAATATCTATTTTTCTGCCTTCTCTTGCCTTCTTTCCGTCATGATTCCCAACCCACAGAATCTACACAATGTGGAAATGTAATACCGGACGTTTGTAAAGTCTCACTACACTTTGAATGTGGAAGAAATTTGAAAAATGAAGTACACGGTGTCATAAAAAATGTGTTAACAACGCATTACATTAATTACAAGAATCATCGCTATGGTCTAACTCTGTTTGGGGGAGGCAGACAAGTACTAATGGAGTATTTATTATAATAGTTGTTTGGGGTGCAAAAAATTACTCCAGCAGACGACAGCTATTAGCTGCATACTGCTTCACGGTGAACTTCATTGTTCAAATTTGTTCTACATACAAAGTGTAGTGAGACTTTACAAACACCCGGAAGTATAACACTAAATCAGACGAGAAAGGTCAGCTAGGGTTGGACAACATAGGAGGCAGGTCTGGTCATGAAACTACCAGAGTACGAAATTCAGGGCTAGATCAATCGAGAACGGCCTAGCAGTGAGTATGGAACGTTTTACAAGCTGCGTCACAATGATATTACTAGTAGATATTACTAGTAGTACTAGTAGATACTAGTAGTAGATATGTTGCCAGACTCCGTGGCGAAGGTCTTTACGGACGCGGTTCGTAATCCCGTATACCCGAGTTCGAAACACAGCTTAGCGCAATTTGGCAGCAGACTGCGTTGCGCTGGATTTTTTACGAAAAAGTATGGGTGCCGGTCGTTTAGAAAATAATGGCAAACTACTGAACGTAAAACTTGCCAAGTCATCAACAACAGCTAAAGATGGGTAAGACACGGATGTGTTTTGTCACCAAATTCTTGTATTAGAAAGAAAAGTAAGATAACACATATTACATGTTGTTTTTTGTCGACTGAGAGTTATTGCAGATGAACACCTCAAACAGCAAATATATTACGTGGAATGTCAGCACCAAAGATTCACTGTGTGGGCTTCACCAAAAGGTGGTAAAACAGTCCCAGTGGCTCGAATTGGAATACTGCTTGGCTAGCAAATTAATTTTGTGAAAAGTCCCAACCGAGAGCTTGTTACGTGGATGTCATCTGCAGACTGCCCTCTCCTTGTTTGCATGAGGAGCGGCATATGACGAAAGAAATGCCCAATATACGAGTGTGAGGCTAAGCAGCCATGTGCAGGACGTGATGATTCCTTTGGTGAGCCCAGCACCAGAACTCTATATGTTGGCTCTGCAATTATGGAAGCCTCCTTGGATGGCGGACTTGTCCCATGGTCTGCCCCTGCCTTCCCTTGAGGACTGACAGGGATGTCTTCGGCTCTTCTAGCTTGACCAGCTGGGATGTAGGTGACACCACAAAAGTGAGAGTCGAAAGTCCGTCGAAAAACCCAGGAAAGTTAACCCGGTCAACAAACGCACGCAGAAGTCGGATTTGTCGGCCTAAAGGCACAGTATCGCAGCTCTGCTGTAAACAGGCACAACACAATTACCTCCGAGTCAGAGTCAAAAGGTCCTTCGAAAAAACCCAGGAAGGTTAACCCGGTCAACAAACGCCCGCTGAAGTCGGATGTGTCAGCCAAAAGGCGCAGTGTCGCAGCTCCGCTGTAAACAGGCACAACACGATCACGTCCGAAAAAAGACTGCGGATGGACGCAGAAGACGATGAACATATGAATATTTGTCTTTGCTAGTGTCAAATATAACTGCAGCGTTAAGGCAAACATCAGCGACTATCGTAATCCACCTGTGTATCAAAGATGAACATGGACATCGTGTGTTTCTTCGCGCCATTGAGGGTCTCAACGACCATATTTGCTATCATTATGAGGCACGTGAACATGTGCCTGCCAAACAATACTACCTCTACAAGCCTGCACCACTTCACTATTAAACATAATTTTTTTATTTTTTATTTTAGCACATCCTTTTACAGGACTTAGCTGTCAACACCAGCATCTTTCAGCTGTCTGTTGATCTCTTGGCAAGATTACGCTCAGTAGTTTGCCATTGCTTTCTGAGCGGCCGGCTCAGTATCCCGCAAGTCACGAGCGGGGGTCGAACCGCCTCAGCTCTCGCTCCGCTACGAGACTCTGCGTGATAAACGGGATTACAGAGAGAAAGTGTTGTAACCCCACAGCCAGAGAGACCGGAAAACAGATATTACTCGAGATATATTATCCCGTAGACAGACTGCACTTCTTTGTGATATTATCTACCATATGAGGTCACATACTGAAAATCTAAGATGTCGCAATTATTTAAATTTATTTTAGTAGGTGTTGATCAGCGTAGTCATATGTGTGTTTATATATTATGCTAACGGTTCATTAAACTAACCATTTGCATTACGTTACCTTCTTTTGTACTCAAATAAATTAGTTTTTCTTGTCTCCCTTGTTCATTAAAGCCATCGTTTCAATTTAATTCCCTTCAGACTAAGTGTTTCAATAATACAGATGTCTACATTTTTACCTCTGAAATATTACAATGATCGAAACGAGTTGCAATATTCATATGAGAAATAACGGCTGCAGCAGGATGTAACAATAGGAAACTTAAAAACAGTTAGGTATGTGTAACTTTTGCGAAAAAGTGAGATACACTAAACACTGACAGAGTGTACATATATACCTTACAACGAACTCCACAATGGTAAGCAGCGGGGGTATAATGAAATATTTAAAAAAATAATAATAAGTACACTACGACACAACGGCAGACGCGAAAGTTGACACTGGGGTCTATTTGAACCCCATGGTAGTTCTAGGGTTAAATGTCGTTAATGTGGTATCAGACTTGGTGCATTATATACGTTGACTATCCGTTCAGGAAACAATGGCAAACTACTGAATGTAAACTTGTATACAAACACGACCTGAGTTTGGGATTGATCGCAACGTCCTGCAAACTCCACATTTTCTATTTAAACATGAATGTCTAGAAAAGATAACGATGGAGGAAAGGTTACCATCATCATCATCATCATCATTATCATCATCATCATCATCATCATCATCATCATCATCATCATCATCATCATCATCATCATCATCATCATCCATCATCCATCATCATCATCATCATCATCATCCATCATCCATCATCATCATCATCATCATCATCATCGTCATCATCATCATGTGCCTTGCCGATAAGCGTGAGTGGTCATGTTTCGCCATCTCACACGATCAGCAGAGTCGAGAATCAGCTCTGTATTCTTGTCTCGACCATGCCACGTGGCCAAGCCATCTAGGTATTTATTTCTCTGCCTCCCCTTTGTTCTTTGTCACTCAATCTTGTCAGTTGTTACACAGTTTATTTCTTCTCTTAACGTTGCCAAGATATTGTGACTATATACGCCTAATTTATCTAAACAGTTTACGGTTTTTGTTTGTTTATTGTTGGACATGATATTTGGTTTTTCTGTCTGTCCATGGTATTTTTTGCATTTTCCTCAGAAACCAAATTTCCACAGTCATTAGATGTTTTTCAGCGTGTCTGCTACGCTTCACATCCACACAAAAGTATAGGATCTATGGTGCACATCAGTACTCTTTTTTTCGTTATAATTGACATTTTTTTTATCGGTCGGTATATTTTCCGTCTTGAAAAAGGCCACCTTCGACATGGTGATTCTTGTTCGAATCTCGTCAAGGCATCTCCCGTCAGATGGTATGACTGTTCCGAGATAATTGTACCAAATCACTTGTTTAAGAATATTCCCAATTACTTGTATATAACTTTGTGGTATTTCCTTTTTCCTAGTGACGACCATAATATGAGTCTTCATACAATGTAATTGCAACCACAGTTGTTCATTGTGTGCAACAACCGCATCTATTAAATGTTGCAGCACCTGCTAATTGTCTGCAATGAACACTGTATCATCCACATATCAAATTCTATTGATGTTACCCCCCCCCCCCCCACCCACCCACCCTTACCCCCAATGGTTACTCCTCTCACATCTAATGTCATTAATGTTACGTCCTCCAATGATCATTCCTCTCATATCTAATGTTAATGATGTAACATCCTTCAATAATGATACCTCTAATATCTGATGTTATTGATGTTACGTCCCTCATTGGTGATCCCTCGAATTTCTATTGTTATTAATTTAACGTTCTCCAATGGTGATTCCTCTCATATCTAATGTTATTGATGTCAGGTCGTCCGTTTATCTACACCCCCCCCACCCTTTTCCCCACCCAACGCCATAACGATTCCTTATATATCTAATGCTATTGATATTTGTGTTACGTCACCCAATTATGATTCCTCTCATACTGTGTATCAGGGAGGTGGAAATAAGGAAGACCACACCGTAGATGGATTCAAGATGTCATCGGTAGTTTACACATGACAGCGACAGAGGCTTACAATGGAGAGACATTTAAATAGACTGTAATGGAGTACGGTTCTAGACAGGACAAGCGAAGTGGTTTACGCCACTTCGCGCTTCGAAGGTTTGAAAGTTCGATTCCTGCCTACTTCGTTATTTTGTTTCATGAGTGCAGTTTTTTTCCCCGGACAAATAGGGGGCTTTTCGATGGAAATGCGTAGTTCGTACTTTGTGTGACTCGTTCTGCAAGCCGCCCTGTGGAAAGATACTGGGTCATATTTGGTTAACATGTTGCAATGAAATCGATCCTAATGACATTTAACAGATTCAGTTCTGAAAAGTAGGTTTGGACTGTCAGGGTCTTGCTTAAGGCAAGTACTAAGGCTCCTTTTTTGACAAGTGAGAAGCTAATTACTGTTATTAAATCACTTGACGTGACCCACGGCAATAACGATTCAAATACTTTATTCGCGCAACGCACACTTTACAATCAATGCATACATCGCGCAATCATAATTCATAATGTCATCATATAATATATCAATGCAATACATCAATGGAATACACTTACAAGTCAATCACACAGGCATTCGGTCTCCAACACTCGTACAGGCTAGCTCTCGGTTCATGCTCAAACTCCATTCATTACCAGCAACCATTCAAACCCGTCTGTCCAATACGACGTCTCAAGCCAGTCTGCTGGCCGTTCAGTATTCTCGCCAGTCGGGGTACAGTCACCCTGCGTGAGCCACTAGTTTCACGCAGTGTTCTGACTGACCCGTCACAGGCTTAGCGTTGCTCAGGGCTGAGCCTGGCTGACTCTTGCTGGCGTTGTCGAAGACGCTGCGTAATACCTGCTTGTCTAATCATCGCTCAAAGTTGAGCCCGGTTGCTTTCGTCTGGTGTTGGTACAGACGACGCGTCGCAACCCTGGGTGAGAATCTGACATGGACCCAACGAAAATGGATGGCGAAACATGATAAGTAGCGAGGTTTTGTCACAGATGTGACTTAATGCAGAGACGGTGATGAACAGACCAAATAAGGGATAAGACACGGATGTGTTTCGTCACCAAATTTTCGTATTAGAATGTCAATAAAGGTAACACATGTTACATGTTTTTACGACTGAGTGTTATTGCAGCTCATCACCTTAAACAGGAGCTTGTCTTTGCTAGGATCAATTAAAACCCCAGCGATGAGGCAAACATCAGCGACTACCGTAATTCACTTGTGTATCAAAAACGAAAATTGATATCATATGTTTGTTCGGGCCATTAAAAGTCGCTACGACCATATTTCCATCATTATGAGGCACATGCACATATGCATGCCAAATATATTAGTTTAATGTGCACATCAAAAAGTACGATTACACGGATATTGACCTAGATGTATGTGCCAGGCATAGGCGAAGATGACACTGCTTATCTGGTATTCTAAACCTTGAGATCCATGTAGTGGGTATTGGATGGAGAGGAGCTAGCTATTGGGTTGATAACTTCTGGGGAACACTACAGCCTTCTTCCCCCTTTGTTTATTTTTCAATAGGGTCAAAATTCCCTTTGTTTATTTTATCTTTTCCTTAGAGTTTTATTCTGATAGTAGTAGATATTTGTTTTGATACTGGAATTTCGGGTAGTGGTTAAATCCACCCAGAACCAGATATGACTATTTAGGGAACTCCTGGCTGGAGAGATGAAAAATCCTATTTTGGAAGAACTTACAGGCGACAGTTCCATCCAATCACATAAAGCAGGTAACCCAGTATCACTATGAACCAACCAGGGGACTTTTAGCCTGTACCTGTGACTAGAGAGGCAACCTCGACGATCATCCTACCTGAACCTGAACAAACTTACTATGGACCCAATTTATTTAGTCTCACAGAACATTTGAACATATAGGGTCCAAAAACCTAACATGGAGTGGAGAGAATTCAGCTTAAGATAGAGAATTATAATTATTATTATAACCTAACAGATCTATGGGTATGATTCAATCCACTGGGGAAATATGGGTTATGTTTTTCTTAAAAGGTGAATGTTTAATGTATTAATGAATACATATCACGCCTTTTGAACTGGGTGATTATTTTGTAATCAGAATAGCCAAAATCCATTCTCAGTTTGTTTGTTATTGACTTTAATAGATAGTTCATTTTTCACTCTAAGTGTTCCTTTAATTCTTTGAGTGTTCATGTTATTATAAGTTACATACTAATTCACCCTAGATATTAATAATTTATCTGAGAGGAGAGTGGCAGGGAAACTCCCCAAGTTTATTATAATTCAAGGAAATCGTTTCCTTGTTGAACTTGGGGAATTCCTTGGCTCCCCTGGACTCTATTGATAGCCTCAAGTAATTGAGCCATTCAAGGCTATTAAACTTATAGTGGGCCAGGATCACATTGGGAAAAGGGAATTCTAATTTTCCTCTATCTCTTTCAGATTTCCCAAGATATACGACAGGATTTAACAAAAGTAGTTTGCGGAAAGTGATAAGTAGGGAGGTGTTGTCACAGTTATGCCTGTATACCGAGACAGTGATGAGCAGGCGGAGCAAGGGGTAAGACACAGATGTGTGTCAACGTCCTAGATACCTAGGGGAATGAAACTTGGGTTCATACAGGCAACAAACTCCGTTCTGATACCATCTGACATGATTTATTTATAGTAAGCTGGCGAAGAATGGTTTTCGCAGCCAGCGACGTGGCGAACATGATCATAGGAGTTCACAACAAATCCATCATACATAATCAGTACAACAAACTTTATCATCTATCTATTTAGCGAGTAACACTCCTAACTACACTTGTGTTTAATCTATCAAGTCCCCCTTAAGTTAAGCCCTGTTGCTTCTTCGATGTCCAGTCGGCGTCTGCCCTCTAACGTGTCTCGGACACGGGCTGTAACTCTCCCCGAGCTTCTCGTGGAACAGGTCCTGGCACGCGGTCAGCGTGTCCACGGAGCTGTAGGCGAACTGACCTTCTCGAAGGCTCTAGATTGTTCGAGCATTCGAGTGTGTCTCCCTTGTATTGGGGTTATGTCCCTTCTTGAGTTCCCTTGTATCTTTATGTTCCTACCGACTCCATGTGAGACTCTGACAATGTGTTTTGTCACCAAATGCTCGTATTAGAAAGAAAACTAAGGTAAAGTATGTTACATGTTCTACGACTCAGTGTTATTTCAGCTGAACACCTCAAACGGCGGCTTGTCTTTGCTAGGATCAAATATAACTCCAGAGTTAAGGCACAAATCAGCGACTGTTGTTTTTTTTTTACTTGTTTATCAAAGACGAACATCGATATCATCTGTTTCTTTATTCCGCTAACAGTCACTATGACCACAATTGCTATCATTATGAGGCACATATGCCGGCTGCCTGGCCAAGGAGTTAGCAGCTTTCTCCGTTAATCCCAAATACTCTCGTGGTCAACGTGAGAGGACGAGAATTAGAAGTGGTTCGAGTCACGCTAGTGACTTATGAGAGTATGCAGCCGGTCGCTCCGAAAGTCGTGGCGTGCAATATCCTGAAACAGAATGGAAACGCGAAAAAACAAAATTGAGACAGATATACATGTTCTGCCAAAAATAGTAAGTCATTCATTGATATCATTATAACGATTAAACAGATATTGTACTCGATTTATTATCCGTACGTAGACTTCACTTTCTTTATAATATTACTAGCTGACCCTGCCCGGCTTCGCCCAGACCCTGGTGGGGAGCATCTCATTTAATTCATATAAGTAGTCATATAAGTTCTCGTTCCCGTTACCGACTGTCTGTCTGTCTGTCTGTCTGTCTGTCTGTCTGTCTGTCTGTCTGTCTGTCTGTCTGTCTGTCTGTCTGTCTGTCTGTCTGTCAGTCTGTCTGTCTGTCAGTCTGTCTGTCTGTCTGACCCGCCCCGGCATTGCCCAGCTCCTGGTGTGGAGCATCTCATTTAATTCATATAAGTAGTCATATAAGTTCCCGTTCCCGACTGTCTATCTGTCTGTCTATCTGTCTGTCTATCTGTCTGCCTGACCCTGCCCGGCTTCGCCCAGTCCCTGGTGGGGAGCATCTCATTTAATTCATATAAGTAGTCATATAAGTTCCCGTTCCCGTTACCGACTATCTGTCTGTCTGTCTGTCTGTCTGTCTGTCTGTCTGTCTGTCTGTCTGTCTGACCCGGCCCGGCATCGCCCAGCTCCTTGTGTGAAGCATCTCATTTAATTTATATAAGTAGTCATATAAGTTCATGTTCCCGACTGTCTATCTGTCTGTCTGTCTGTCTATCTGTCTGCCTGACCCTGTCCGGCTTCGCCCAGTCCCTGGTGGGGTGCATCTAATTTAATTTATATAAGTAGTCATATAAGTTATCATTAAATTCATACAACAAAAAAAGTAACTTAAAAGAATGTCCTTCCACACACCATCCATTATTTTTAATGGAAACTCTTTCTAATCACCTGCATGACTACAGTAACTTCTTAAGCAAAAAAAGATGAGTTACAATGTCATGCATTGTGCATTATTTTTATGAAAACTTTGAAAATGCCTTACAGATTGTATCATTATTTATTATAACTCATATGCCGGTATATAACTATGGACAAAGAGTTTATAAATCTTTGAAAACGATGCCACAATATGACTATAAGTTATACAGAAAAGTTATGCCCCTTGAAATAACTTTTACAGAGTTAGGTCCCCTGAGATATATGAAATTATAATGAAAAATGAAATAATACTGAGTAAGCAGGCGATTTCACACTAACAAAATATCACAGTTGGCAGCGCTGGAATGAAAGGAAGGCGTGTAGAAAATTTCATCTCAATCGGATGTGCCGTTCGCGAACAAATAAAGGACATACATACATACATACAGACAGACAGACAGACGGAGATCCTAATTTATATATAAGAAGATCTACTACAAGAATTCACATGCTGATATTCTAAGATATAGCAATTGCTTCAAGATATTTTAGTAGCTTTGATCACATTTATAATGCTTTTAACTAAGTATCGTGCTATACGTTCTTTAGTCTAATTATTTGCTATACTCATCCTTCAAATATACTTTAATAAACTACTTCTCTTGTCTCCCTTGTTGCTTAAAAATTTCATTTCAATTTATTTCACTTGATGCTAAGAATTCCTGTTATAGATATTTCAACATTTTTACATATGAAACCAGGGCCGTGCCGTGCTATGATACAGAGAGGCGGCCGCATCAGGCGGCGCCGTAAGGGAGCGGCAGAAGCAGTGACATCAAAATACAATTTGAACTATTCAATAATTAAAAATCTTTAACGGGCGGCATTTCGGAAAGAAAAAAATAACATTTAAGGGGCGGAATTTCGAAAACTTGCATCATACTGTGAAAATCTACCACACGGCCCTTTATGAATCATTACAATGATTGAAACTAGTTGCAATATTCATAAAAGAAATAATGGCTGCAGCAGGATGTATCAATAGGAAATAAAATCAGCTAGGTACGTGTAACACCTGCGAAAAGATGAGATATACTAAACACGGAGACAGTGTACATATCTTACAACGAACTCCACAATGATGAACATTCGTTTTTTTAAAAGGGGGTTACCCTTGGGGGATAATAAAATATACTAAAATCAAAAATGCAAATAAGTATATTACGACACATTGACAGTCACTAAAGCTGACATAGGACTCCAGTTGGACCCCATGGTAGTTCTAGGGCAGAAGTTCCAAATTTGGCCCGCCAGCTGTCCGAAAGTGGCACGCAAGGCCTCTTATTTAATATAATATATTTTAATAATTTCAAAAATTGCACTCGGAGTGCCCCGTCAGCGTGCGATAATTTACTCTGCTCGTGGTTGTTATGCTCAGATATTATCGAATGCGCCTGTTCAGTTCGCAACGAATCGTTATGAAGTTAGCATATGACAGCCTTGTCGACCAATCAGAGTGCGCAAGGCGCAATGTTGTCGTCTGTTACAACCGGTTAGCAGAGTCGGTAGTATTGTGTTGGAATTAGAAACTTTCAAATAAAATTGTATCGTTAAAGCCTATAAACATGAGTGTGGAAAATCTAAAATCAAACAATAGTAAAAAGCGAAAATGTGTAGACGTTGCTTGTCGTGAATTCAAAGAATATTGGGGAACTTAAAATATTGTCTGTCTGATTCTGTCTGAAATAAATGAATTGCCTACAGAACGGGGATTCTTGCTGAACGATGACTGAGTTAATGACCTGGCATTTTTGGGGGACATGAAGTCCCATTTAAACTCTTTGAATGCAGGATCCAGGGAAAACACAAATTATTCACAAATTTGTGCGATGAGATTTCTTCATTTAAAATGCGACTACGACTGTTTATTGGATAGCTGACTGAAGGGACTTTAGACGCATGTCCAACTCTGAAGAAGCTTGTGGCGGAAAATGTGACTTGTTGCAGTTCAAAGTAAAATTTGAAAGTCTTCTGGATATCTGGCATTCAGGATTTCAAGAGTTCACGATAGAGAAGGATAATGTTGCTCTTTCATAAATCTGTCCGTATTTCCTGATGTCAAGCTTTGTCAAATAGAGCAACACCTTCAGCACGAAGTAATTGATTTGAAATGCAATTTTGCACTGAGATGTAAATTTCTGGACCTGTCTGCTTCATCTTCAGCTGATCATATAATTTCATTCTGGCGATTATTGCCTGTAGAACAATTTGAGCACTTGCGTTTATTCGCCCAGAGATACATTTGTCGTTGTGGTACAATTTACAGATGCGAGCAGTCTTTATCCGCAATGACCGTTATAAAAAGCAAGCAACGTTCCAGACACATAGACAGTAACCTATCTGCGCTTATGACATTGGGCACGACAGATTTGTGCCCAGACATTGATAAACTGATAATCTGAGCTTAAGTAACTGGTAATGAAGAACAGTTACAATTGTAAATTATAAGTATATTAATAATTGCATTAATGGCGATTTTCGAAACTGATTAAAAATTTATTGTTAAATGAACTTTTGATTTTAAACCAAACAATGACAGCAGTGTATTATTGACACTGAATGCCTTCAAAGTATTAGAATTTTGTTGATGAAAGTTAAGAAACGTAAGAATAATATTGCACGAGTTTTATAATTTTGTAATGTTGTGACCCGTTTAACTACTGAAAATAGTTGATATGGCCCAAGATAAAAAGCTTGAAAAGCTTTGGAACTACTGATCTGGATGGTTGGTAATGTGTCCTGTATGGATGCATGTTAATGCTTGTATTTTTGTGTGTAGGTCTTGTAATGCTAATCCTCCTTATTTCTTATCTTGTTGTCTAGTAACAAAGTATATTACACTGATTGTGTTTGGCCTTACACAACACATGTTGGTCATTCGTGTGTACTAATGATATCGGATATAGTACACTGGTTGTTATATTAGTACTGAGAGTCTGCATCCAGCCATGGCCATTGTTATGCTTTGATTCTGTCCCATATGAATGATGCACTCTTACTATGTTCTGTGTACTTTCACTTGATACTGGGTGTGGTTATTTATTAGCTGTCTTAGTGGCCTCAAAGGGGTTTCCAAATTCATTTTCTGTATAGTACATGTTTATATTTAGCTTTATGTGAATGTTGTGATTCTCCTATGTGCAAGTGTTGCATTTTTACATTCTACAAATATGGGGGTTCCACTTTGTATATGTGTGCATTGCCTTTTAATAGTTAGAAATGTTTTACATGTTGGTTGTTAGTTGTAATGCTAATCAAATACTGTAACTTGTATGGTGTCTTCATGCAAACTTGGACGTTGCAGGAGTAGTTTGTCCTATGCCATATGGCATTCCCCATAATTTTAGGTAGTTAGATGCAGAAGATGGAGATGTAAATGCACTATACTGGTCAGCAGGATCAGAGTTATACGTTCATGTGTGTCCCTTTCTGTTCATAAGTGTGTGTTTATACTTTGGCAAATGAGATACAATCTTCCATTGCGTGTGTGAGATCTGTGTGAGGTAGTTACATTGAACTGAAGACATTCTTTAAGTGAATGCTGGGCTGCATGGGAAGGTAGAGCAGGCTGATGTTGTTGCATTATAAGGTGTTCCAGACCAGCAATATCAAGTGTAGTCCCATTACAGCGGCGGCACAACTGGACAATAAAGTGGGTGATGTGATGATGCAACATGGATTGTTGCTGTTAAAAATTAGAGATGTAGTCACCTTGAAGAAGAATGAGGCAGCAAAGGATGGTCAGACCTCAAGGTTTACATCATAGCAGCATTGTGTTTAATATGATTTCTTTACAATGATAATCATAAATTGTGTTTTCTATTGTTATAGGAGTAACAGTGTTTATGGTGGGGTAGTAATTTGTGTCACAACTCCCAAGTTTATATCACGTCTGATGATTTATGTTGTGTAACTTATGTGTTGTTGTGCTTTATTGTTGTCGGTGTCAAAGCCCTTTATTGTGTCATTCTACTCAGCTAGTGTTTGGAACACCTGTGTTGTGGTACTTGGTGTACCCATGTCTCTGTAAATTCTCTGTGTCTACTAATATTACACATTGCACGCCTCTCGGGAATCTCCGTGGTGAAGTAGTAAAGCCGTCTGACTCGGGCTCCGAAGGTTTTATGTTCGATTCCGGGCCGCGTCCTTCATTTTACGAGTGCATTTTTTCGGAGACTCCCGAGGGTCGTTGCTGGAGCTACGGATTTCATGCTTTGTGCGACGCTTTCTGCGCTGCGGAAAGAGACTAAGCCATATGGGTTAAAAACCCAGTGAAATGTAGTCGACCCTGTCCACTTGTAAGATACTTTTTTTTATTGAACCCATTCCCATACGATCCTGGCTACTCCTTGTACTTGTGTCACTACCCGAAATGACGTGCTTTACTGTAAAGCTAGTTTGTTAGCACGAATTCACTACATTTGAGCCAAAACATCAAAGAAATGTCGCCGCTTTATATGAATTAAGATGCCTTTGGACCTATCAAAGAAATATTCCTTGGGTGGAGGTAAATATAAGACGGCAGGAAAACTTTAATAATGATGCAACAGACAGTTTTCATAAAATTTGATTGTGAATGAAGGCAATCTTTTCTGAAAAGACTATATAGTAATCGACTTGCGTATCAAAGACAAAATCGATAATCATCTTTATTCGTTCCATTTAGGGTCTCTACGACCATATTTGCAAAAAAATCATTAATTGGGAGAGAACACCCCAGTGCGATTAAACGGATAATGCACTGGATATATTATCCCATAAGTAGACTGCCCTTCATTTGTAATATTATCTACCACATGAGGTCACATACTGGACGTCTAAGATATCGCAATTACGTAACATTTATTTTAGTAGCTATTGATCAGAATGGCAATACATTTCCTTGGATATTATGTTATACGTTCGTCAAACTGTCTATTTGCATTACACAGTCTTCATTTATACTCCAATAAAATATTGTTCTTGTCTCCCTTGTTGCTTAAATCTTTCTTTAAAATTTATTTCCCAAAATACTATAAATTTCTATTATACACATTTCTTCATATTTATCTATGAAACATTGCAAGGATTGAAACGAGTTGCTGTATTCATATAAAAAATATCGGCTGCAGCAGGATGTAACACAAGGAAATAAAACCAGTTCATCATCATTATCAAGTGCCCTGCCAGCTGGCGTAGGCGTTCATGGCTCTCCACAGATCTCGGTTGCTGGTGTTCTGGATCAACTCTGCTGATTGTATTCCTCCATGCCACCGTCTCAATCCATCCAGCATCATTTCTCTTGGTCTGCTTCTGCCTCTCTTCCCCTCGATCTTTCCAGTTGTCACGATGATCTCCAATGCCTCTCTTCTCATCACATGACAGAAGAAAGATGTTTGTCTCTTCCTTATTGTTGTATATAATGTTCTAGTTACATTAGCTTGTTTCGGGCAGTCGTTGTTAGTTACTCTGGCTGTCCAAGGAATTCGCAACATTCGTCTCAGGAACCACATCTCTGTTGCTTCTAATTTCTTCTTAATTTGTTCATTTACATTCGAAGATTCACTGCCATAAAGCAAAACTGGTTCTACATAGCATTTCAGCACTCTCTTTATCACATTCAGTGATAGTGATTTATTGCATAAGATACTCTTCATTTTCTGAAATGCGACCTTTGCTTGCCCTATTATGCTCTTATTCTCTGTTGTACATCTTCCATCTGATGTTATAAATGCCCCTACATATTTAAAATTATCCACTTGGTTAAGAAATGTCCCTTCTATTTCAATGTCACATTTTGGTATCACCATTTTCTTTGATATCACCACTGTTACTGTTTTCTTGATATTCAAGGATAGTCCTTTCCTTGCACTCTGTTACAACAATGTCCAATTATTTTTGTAGGTCTGTTGAATTATCCGCCAACAATACTGGGTCATCTGCATAGCGTATATTATTTATATTATAACCTCCAACTACTATTCCTGGCATCTCTTTGATCTCTCTCATTATTACTTCGCTATACAGGGAGAAAAGATCTGGTGACAAGACACACGCCTGTCGTACTCCTAGCTTTATCTGTTCGGAACTACCCTCTTTATTTCCCACTTTAATTGCTGCTACTTGGTTCCAGTAACTATTCTTTGTTATTCTTAAATCTTTCCCATCAATGTTGATATCCAATAACATTTTAATCAGTTCATTATGTTTTACTTTATCAAATGCCTTAGTATAATATATGAAGCACAAATATATGTCTTTCTGTTTCTTTATTGACCTTTCTATTAGTGTCCGTAATGTATAAATTGCATTAATTGTGCCCTTTCCCGCCTAAAATCCACACTGTTCTTCACTAATTTCCATTTTTATTAAAACCAGTTATGTATGTGTAATTCCTGCTAAAAAGTGACATACTAAACACAGACAAGTGTACAAAGAATTACACAATGGTGGACATACTTTTTAAGAAAGAAATAATAATAATAAAACATAAGAACATGAAAGGTAAATATAACGTGTCCCAGAAATTGTGAATGTCTACTTCTACTTTCTCTAATCAGTTTGCGGTTTTGTGTGTGTGTGTGTGTGGATAGGCAATGAAATGGTTAAGGCCTCTGGATGTTTATGCTCGTGACTACCGTTGCATTCGCATTTTCCACATGTTGGACTGGTAGTTTACGGTTCCGTCACCCTGCTACTGAGCTGAGTGCGTGGTGCAACGCTGTGAGCTGTGAATTTCGTGTGAAATGTTTTCAAATCTGCCCGAGGTTGTGGAGCACGTGTAGGTATAACACTAGCGATAAAGTGACATACTAAATGCAGACTCAGTGGACATACCTTTAACGACCTATACAATTGTGAACATAATTGGTTTTTTAAAAGTTTTGTTGTTGTTGTAAAGAATAATAAAATATAAAAACATGAAACGTAAATATAACGTGTCCAAGATGCTGTGAATGTCTACTTCTAATTTCTCTAATCAGTTTACGGTTTCTATTTGTTTCTTGTATACTTTTCATTAGTTTTTCATTTTGTCCATGGTATTCTTTGCAATTTCCGTAGAAACCACATTTCCACAGCTATCAGATGATTTTCAGCTTGTCTGCTAATTATCCTCGCTTCATATCCTTTCAAAAGTATATATTCTATTTAGCATCTCAACACTCTGTTTCTCGTTGCATCTTTTTATTGGTCAGTAAGTTTTCCGTCTGGTGAAAGGCTACCCTCGGCATGATGATTCTTGTTCTAATCTCGTCAAGTCACCGCCCTTCCGACTGTTCCGAGACAGGTGTACCAATTCTCATGTTTAAGAATATTCCAATTTACGTGTATATTACATTGTGGTATTTTGTTCTTCCTGGTGGCCATCATAATCTATGTTTTTATTCAATTTAATTATAACCCTAATTGTTCACTATGTGCAACAATCGCATCTACTAAATGTTAAAGATACTGCTAATTGCCTGCAATCAACACTTTATCATCCGCATATCTAATGCTGAAGATGGTACATCGCCCAATGATGATTCCTGTCATATTTAATGTTATTGTTGTTACTTTCCCCAATGGTGTTTCTTCTCATATCTAAAGTTATTGATGTCACGTCCCCAATTGTGATTGCTCTCTTATCTATTGTTATTGATGTCACTTTCAGCAAAGGTGATTCCTCTCATATTTAATGTTATTTAAGTCACTTCCCACAAAGGTGATTTCTCTCATATCAAATGTCATTGATGTAATGTCCTGCAATGATGATTTCTCTCATAACTAAAGTATTGATGTTACGTTCCTCATGAAGATACCTCTCAAATCTAATGTTATTGATGTTACGTCCCCCAATGATGATTCTTCTCATATCTAATGGAGTTGCGTAGTTCGTTCTTTGAGCGACGCATTGGGCAATCCGCTCCACGGAAAGATGCTGCTCCATGTTGGATAAAACCCGGTCTAATGAAGTAGATTCTCTTAACTTTTAGCAGATTCAGGTCCAAACAAAAAGTAGGGTTTGACCGAACAAAAATGGATGGCGGATAATGATAAGTAGGACATTTTGTCACCGTTACGACTTAGTGCCGAGACAGTGATGAGCAGACCAAGATGGGTAAGACACGGATATGTTTTGTCACCAAATTCTTGCAGTAGAAATAAAACTAAGGTAACTTATATTACATGTTTTTTTCGACTGGGAGTTATTGCAGCTGAACATCTCAAACAGGAAATCCTTTACCTGAAATGTCAGCACCATAGATTCACTGTGTGGGCTTCACCAAAATGTGGAAAAAGCGTCCTTAAGGCACGAATTTGAATATTGCTTGGCAAGGAAATCAATTCTGTGGAATGTCCGAACTGAAAGCTCGCTAAGTGAATGTCGTCTGCAGACTGGCCTCTCCAGGTTTGCGTGGGGAGCGGCCTGTAGCGAACGAAATGCCCAATATATGGATGTGAGGCTAAGCAGCAATGTGCAGGGCGTGATGACTCCTAGCGTGAGCCCAGCACCAGAGCTCTATGTGACGGCTCTGCATTTATAAAAGCCTCATTGGATAGTGGTGGATTCCCATGGTCTGACCCTGCCTTGCCTTGAAGGCAGGCCGGGATGTCTCCGGCCGTTCTAACTTTACCAGCTGGGATGTAGGTGACACCACAAAAGTGAGAGTCGAAAGTGATTATTGCTCGCTGGACTTTAGGCGGCCTGTGTGCCTTGTCAGTGAGAAGACCTGATCGTTCGGGTCCACATCGATTGACGGACGTCAGTCGCGGCGATCGGGCAAATCTTGAGCTACAGCCTACGATGGGTGACGTTGTGGTGTTCTGTTGTGATAATTTGGCCGTGTCCAGCGTTTGCCGCATGGTCTAATGGTTAAATACCCGCTTCACTCGCCAGTAATCCGGGGTTTGTTTCCGGGTCCGGTCAAGGATATGCAATACAGACGAGCTCAAACGAGAGCGAAACTCGAGTCTAGTGCTTCCATATTTACGTGGATATTGACGCCTTGGGTTCATGCCGGAATGCGATCAGCGTTGCCAGTAGTGGGTTGTGCTCAATATTTAAGTCTAAAGTCCGTCGGAAACCCCAGAAATGTTAACACAGTCAACAAACGCCCGCACAAGTCGGATGTCTCGGTCTAAAGGCGTAGTATCACAGCTCCGCTGTAAACAGGCACAACACAATCACGTCCTAAAAGGACTCCGAATGAACGCAGCAGAAGAAGAAAGAACACCTCAAACTGTGGTTTGTCTTTGTTAGGATCATATATAAATCCAGCGTTAAGGCAAATATCAGCAACTGCCGTAATTCATATATGCATCAAAGGCGAACATCTTTCTTCGTGCCATTAAAAGACTCTACGACCATATTTGTTATCATCATGAAGCACATGCACATGTGCCTGCCAAAAATATTTATTATCTGATCATATCATGCTGTTGGAGTAAAACGGATATTGCACTGGATATATTATCTCATAGAAAGAATTCCCTTCATTTGTGACATTATCTACCACACGAGGTCACATACTGGACATTTAAAATATCGCAATTACTTAATTTATTTTAGTAGCTATTGATCAGAATGGCAATATATTTCCTTAGATATTATGCTATACGTTCTTCAAACTAACTATTTGCATTACATTACCTTCTTTTATACTCCAATAAATTATTTTTTCTTGTCTCCCTTGTTCCATAAAAACATCGTTTCAATTTATTTCCCTTGGTACTATGAATTCCTATTATACAAATGTCAACAATTTTAATTACGAAACATAACAATGATCGAAACGAGTCGCAAAATGCATAGGAGAAGTAACGGCTGCATCAGGATGTAACAATTCTTCTTATTCTTCTTCAGCGTTCCGATCCATTGAGGTTCTTTGCTGCAGATACAATCCGTCTCCTTTCGTCTCTCTGGATGACCTTCTCTTGCCAGTCGTTGATTCCAAGTGCTTGTAGGTTTGTATATATATTATCTCTCCATCGTCTTCTTGGTCTACCTCGGGGTCATTGGTCATTTATGTCCTGAGTGTAAGCGAGTTTTGTTTCTTCATTGTCTTCCATTCTTTCTATAATCCCCAGTCATTGTAGTCTATTAACCTTGATGATACCAGTGATTGGCTGGGACTTAAACAGATCATAAATGTCTTTGTTACTTCTTCTTTTCCACTCTCCACTTTGTGTACCACTAATGGCTCCAAAGATGCGTCTTAAAACTTTGTTCTCAAAGATTTGTAGCAAGGCTTTCGTCTGGTGACGACGAAACACGATTCGGGAAATATTGCCAGGCAATAAATCGTGTAACATATTGTTTATGACTTTTGTGTTTACAGAACATGAAATGTTTTGGAGATGTATAAAAACATGGGCAGTCTGCGTGACCTCGGCGCTTAAAACGCTTGCGATTGAACTTCCAGTGCGCCGATTTTGGTGTGGGTGAATCGTTCAGAACACGGGCCATTCAGGCTTCAACGCTGACTACCCGTTCAGAAAACAATAGCACACTACTGAATGTAAATTTGTATACAAATACGATCTGAGGTTTGGATTGATTGTAACGTCCTGCAAACGCCATATACCATTTTCTATTTAAACATGAAGATCTAAAAAAGATAACTATGGAGGGAAGTTTACTATCATCGTCATCATCATGTTCCATGCCGATAAGCGTGGGCGTTCATGTTTCGCCATCTCACATGATCACCAGAGTCGTGGATCAGCTATGTGATCTTGTCTCAACCATGCCACATGGCCAAGCCATCCAGGTATTTATTACTCTGCCTTGACCCTTGTTCTTTGCCACTCAATCTTGCCAGTTGTCACCAAGTGCTCTAGTTTATTTCTTCTCTTAACGTTGCCAAGATATTGTGACTGTCTACGTCTAATTTATCTAATCAATTTACTGTTTTTGTTTGTGTATTGTAGTACATGATCATTAGTTTTTCTGTCTGTCCATGGTATTCTTTGCATTTTCCCCAGAAACCACATTTCCATAGCCATTAGATGTTTTTCAGCTTGTCTGCTAATTACCCACGCTTCACATCCATACAAAAGTATAGGATCAATGCAGCACCTCAATACTCTGTTTCACGGTGCAATTGACATCATTTTATTGGTGGGTATGTTTTCCGTCTGGCAAAAGGCTACATTCACCATGGTGATTCTTATTCTATTCTCGTCAAGGCACCTCCCATCAGATGTTATGAGTGTTCCGAGAAAGTTGTGCCAATTCACTTGTTTAAGAATATTCCCATTTACCTATATATTACATGTGTGGTATTTTTTCCTTCCTAGTGGATAAAACAAGGTGCAATTAAGTCGATCCTTTTTGCTTTTAAGATATTCAGTTCCACACAAAATTAGTTTGGACTGAACCAAAATGGATGACTGAAAATAATAAATAGGAAGGTTTCGTCACAGTTATAACAGTGATGAGCAGACCAAGTAAGGGGTAAGATACGGACGTGTTTTGTGATCTAATTCGTGTATTAGAAAAAAAAAATAGATAGATAGATAGATAGATAGATAGATAGATAGATAGATAGATAGATAGATAGATAGATAGATAGATAGATAGATAGATAGATAGATAGATAGATAGATAGATAGATAGATAGATAGATAGATAGATAGATAGATAGATAGATAGATAGATAGATAGAAGATAGATAGATAGATAGATAGATAGATAGATAGATAGATAGATAGATAGATAGATAGAGAGAGAGAGAGATAGATAGATAGATAGATAGATAGATAGATAGATAGATAGATAGATAGATAGATAGATAGATAGATAGATAGATAGATAGATAGATAGATAGATAGATAGATAGATAGATAGATAGATAGATAGATAGATAGATAGATCCACGCTAGGGACTGGGCGAAGCCGGACCGGGTCAGCTAGTAACATATAAAGACAGGAAATCAGACCCTTTCCAAATAGCATCTGGCTTCAAACAGGGTGATGCACTATCGCCGCTACTCTTTAATCTGGCTCTAGAGAAAGTTGTAAGGAGGGTAAAGGAGGAATGTGATATTGGAGGAACATCCAAGCTGCTTGGTTATGCAGATGATATAGATATTATAGGGGAAAGTAAACACAATACATTGAAAATATTGACTCACTTATAGGAAAAAGCCCAACAGATGGGGCTGGTTATCAACCATGATAAGACAGAATATATGGTAATTTCAAGAGAAGGAATGGCTAAAAACTCTGGCCACATACAAATAGATAATATGACCATTAAAAAAAACGGAAACATACAAATACCTGGGTACAATCTTCAACTGCTCCAACATCATAAGGGAAGAAATACAAACTAGAATCAATTCTGGAAATAAGATATACTATGCACTACAACATCTACTAAAATCAAAGGCGCTATCTCGTAACACCAAGATCACAATATACAAAACACTAATCACACCAGTTGTGCCGTATGGCTCTGAAACCTGGAGTACAACAAAAGGAGACGAAGCCTTGCTATAAACTTTTGAGAACAAAGTTTTAAGACGCATCTTTGGTCCCATTAGGGATACACAAAGTGGAGAGTGAAAAAGAAGAAGTAACAAAGACATTTACGATCTGTTTTAAGTCCCCGCTAATCACTGGTATCATGAAGGCTTATAGACTACAATTGCTGGGGCATATAGAAAGAGTGGAAGATAATAGGGAAACAAAACTCGTTTACACTCAGGAAATAAATAACCGTAGACCCCTAGGTAGACCAAGAAGACGGTGGACAGATAATATATATACAGACCTACAAGCACTTGGAATCAACGACTGGCAAGAGAAGGTCAACCAGAGAGACAAATGGAGACGGACTGTATCTGCAGCAAAGAACCTCAATGGCTCGGAACACTGAAGAAGAAGAAGAAGAAGAAGAAGAAGAAGAAGAAGAAGAAGAAGAAGAAGAAGAAGAAGAAGAAGAAGAAGAAGAAGAAGAAGAAGAAGAAGAAGAATGCCACCCATCGGGCGCTGGAGTGCCAATTATTCCTCCCCACGACGCTTGACGACAAAAGTGGAAGATGATGATGTAACATCAGCGACTGCCGTAATCCACTTGTGTATCAAAGGCGAACATCCACATTATCTATATGCGGCATTAATATTTTCTAAGACCATATTTGTTATCAGCCGGCTGCCTGGTCGAGGGGTTAGCAGCTTTCTCCGTTAATCCCGAATACTCTCGTGGTCGACGTGAGCGGACGAGAATTAGAAGTGGTTCGAGTCACGCTAGTGACATATGAGAGTATGCAGCCGGTTGCTAAGAAAGTCGTGGCGTGCTGATGAGCGTAATCTAGCCTAGGAATCAACATACAGCTGAAAGATGCTGGTGTTGACCGCAATATCCTGAAACAGGATGGAAACGCGGACTAAAAAATTTTTGTTATCATTATGAGGCACATGCACATGTGCCTGCCAAAAATATTAAATTATGCAGCCTAACTATCTTTGTAATAAAACGGATATTGCACATCATATATTATCCAGTAGGTAGATTACCCTTAATTTGTTATATTATCTACCACGCGTGGT
>JACEFZ010028194.1:42500-157500 GCA_014155875.1 Cepaea nemoralis
CTAGTGCAGTCATTTACTGCCAATATAGTACCTTGCGGTGTGTGGCAGAGGGGTCTTTGAGCCTGAGGAATTAAGGCCGCCTGGCTAGTGCAGTCATTTACTGCCAATACAGTACCTTGCGGTGTGTGGCAGAGGGGTCTTTGAGCTGTCATTTACTGCCAATATAGTACCTTGCTGTGTGTGGCAGAGGGGTCTTTGAGCCTGAGGAATTAAGACCGCCTGGCTAGTGCAGTCATTTACTGCCAATATAGTACATTGCGGTGTGTGGCAGAGGGGTCTTTGAGCCTGAGGAATTAAGGCCGCCTGGCTAGTGCAGTCATTTACTGCCAATATAGTACCTTGCGGTGTATGGCAGAGGGGTCTTTGAGCCTGAGGAATTAAGGCCGCCTGGCTAGTGCAGTCATTTACTGCCAGTATAGTACCTTGCGGTGTATGGCAGAGGGGTCTTTGAGCCTGAGGAATTAAGGCCGCCTGGCTAGTGCAGTCATTTACTGCCAGTATAGTACCTTGCGGTGTATGGCAGAGGGGTCTTTGAGCCTGAGGAATTAAGACCGCCTGGCTAGTGCAGTCACCGCGAACTGTGCAGGTTAAGATTTTCTTTTTGCCCCCGACAGAAAAAAAACCCCACACCTTACCGAGGGATCGAACCCGGGTCTCCCGAACGAGAATCAGGCGTTCTAGCCACTCGACCAGCCGCTCCTCGTTTGTCCATGGTATTCTTTGCAGTTTCCTCAGAACCACATTTCCACAGCTATTAGATGATGTTCAGCCTATCTGCTACTTATCCTCGCTTCACATCCATACAAAAGTATATGTTCTATTTAGTACCTCAACACTCTGTTTCTCGTTGCAATTAACATCTTTTTATTGGTCAATACGTTTTCCGTCTGGCAAAAAGTTACCTTCACCTTGGTGATTCTTGTTGTTTTCTTTTTATCTGCGCTCGCTCGCTTTGAACTCAATTGTAGTCCATACACACTACTTAGAGTGGCGCTGGACTGAATGTTGCGTGTGGATTTGCTTTCCACTGTTAACCTCGTCAAGAAAGCTCCCATGAGATGTTATGACTGTTCCGAGAGAGTTGTACCAATTCTCTTGTTTAAAAACATTCCTATTTACGTGTATATTACATTGTAGTATTTCCTCCTTCCTGGTGGCGATTATAATATATGTCTTCATACAATTTAATGCCAATACAGTGATGAGCAGACCATGATGGGTAAGACACGGAAGTGTTTTTTTTTCTTGTTAACCAAATTTTCGTATTATACTGGAAATTAAGGTAAACCGTGTTACATGATAGGCGACTGAGAGCCATTGCAGCTAAACACATGAAACGGTGGCTTGTCTTTGCTAGGATTAAATATAACTTCAGCGTTAGACAAACATTAGCGACTGCCGTAATCCACTTTGTGTATCAAAGACGAACACAGTTTACATAGATATCATCTGTTTCTTCGCGTCATTAAGGGCCTCTACGACAATATTACCTATCATTATGAGGCACGTGCACATGTGCCTGCCAAAACTATTATTGAAAAACGTATTTCCTAGATAACGATTAAACGGATATTGCACTAGATATATTATCCTGTAGGTATATTGCCCTTCAGTTGTGATATTATCTACCACGTGAGGTCACATACTGGACATCTAAGATATCGTAAATATTTAAATTTATTTCAGTAGCTATTGATCAGAGTGACAATATATTTCCTTAAATACCATGTTATACTTTCTTCAAGCATCGCCTGGATCTTTTCTCCGGGTCATGCTGGTGTGCTGGGGAATGAACAGAGGGACAGATTGGCTGGCTCTGCAAAACTTGGTGTAGTATTGATGCATTACAAGGCAGACGTGGTTGCGGCCTTGTGGGAGCACGTGTACACCTCGGAGGAGCAAAACGATCACTATGGTCTGGCAAGAATGAGACAGCGAGGAGTGGCCGGCTTTTGACTCTCAGAGGACACATAATCAGATTGCTACTGGTACTCTTGGTGTTGGAACTCTTCGCTGGCTGCTGAGGATGGGGACTGAGCGCTTATGGGAATGCCCCGAATGCTGTGATGTCGGTTCCTAAATCACTCAATAAATCAATCAATGAAAGCATTCGTTTTGAATGAATGAAGCACAATGTGTTGGCCACAAGAAGTCGCCGTAGGCATTCAGACAAGCATCCCATTGCTCAGGTAAGCGGAAAGCCGTCAGCAAAATAAAAAGGATTGTGGTTGCTCACTGAACCAAGTGTTTACCGTGGTCATTACGTCTGCATCTTTGTGAAATCGTTGCCCCTTGAGAGATTATTTTAGAGGTCCGAACAAATCAAAATCACATGGTGACATATCAGGACTATAGGCTGGATGTTGCAGAATTTCCCACTTCTTCCTTGCTAATGCTTCATGTACAATCTTTGCGACATGCGGACGAGCATTATCGTGCCAAAAAAAAAATCACACCGCGAGAAAGCATGCCGGGTAGTTTATTCTTGATGGCGTTTTGCAGCTTGTCTAGTATTTACAAGTAGTGCGTAGAGTTGATGTTGACACCAGGTTCTTTAAATCTCGGCCAACAATAGCCCTTCATAGTCAAAAAATGCGCTCAGAAGAACCTTACCAGCAGAAGCCTGTAACTTAAATTTTTTGGCGTTTGGTGATCCAGCATGCCTCCATTGCATGCTCTCTCTTTTGCTGCTCGGTTCAAAGTGGTGACACCATGATTCATCGCCTGCCACTATGCGGAAGATAAATGCATCACCCTTGTAGCTCGTTGTCCTTGGAGGAAGGTGGACTCCACAAGCACACCCTATATATATATCCTTTCTACTTCTATTATATTGCCTGACATATGTCTACACTCCTCCGTTCTGTCTACTCTTCACAATATCTCACTCTCACTTATTCCCCCCCTCTCTCTCACATACACCGACAACATTACTTTCCACAATTAATAAAAGATTTATTAATTAAAGGTATGTATGGTGTAGGTATGGATAGTGTCTATGTAGTTGGTATGTTCATCTAGTGTGGATGCCAGATAAGATGTTGATAGATAGTCTCCGTGTCTTCTCTCGTCTCTTCTCTCGGCTAAAGTACAGGACAGTACATAGATACAAAGGAACGATCTCACCCTGAATGCTCCGTCTGCTTGAGTCTGTAGATATATCCGTTTTTTGTAAGGAAAATTGTTCACCACTGTATCACTGTACTTAAACCGATCACTATATATTGTCCGCTTAGACTGAATGTTCTTTGCTCTTTATAACGTTCCTAAGTCCATCCTGGAAACAACATCGATTTTCTAGTATTTTCTATTTTGTCCTGTAAAAGTTCTACACTGGATAGTCCTTAATTTGTATAGACACTTGGTATGCGCCTTGCAACTCTTCGATACTGAGTCATTTGAGTCTTTCTATTATGTTACAGGGTCTTCTATTTTCCGTTCTCTGTCATCCTTACTTTTTACGATGACACTTCTTTTCTCTCCTTTCTTATGCACAAGTGTCGTGCTTTATTATTTGAAAGTGCTTTCTTTGGGGTTATCAACACTGATTGATCTTTACCACAGCCATCTGTGTTATATCTTCGTTGATATATCCCGCACTGGTATTGGAACCTGTGAAATAAAGATTTAATAATGAGAGCTGTGTCTGCTTAATATTCTTTCCTATGTGAGTGTCTTTTCCGCCAGCCGAAATGAAAAGGCTTCCGAAAAAACCCACTCTGACATAAGATAGAAGATTCACCTAACGTCTATACTATTCCTACTAGTATTTACGTGTACACGCTAAGCATCATCTATTCCTCTATGCTAGAAGATTACTTCACTGTGATTTACCTTATAATTATCCTTGTCTGAATTGGGAGTACTAATGCACAATAGATACACAAACGTTCCTCCGAACGCAGCACCACCCTTTTCATACTCTCTTGTCTCATGGAAATCCAGAATCACACTCAACTTCCACAAAGAAGTGGCCACTCTTTATAGGTCATTTTTGCCGCATAGTCTTTGACCTGGCTTGACACCTCAAGTCAATACCTCATTATCACCGTTAGTGGAAAATTACTGATCTGAAACTGTTCCGTTATTTATAAAACCCTCATTGTTTTGTTCCTTCACTCTGAGTCATCTAGACCGCAATATGCTGTGGAAGTTTTCCTCAGTAACCAATCTCCACACCTCCTTATCAGCCCCAACTCTGGCGGCTCTTTTAACTCTGTTCCCGGTAGTTCACCATCCGCGTAATCAGCGCTGACTCCCTCTCCACACACACCTGACACTATCTGGGTTTTTCAATCCTGTCTTTATCACCTGACCGCGATACTGTCCAATAGTGCTGTCTGCCTTTGTCGCAAACCTATTTGTCCACGCGACAGTTTATCTGTGCTGTCTGCGGGCACTTCCGTATCTTGACCTATAAACACATGCGCCTGGTCACTCAACCCGACATTTCGTTATGTTTGTGACCAGTGACTTAACCTCGTCATCCTACACTCTCGTCGATCTGTGCCGCTGTTATTTCTACGTTAACAGTTCAATCCGTTAACATTGGGGGTCATTGACTCCGGTCACACCGTGGTTGGTTATCCTTACTGTTTTGTTTGTTAACCCTTCTCCTACCTGGTTAGTCGGTTTATAAGGTCGTCTATCTGGGAATCATTAACTCTCAGTATTCCACGACAACCCTTCACTCTGTAACGTAGCACGTGGTTCAAACACCATCCTATGCGTTCCTCCTTTTGGTGGTCGGTCAAAATCCGTAGTACCCACTGTGAACACACCTTCCGATATTGTAGTTTCTTACGAACGACCTTTTGAAATGTCCCACTTGACAAATCAAATTATTTCGCTAGCAAACGTATGCTTCGATAACTGTTCATCGGTACTGCTGCATCAATTTTGGCGATGCTTTTTTTTCTGTTGCAACAATATGCTTTTGACCCGACCGTGGAAGATATGTCGTGAACTGATGTCCTTTGCGAAACATTCGTGCCCAGTCTGCTACTGTTGTCTTCGCCACACAGTTGTTACCATACGCTGCCTGCATTCTTCGATGAATGTCCACTGGCCGACATCCGTCAAATGAAAGAAACTGAATCATTGAGCTTCTTTTGACGGATTTTGGATCAGCACGGCAATGTTCTCAACGGTCAGAAACAGAACCCATGCATCATGGGACGATTTAATTCATTGGTCAGTACTTGTCACATGACTATGACATGATCATGTTCAACATACGCAATTACGCGCGGTTCGGCACAAACGGGTTTCAAATGAACGCCCCTTCTATTATTATTATAAACGTGCTATTGTTGTTATTATTATTGTTATTGTTGTTGTTGTTGTTGTTACGAATGTTGTTGTTATTGCTGCTGTTGCTGTCGCTATGGATGTGAAGCGTGGACAATGAGCAATCGAGCTAAAAATTAAACATCTAATGGCTGTGGAAATGTGGTTTCTGAGGAATATGCAAAAAATAATATGAACAGACAGAAAAACCAATGAACAAGTCCTTCAAGAAACAGATGAAGATAGTAAACTGTAGTATTAGTAGTAGTAAGTAGTAGTAGTAGTAGTAGTAGTAGTAGTAGTAGTAGTAGTAGTAGTAGTAGTAGTAGTAGTAGTAGTAGTAGTAGTAGTAGTAGTAGTAGTAGTAGTAGTAGTAGTAGTAGTAGTAGTAGGAGTAGTAGCAGTAGCAGTAGCAGCAGCAGTAGCAGCAGTAGCAGCAGCAGTAGCAGCAGTAGTAGTAGTAGTAGTAGTATTAGTAGTAGTATTAGTAGTAAAAGTAGTAGTAGTAGTAGTAGTAGTAGTAGTAGTAGTATTAGTATTAGTATTAGTAGTAGTAGTAGTAGTAGTAGTAGTAGTAGTAGTTTAGTAGTAGTATTAGTAGTAGTAGTAGTAGTAGTAGTAGTAGTAGTAGTAGTAGTAGTAGTAGTAGTAGTAGTAGTAGTAGTAGTAGTAGTAGTAGTAGTAGTAACTAGAAGTAGTAGTAGAAGTAGTAGTAGTAGAAGGACTTGTTCATTGGTTTTTCTGTCTGTTCATATTATTTTTTAGTAGTAGTAATAGTAGTAGTAGTAGTAGGGTGGAGGAGGATGAAGAAGATTATAAGGGCAACTGGTACGATGACCTAGATTGTTCACCCGAGAAATCGCAATGTGGAGTTAGTGAGGAAAATATAGTTACCACCCAGGATTCGAACCTGTCACCTCCATACGACACCTCTTGCGATGATCTGTCTTTAGGCGAATCATAATGAGCTAGGCATTTTAAAGAAGGTAGTTTGCCGTTGCTTTCTTTCAAGGCACCTCACATCGGATTATGACTGTTCCGAGTTAGTTGTACCAATTCACTTCTTTAAAGAATATTCCCATTTACCTGTAAATTGTTGTTGTTGTTGTCGCATATCCCTTACAGGACGTTGCAGTCTTCACCAGCATCTTTCAGTTGCTGTTGATGTATTAGGCAAGATTACGCTCAGTAGTTTGCCATTGCTTTCTGAGTGACCAGCTCACATACCCCGTAAGTTACCAACGCGGCGAGAACCGTTGCCATTTCTGGCACAGGTTACGTTACTCACGAGAATATACGGGATTACGGAGGAAGACATTAACCTCTAGGGGAGGGAGACCGGCTGTAAATTAACCTGTAAATTACGGTGTGGTATTTCCTTCTTCCCTGTGACGACCATAATCTGTGTCTTCATACAATTTAACTCTAGACCTAGTTGTTCACTATATGCAACTACCGCACCTACTAACTATTGCAGATCCTGCTAATATCTGCAATAAACACAGTATCATCCGCATATCTAATGCTATTGATGTTACCTCCCCCAATGTTGTTTCATCTCATATTTAAAATTATTGATGTCACAATGCCCATTGATGATTCCTCTAATATCTTATGTTATTGATGCCACGTCCATCACTGGCGATACCTGTTATATCTAATGCTATTGATGTCAAGTTCCCTAATGTTCATTCCTCTCATATATGATGCTATTAACCCCACGTCTCCCAAAGGCGAATCATCTCATATTTATGCTATTGAGGTCACATCTCTTAATGTTGATTCCTCTCATATCTAATACTATAGATGTCACGTCCCGCAATGGTGATTACTCTTATATCTAATGCGATTGACGTCACGATCCTCAGTGGTGATTCCTCTCATACCTAATGTTATTAAAGTAACATCCCTCAATGGTGATTCCTCTCATATCTATGAAATAATACATGAGAAGAATGAGAGAAGAAAGGCAGAATGTCAGACAGGCCTGCGTGCCCAATTCTTAACCCTTTGAAAATAAAGATTGTTCATTCGTTCGTTCGTTCGTTCGTTCGTTCGTTCGATGTCACATCCAACAATGGTGATTCCTTTCAAATCTTATAATATTGGTGTCATGGCTACCAATGTTGATTTCTCTCATATCTAATGTTACTGGTGTTGCATCCCCCAGTGCTGATTCCTCTCATATCAAATCTTATTGATGTTACGTCCCTCAACGATGATTCCTCTCATATTGGCACCTTCTTGACAGATGATAGTTTGTTACATTGTGCTTCAATAAGGCGCAATAACTACAACCAATAGCGGTGGCGAATGTGTCGGATAAGGCTAAATCGCTCTGTAAATGTTCGTCCACAGTGGATGCATGTGAACACATGGTCATTTTCACCACCATACACCATCTTACGTCTCACTCGCTCGGTGTGTGACTTATCTGCAATAATTTTCTCCTTTGTCTTTATTCCTTTTCTGATATTTGTCCTCCAAGCAACACGATTAGCGGCGACTTGCTCCCAATGTGCATTATCAATGCCAGTATCAATCATGTCCCGCTTACACACATCTTTGTATCGTAGTAGATGCCGACCCTGAGATCTCTTACCAATTTTTAATTGACCAAAAAGATGTCCTTTGGTATTCTACCTTCATCCATCCTCCTAAGATGTTCTATCCATCTAAGTCTACGAAGACTGAGCATGGAATAAACCGTCACACAACCTGATCTTTCTAATACTTCAGTATTTTTGATTTTGTCTTGCCACTTACTACCAAGTATTCTGCGCAGAAACTGCATATACAAGCTGTATAAACGTTTCTCTTGGTGTGAGTAAGTTGACGAAGCTTCATTGCCATAAAGAGTACTAAGGAAACAGGATTGATAGACAATGACTTTTCTTCCAGACTCTTTTTGTTAACCTTTTCATTGTTGTTGCTGCCTTACCAATCCTGGTGTTGATTTCCTGATCTAGGGATAATGTGCTATTTACCTCTGATCCTAGATATGTAAAATGGTCTACTATCTCCAGTTCGGCATACAAAGTGTAGTGAGACTTTACATACACCCGGTTGTATAACACTAAATCAGACGAGAAAGGCCATCTGCGCGTGATTTGGCAGCAGACCGCTTTGCTCTTGTTTTTTTTTACGAAAAGGTATGGGTGCCTGTGGTTTAGAATACAATGGCAAATTACTGAACGTAAAACTTGCCAAGTCATCAACAACAGCTAAAAATGCTGGTGTTCAATGCAAACGTCCTGTTTTTAAGTACATATTTTAGCTATGCAATATGGGGTAATGTTAGTTAACACGATGTTTATTACTGCTGTTGTTGTTGTTGTTGTTGCTATTGCTGTTATTATTGCTATATAGTTTTTGTTTTTGTTGTTCTGGTGTTGCTATTATTTATATTATTATATTCATTTTGTTATTGGTGTTACTATTATTGTTGTTATTATTGTTGATGTTGTTGTGGCTATGATCAGGATGATGATGATTATTACTATATACCTGTTGTTGTTATTATTGTTGCTCTTGTTGTTGTTATTGTTGTTGTTGCTGCTTCTGTTATTGTTATTATTACTGTTATTATATTGCTATTTTTGTTATTGGTTTATTGTTGTTGCTGTCGTTTTTGATGTTATTATTGCTGTTATTGTTATTGTTATTCTGGCTGTTTTTATTATTGTTGTTGTTACTGTTGTTGCTGTTGCTGCTGCTGTTTTCGTCGCCATCTTCGCATTTGTTACGATCGTCATCAGCTTCATCATCTATAACTAGTCTCACACTGTTAATGTATAGCACAGACTGCAAGATGCCCCAACCATTGTCCTACTCTAGGTGTTGTTCAGACAGACTCACAAAGAGAACTAGCAACTCGCATCAGAAGAGGACAGTTCATATTCTTTGGACATGGCATGAGAAGTGGAAAACTAGGGAATGTTGTCACAACGGGAAAGTTAGCCAGGGGGAGAACAAGAGAGTAGATGCTGGACAGTTTGACATCATGGCATGGAGGAACGTCTGTAACGGAAATGGGCGGCGGTACACTAGACAGAAGGCTGTAGACAGATATGGTCATCAACGGCATAAGGCATGGACAACAGGAAGAAGAGGGCACGCACAAAATGTATATTACAATTTAATAACATAGAACAGTGAACAAACAGGTCTAACCAACAAGAACTCAGAATTGTTAAAAAAATGATTATTAAAGTAAACAAAAATTCTCATTTTTCAGAACCTACACAATATGAAAATGTAATAGTATAACACTAAATCAGATGAAAAAGGTCATCTTGGATTATACAAAACAGGGACATGCCTGGTCATGACACAAGACACTATTCAGGGCTAGATCAAACGAGAACGGTCTAGCAGTACGGACATCCACAGGTGTTCCTTCTTTGCTTTCACTCTCGGACCACTATCACATCTCCATTGTTTCCAGTTCCTCCCATTACCTTCCTCGCACTTTTTTCATGTACTACTTGCATTCATTTACCTGGGATCTTCACTGAACCGTTACTATCCCCCACCCCGGTCCCCATGACCCACAGACACCCACGGCTGTCTGTATAAGACATTAAGAGTATCAAGGTGAAATTCATGTTAGTATCACATCCTGAGATTCTGCGATAAGTTGCAAAAATGATTCTTTCAAACCGTTCTTATGCGTTATTGTAGTCACTGGATGGTCTTCTCCGTGATTATATGTTGTGTTTTCGTGTATACAAATGAGGATGAACGCTATAGTCGCGGCAACGTCCTGTGTTTGTCGTAATTATGTTGTGTAAAGCTCCATTACTTAGTGTTATTTTATATTGTTTATCAGTGAGTATGGAGCGTTTTACAAGCTGTATCACAGTTATCAGATACCAGTAGTACACATGTTAGTTACAAAATATGGGGTAATGGCTGTTGACATGATGTTTATTGTTTTTGTTGTCGTTGTTTTTTTGTTGTTGTTGCTGTTATTGCTATTATTATTATTATTATTATTATTATTATTATTATTATTATTATTATATACATGGTGTTATTATTGTTGTTATTATTATTGCTACTGTTGTAACTGTTATTATTACTGTTATTATTATTATTATTATTATAAGCATTCTATTATTATTGTTATTGTTTTTATTGTTGTTGTTATTGTTATTATTGCGAATGTTGTTGTTATTGCTGCTGTTGATGTTGCTATGGATGTGAAGCGTTTACAATGAGCAGTCAAGCTGAAATACATCTTATGAGTGTGGAAATGTGGTTTCTGAGGAACATGCAAAGAATACTACGGACAGACAGAAAAACCAATGACCAAGTCCTTCAAGAAACAGGTGAAGATCGTAAACTGATTAGAGTCATTACACGTGGACAGTCAAATTTTGTGGGCATGTTATGAGAAGAAAAGACTTGGAGAACTTGGTGACAACTGGCAAGATCGAAGGCAAGAGACGAAGGGGAAGACAGAGAAGTAATTACCTGGATGGCTTAGCCACGTGTCATGGTCGGGGCAGGAACACGGAGATGATCCACGACTCTGGTGATCGAGTAAGATGGCAAAACATGACCGCCCACGCTTATCGGCATGGCACATGATGGATGGATGGGTGTTGCTGATGTTATGTGTATTCTTGTTACTGTTGTTATTATATTCCTGTTATTATCGCTGACCAAAATGAATAAATGTTCAATGATTTTTTTTAAAAATTGATCGTAACGTTCGTGTGTCTATATAATAAAGATGCACACACATACGAAGGTTACGATCAAAATCTGTATCCGTAAACAAGAATACTTCGCTAGAAAATTGAGATATCAGATCCTCATCCTAATTTTCGGACGTGTACAGAGGCTCCCACTGCCTTACAAAATGACAATCATTGTTTTGTTTTAAAATTTGCTTGATTTAACTGATTCAGTGCTGAAGGATAATAATATCGTTAAATGTGACCTCCCATTCGGACAGAAGGAAGATATACTACGGTCATTCTGTTAATTGTTTTGTTTCGAAGTATCTTCCGCAATTTCAATGCTCAGTGAACGGGAATTTACATTATAATACTTGTTCATTATTTTGTGCACCATGTTTGGTCCAGACTTACTTTGTATTTGACACCGAATCAGCCAACAATATATTGTGAATGTGTCTTCTTCTTCTTGTTGTCCATGCCATGTGGCGTTGGTGAGCATGTCTGTCTACAACCTTCTGTCTAGTATCCATTTCCTCCTGTCCATTTCCTTTACAGACGTTCCTCCATGCCATGATGTCAAACTGTCCAGCATCTATTCTCTTGTTCTCCCCCTGGCTTTCTTCCCCTCCAGCTTTCCCGTTGTGACAACATGCCCTAGTTTTCCACTTCTCATGACATGCCCAAAGAATGTGAACTGTCATCTTCTGATGCGAGTTGCTAGTTCTCTTTGTGAGTCTGTCTGAACAACACCTAGAGTAGCTCAATGGTTGGGGCATCTTGCAGTCTGTGCTATACATTCATTGGGTGAAACTAGTTATAGATGATGATGATGATGATGATGACGATGATTACAAATTAGACGACGACGACGACGATGACATGAAATAATAATAATAATAATAATAATAATAATAATAATAATAATAACCAAAACAACAATACCAACAGTAACAATAACAGCAGAAATAATAACATAACAAAGAGACTTATAACAACAACAATAATAACCAGTTAGTAATTCTCCGGGCAGTGCTGGGAAAACCAGGCGTCCATGTTTTTACAAACATTGTATTGACTGGACAAACGTCCCGCTGACTATACTAAAATAATACCGTTGTCTGGGAATGTGCTAGTTGTTCAAGCGCCTTTCACATCATATGATTTAAGAAAGCTGTAGGTGGTTTCACATCGCATTGTCACAATGATTCCTCTCATATCTGATGTTATTGATGTTACGTGTCTCAATGGTGATTCCTCTCATATCGTGTACATTGGTACATGGATTCATGTTGTGATAGGCAGTTTACATATGGCAGCGAGAGAGGCTTACGATGGAGAAACATTTAACTAGACTGTTATGGGAGTAAAGTTCTAGACAGGAAAAGCGAAATCGTTACGCCACCTGCCACACATTCCCAAGGTTATGGGTTCGATTCCGGCGTACGTCGTTTCATTAAAATGTGCAGTTTTCTCGGAGAGACCCAGGCTAAAGTTGCGTAGTTTGTACTTTGTGCGACTTGTTCTGCAACCCATCCTGTGGAAAATTACTGGGCCATATGGGATAAAACCCGGTGTAATGAACTCAATTCTCTTGCGTTTTAACAGATTCAGTTCCAAACAAAATGTAGGTTTGGACACAACACAAATGGATGGCGGAAAATGATAAGTAGGAAGGTTTTGTCACAGTTATAATTTAATGCCGAGATATTGATGAGCAGACCAAGAGGGGTAAGAAACGAGTGTTTTTTTTCACCAAATTCTCGTATTATAAAGGAAATTAAGGTAAAACATTTTACACGTTTGGCGACTGAGAGTCATTGCAGATGAACACCTCAAACGGGGTCTTGTCTTTCCTATGATTAAATATAACTCCAGCGTTAGGCAAACATCAGCGACTGCCGTAATTCATTTGTGTATCAAAGACGAATATTGATATCATCTGTTTCTTCGCGCCATCAAAAGTTTCTACGACCATAGTTGCTAAAATTATGAGGCACATGCATATGTGCCTGCCAAAAATATTAATCTCAAGAACATTTTCCAGATATAGGAATAAGTCGATATTGCACTAGATATATTATCCCGTAGGTATACTGTCCTTCATTTGTAATATTATCTACCACATGAGGTCACACACTAGTCATCTAAAATATCGCAATTCCTTAAATGTATTTTAGTAGCTGTTGATCACAATGACATTAACTTTGGTTAAATATTATCTTATACTTTCTGTAAGCTAAATATTTGCAATAAAAACCTTTCATTTATATGCCAGTAAATTATGCTTCTCTTCACTCCCTTGTTCCTTAATAATTTAATCTAAATTTATTTCCCTTTATGCTTTGAATTCCTTTTATACACATTTCTATATTTTTAACTATAAAACATTACAATGAGTGAAACGAGTTGCGGTATTCAGAAGAAAAGCAAAGGCTGCTGCAGGATATAACAATAGGAAATAAAAACAGTAAGGTATGTGTATCTCCTGAGAAAGGTGGGATATACTAAACACGAACGCAGTGTACAAACCTTACAACGAACTCCACTATGGTGAACATAATTATGTTTTAAGGAGAAACCAAACCAAAAAAGGGGGAGGGGATGGGTGAAATATAATAAAATAAAAACATACAAATAATTATACTACGACACAAAGATAGACGCGAAAGTTGATACTAGGATCCATCTGGACTGTTTTGTGTTGTTGCTGTTATTTTTTTTTTTAAAATTCGCATATCCTTTTTAGAGGACATCGCTGTCAACAGCAGCATCTTTAAGCTGTCTGTTGATTTCTTGGCAAGATTAAGTTCAGTAGTTTGCCATTGCTCTCTGAGCGGCCGGCTCTGTTATCCCGCAAGTCACCAGCGGGGGACGAACCGCTCCTAGTTCTCGCCCGCTACGAGACTCTGCGTGATAAACGGGATTACGGAGAAAGTGTTGTAACTCCTCGGCCAGAGAGACCGGCGTTGCTGTTATTGCTAGTATTATTATTTGCATGATGTTGTTATGTTGTTATTGTTGTTATTATTATTGTTGTTGTTGTGATTGTTATAATTATTATTAATATTAATATTATATACATGTTATTATTGTTGTTATTTTTATTATCGTTGTTGATTGTGTTATTGTTATTGCGAATGTTCTTATTGTTGCTGTTGATGTTGCTGCTGTTATTGTTATTCTTGTTGCTGTTGTTATTATATTCATGTTGTTATTATAATTATTATTATTATTATTGTTGTTGTTATTATTATTATTGTTGTTGTTGTTGTTAATGGTGTCTTTGGGTGTTATAATTGCTGCTGTTAATGTTACTGTTGTTATTGTTGTTTTTGGTATAGCTATTATTGTTGTTATTATTATTGTATCATCATCATCATCATCATCATCATCATCATCATCATCATCATCATCATTATCATCATTATATATATAATTAGATTCACACAATTAACGTACAGCATAGACTGCAACATGCCCCAACCATTGTCTTACTCTAGGTGTTGTTCAGACAGACTCACAAAGAGAACTAGCAACTCGCATCAGAATAGAACAGTTCACATTCTTTGGGCATGTAATGAGAAGTGGAAAACTAGGACATGTTGTCACAACGGGAAAGCTAGAGGGGAGGAAATCCAGGGGAGAACAAGAGAGTATATGCTGGACAGTTTAACATCATGGCATGGAGGAACGTCTGTAACGGAAATAGGCGGCGGGACTCTAGACCGAAGGCTGTGGACAGACATGGTCACCAACGGCATACGGCATGGACTACAGGAAAAGAGGACACGTACAAAATTTATATTACAATATAATCGGATTTAACAGTGAACAAACAGGTTTATCCAACAAGAGCTCAGAAGTGTAAAAAAGATTGGTTATTACGATAAACAAAAATAAGAAAGTAAAATTAAAAACAGTGTATTCCCTTGGTGAATTTAAGCACAGAAGCCGCAAACAATATGTTGCACGATTGATGCCTGGCATATTTCCCAGCATCTCGTCAAGTGATGAAACGAGATGCTGGGATATATGCCAGGCAATAAAACGTATCACATATTGTTTGTGGCTTCTGTATTTAAAGAAAATAAAATGTTTTGGAGATGTATAAAAACATGGGCAGTCTGCGTGACCGCGGGAATTAAAACTCTTGAGCTTGAATTGCCAGTGTACAGAATTAGGTGTTGGGGAATCGTTCAGTACACGGGTCAACCGGGCTTCATCGTTGACTTCACGTTCAGAGAGTAATGGTGAACTACTGAATGTAACATTGTATACAAAATCAACCTGAGCTTGGAGTTTATCTCAACGTCCTGCAAAAGCCATAAAACATTGTTTTTTGTTTAACGATAAAGTCTAGAAAAGATATTTATGGAGGAAAGTTTACTAGCATCATTATTATGATGTGCCATGCCGATAAGCGTAAACGGTCATGTTTCGCCATTTCACTTGATCACCAGTGTCCTTGATAAGATCTGTGTACTTGTCTCGACCATGCCACTTGGCCAAGCCATCCAGGTAATTACTTCTCTGTCTGCTCCTTGTTCATTTCCAATCAATCTTGCCAGTTGTCACCGAGAACTCCCATTTATTTCTTCACATAACGTGTCAAAAAATTGTGACTGTATACGTCTAATTTCGCTAATCAGTTTACGGTTTTTATTTCTTTCTTGTAGGACATGGTCAATAGTGTTTATGTCTGTTCATGGTATTCTTTGCATTTTCCTCAGACACAACATGTCCATAGCCATCAGATGTTATTCAGCTTGTCTGTTCATTGCCGACGTCTCACATCCATATAAAAACACAGATTCTATGTAGCATCTCAACATGTTTTCCCGTGGCAATTGATATCTTTTAGTGGTCAGTATGTCTTTCATCTTTCAAAATGGCTACATCTGTCTCCATGGCGATTATTGATCAAATCTCATCAAGGCACCCCCCCCCCCCTCCTCCCTCCTTCCAATAATCAGATTACATGACTTTTCCGAGATAGTTGTACCGATTCACTTGTTTAAGAATATTCCCAGTTACTTGTATATTACATTGTAGCATTTCTCTCTTCCTTGTGACGTCCACAATCTTTGACAATTCTAACCATAGTTGTTCACTGTGTGGAACAAAGGCATATATTAAACTGTGCATATCCTGCTCATTGTCTGCATTCATCACTGTATCATCCGCATAGCTACTGTTATTGATGTTATGTCTGCAAATGATGATTCCTCTCATATCTAATGTTATTGATATTGCCTACCTACCTCAATGACGATTCATCTAATATCTAGATTTCCCAAGATATACGACAGGACCTATCACAAATAGATGGCGGAATGTGATAAGTACGGAGGTCTTGTCACAGTTATAACTGAATACCGAGACAGTGATGAGCGGACGGAGTAAAGGGTAAGATACGGGTGTATTTTGTCACCAAATTCTCGTAATAGACAGAAAACTAAGGTAAAATAAATTACATGTTTTGCGACTGAGAGTCATTGCAGCTGAATACCTCAAACGGTAGCTTGTCTTTGCTAGGATCAAATATAACTCCAGCGTTATGGTAAACATCAGCGACTGTCGTTTTTTTTTTTTTACTTGTGTATCAAAGACGAACATCGACATCCTCTGGTTTCTTTGCTCCATTAATAGTCTGTACGACTATATTTGCTATCATTACGAGGCACATGCACATGTGCCTGCCAAAAATATTAAGTTGGTGCAAGGATGTTTCATAACGATTGTTTATTGCAGTTGATATATTATCCGTATGTAGAGTGCACTTCCTTTATGATATTATCTACAACATCACATTTTGGAATTCTAAGATATCCCAATTACTTAAATTTATTTTATAGAGTTTGATCAGAGTGGCTATACTTTTCATTACATATTAAGCTATACCTTCCTCAGACGAATTATTTCCTGTACACAGTCTTCATTTTATTCCAATAAACTATTTCTCTTGTCTCCCTTGTTTAATAATGTCATTTCAATTTATTTCCCTTGATATCAAGAATGTGAAATAGAGATAGTAGGGAAAATTCTTCACCAAGTGGATAGTTTTAAATATATAGGGACATTTATAAATCCGGTGGAAGATGTACAACAGAGATCAAGAGCAGAATAGGGCAAGCAAAGGCTGCATTTAAAAAAATGAAGAATATCTTATGTAATAAGTCGCTAGCATTCAATGTAAGAAAGAGAGCGCTGAGGTGCTATATAGAACCTGTTTTGCTGTATGGCTGTGAATCTTGGAATATAAATAAACAAATTGGGAAGAGATTGGAAGCAACAAATATGTGGTTCCTTAGACGAATTGCTGCGAATTCCTTGGACTGCCAAACTAACTAACGACGAATGCCTTAAAGAGGCTGGCGAAACTACAACATTATATACAACAATAAGAAAGAAACAAACAGCTTTATTTTTGGTGGAAAGATCGAGGGGAAGATAGGCAGAGGCAGACCACGAGAGATGATGCTGCATGGATTGTGACGGTGGTATGGAGGAATATCAACGACAGAGTTGATCAAGAAAACCAAGGACAGAGATATGTGGAGAGTCATGAACGCCTATGCCAGTCGGCAAGGGCACTTGATGATGATGATGATATTAACAATTCCTGTTATATATATATATATATATATATATATATATATATATATATATATATATATATATATATATATATATATATATATATATATGAATGAAACCAGGGCCGTGCCTGCTATGATACAGAGAGGCAGAAGCATTTAGCGGCGCCGTAAGGAAGGTGGGGTGTGTATGTGTGTGGGTGGGGGGGGGGGTGGCAGAAGCAGCGAAATCAAAATACAATTTGAACTATTCAATAATTCAACATCTCGGCAATTCGAAAAGAAATAACATTTAAGGCGGCATTTCGAAGACTTGCATCATACTAAGAAAATCTACCGCACGGCAATGTATGAAACATTAAAATTATTGAAATGAGTTACAATATTCATAAGAGAAATAACGGCTGCTGTCATCAAGCGATGCTACAGGCATTATGGGATAAACTTCTCTCCCACCACACAAAAAGATTTGTCAGTCGTACGAGAGGAATTGATTACACATTTTATTGCCACTGGCTCTTTACATTACATAAATGCACAAAACTGTCTCTAATGCATCACACATGAATACACAGAATTTCCTATCACTAGTCGTCCCTAGCCCTACTGCTAAATCTATCTACTCGTCTAAAGAAATACGCATCGACGCTAAGCGATGTGTTCCCTACGAAGTCTGTCCCCAGTCTGACGATTCTCCGCGTGCTGATTACACAGTACGCGGAAGGACCTCGTGCGTACTTCGGCTTTTGCGTGCTACATCATTCAACACGCTTAGAGTAGTAGTCTACTCTTGAGTTCTATTCTAGTGCTTCGTGTCTATCACCTTGGCGTGATTATACCGTGACCAGAGTGCTTACTCTCTGGTTGACACTTCCGTGTCTCATGAGAGAACTGTTTACAGTTCCCCTCCCTATCTACTTCCTACACCTACCCTGCCCTCATGTTGGGGCACTGGGTTACCTCTAATCTACTTGAGGTAGACCACTCATTCAGGGTGGTCTTCCCTCCTATCTATTTCAGTCTTTGACACACACCCTCCCCTCCTGTGTTGCATTACAAACTTTGACTCCTGGTTGTGACGCAAGAGGTTTCTAAAAATTAGTGTATCTAATTTTTTTGTCAAAGACTTGGTTATGGGTAACCCAATAGACCTCTACTGACTATTGTCACAATGTAGTATTACTTTACTTGGCTACTGGTGATCGCCACAAACTTGTCTGGTTGGCGTGAGATCTCTTCTCAACCGCAATATTATATTTATTAGAGGTTTGTCTGAACCGGACCATTGTCTTATAAGACCTGCCCTCAAATAGTAAATTAACTTACTACCCATACAAAGTTGATTTTCTTAGGATCAACACACGAATTGCTTCATGTCCCCCCATATAATATTAAATAATCCTTGCACAAGCTGTGTGCGACAGGCTTTACCTATCTCGCTTCCGCGTGTAAAGTTATCTTTCACTGTTAATTTAGTGTTTCGCTGTCTATTGTGTCCCCTGACCCGGAGTTATCTCCCTTGTTCTAAAAATTGTATGCCCTTTACATGTTTGTTTTTCTGATTGTTTGCGTGTTTGGATGTAACTAATCTTATAATTTACCTTCTAACATGTGTGTCTGTCTATAATTTGTATGTAAGTTAGTTTTCAAGTGCCATAATTCGGTTAAATGTGATCACAAACAAGTGTATACCACTAATTCGTGACATTTCCGTCTTATGAGACTTAAAATACTTTTTCTAAGGTATACACTAAACTACACACAACACATTCGAGACAGTATATCTCAACATTGAAAGCAAACGCTTGACGCAGACAAATAATAAAAAGTCGCGTTGAGCGGCAGAAAAAATCCGCTGGTTGTCCTAACTCTCCATTGTATATTTTCCATTTTCTCTTACTTTCACACTTCTGTCACACATCTTTTATCCTCCCAGTTAGTTAAAAACCTTGAAGTGACACTGTACAAGTTTGGCTCAGTTTGAAAAGAGTTGAGCTTAATGACTGTGCGTAACTTACTGCACTAGTCATGTATTTACAAAATATTTACATGGATGAAATAGGGGTGATAGTTTGTATCCTTATAATACTAAACACTACATTCTTTTGAAATACTAATACTACTTCTATAACTATATATATTCTAATTTGTTGCACAAAAATAACCTAATTTAAGGGAAGTATTCTAACTAACTAAAAAAATGCAAATGATGTGCGATGAGTTATGTCCCTTTCTGAAATGAGTAATGTGAAATTTAACAAAATCATAAATAATGGGTTATTATTATTATTTAAAAAAATGTTTTAATGTCTACGTGAAAAAATATGATTAATAACTTTAGTATACATGGTGAAATGTATAATCCTTTTATTCTATAAGGTATAAACTACTTTTAATTCTAAATGATGAGGTTGTTAAAGTGTTTATCAAGATGGAATGAAATAATGTGAAATGAAATGTACTAATTGGTACTGTTCCTATCTTAACTTTTTATCCTCGTCTTTAATTAGCTATTATTAAATTTAAAGTACTATCCTAAGTAAGTGGGTAAATTAGTGATTTATCTAAACTACAAAAAAAAATCTATTATATTCCCTAAATCTAATTTAAATCTATATTAAAGTAATTAATCTACCTATAATTTCTCACTATATTAAAAGCATGTTATAATACATATCACAATAAATAAATATATATACATAGTATTTAACTACCTCCGGTTAGTGGTTGCCATAATGTTCAGACATTGCTTTCGTTGGCACAGTTCATAGATACATAATTGTCCTGGGTATATTAAATACACTACACAGTCATACTTGTGTCTTATGGGTATTCTTCCACTCGTAGAGTCTGCTGTTGTCGTAGACATGTATATTCGTGTCTGTTATTTATGCATTGTTCTGACACTGCTCTTCCATGATTCACACAGGTGATTCACCGGAACACAAATGGAGCATAGTAATTAATGAGCTGTCTATGTACACACGGTGATTTACTTGTTCTTGGAGCACAGTTCTTATTCTGCTGTCTATGGACACATGGTAGTTCACTGTTCTTAGCACACAGTCCTGATCATAATGTCTATGTATTACATAGGATATTTTACACAGGATATTCTAAGTGTACTAAATTGCATATCTTACATTACATTTTCATGTGGTGTATCAGGTATTTCTACCTCAGATGGTCGACTCAGGGTATCAGCAAGAATGTTGTCTCTACCCTTAATATGCTCTATACTAAAAGTATAATTTTGTAATATTAACGACCACCTGTAGATGCGGTCATTGCGATGCACCCCACTTTGTATGACCGTGATTGGGGAGTTGTCGGTCTGTACTACGAAGTGATTACCCGCTAGAAATCGATGTAACTTCCTTACTGAATAGATGACACTTAGGGCTTCCAACTCTGATATGGAGTATCTGGACTCAGCATGTGTGATCTTGCGGCTCACATAGCAAATTGGATGGAAGATGCCATCGTAGAACTGGCCTAGTACTGCAGCGATGGAAATCCTGCTGGCATCTGTCCTAAGATAAAAAACGAGCCTAGGATTAGGCAAACGCAGGATTGGTACATTACTACATAGGAGTTTCAATTTTGACAATGCAGAAATTAATAATGCATCTTTGACATCTAATTTTACTGATGCTTTCAAAACATTTGAAAATACACTTGTGATTTCAGCTAAGTTAGGTATGAACTTACTATAATAATTTACTAAACCCAAAAGGCTCCTGACCTGCTTCTTTGTTGTAGGCATGGTCAGGTTCATAATTTTAGTAACAATTCTATTGTCAGTTTTTAGTTGTTCTTGTGAAATGACATGACCCAAAAAATCAATTTCTTGTAGGCCCAGTTCAACTTTGCTAGGTTTGACAGTGAGACCGAAGAGTCGCAACCTATCGAAGACATGTCTTAGTTTCAGTAAGTGTGTTGTCCAGTCGTCTGTATGGACACAAATATCATCTATATATGTCACCGTATTCGTCACTCCATGTAGTTGCATCCTATAAAAGAAGCATTTGACTGCACGCCTGTATGCAGTTCTCTTGTTTTGTTGCTTCTTAATGACATTCTCAAGATGTGCCGGATAGTTAGGCGATTTATCATACATAAAATAAGTGTCATGCAAAAGTTGACAGTGGACACATTTCGACACTTTCTTATCTTTATTGTCGACTCTATGAAATGGTTTTCTATTACTCTGATAGTTTTTAGGTAGGTCCTTTACAAAAGAAACTATTTCAGAGTCGCTATTTGGAGTCTTAAAAATATCTCTATTTGAGGAAAAATATGCAGAGCCTTTCTTTTCAAATTGTTCTATGGTCTCAATGTCTGACTGCTGCAGGAATTTAGCAAAAGGAGATGGTATAGTGGATATGACTTTATCCATGGCTATTAAATTTTTAAGTCTGTCAAAGTCTTTTCCTATGTTAGCTGCATTAAGCCACCTATTTAGTACACTTTGGACATTTGAGACATAATCAATGAAAGTCTCACTAGGTTTTGGTTTTAAATTTGAGAACTGAACCTGATACCCAGGGGCATCAAGTAAAAAGTGTTGCATTATCCTATCATGGATGTACTGATAGTTAGATCTAAGATCAGTTGGTATTGATTCTATCACTTTAAGGGGCTCACCACTCAGGTTCTTCATATAAATCATAGCCCACATCTCTATTGGAACTTGGTGGTATTTAAACTGATACTCGACATTTTCTAGTCCAGGCTGATATGGAATCTTCTTTACAGAATGGTTTAATAATATTTTTGTATTTATTGAACTTATTTTCTTCTTGTTGACTTTTTAGTTTAGTAGCAGAGATCTCTACGTGTGAGTCTACATCCATACCTTTCATCTTTAACTGTGTCTCTGATTCCACTTGTATTTGTTTTTCCTTAACTCTTACCATTTCATCTATCTCTTTTTGCTTTAGTTCTTTCTCCTGATCTAACTGCTTTTGTTTTAACTCTAATTCCTTCTGTTTAATTTCCTTATCATGTTCTAACTGTTGTTGCTTAATCTCCTTATCATGTTCTAGCTGTTTTTGTTTTGTTATCTCAGCTAGTTCTGCAATCTCCTTTTGGTGTTGTCTTTCTCGTGCGCGTTCATCTCTCTCCGCATCCTCTTTTCGTGTCCGTTCAGCTCTCTCAGCATCTTTTGCTTCTTTAAATTTTTTATCAGCATATTGTTCTAGCTCCTTTCCTGTGTATTGTAATTCTTTGCCTGCTTTTATGAAATCAGATAAAGTTGCCATGTTGTTGGCTAATTAGTTACTGTTGACAGGCACTGAACTCTTTTATTCACTTATTTATATTTGATATGTTATGTTTCTTAATCACTGAGCACTACAAATTGTACTCTTTGTTTATAACCTGGAAAATTTTATCCTGAAAAAACCAGAGCACAAAAATATGCTAATGCATCACACACTGAAAAAGAGATGCATTATTAATCACATTGCATGCCAAATATGTTGAGTATACTCATCTTAATGTTCCCGAAAATCAGGCACACCCGTTTGGCAACTCAGGTCCCCTCGTTTGGCACCTCGGCATACACACGAGTTTTCTAACCAGCTGTTGTTCACCCTGGTTCACAGAGCAGCAACAATTAACAAATTGCAAGCGACATATAATTTTTGACAATTTGGTACAATCACAATGACATGCACCCGGACAAATACAATGTAGATTAACTAATATTAAATGTCAATGTCCTGTCTTCGTTCTACCGTTTTATGCCTTTCGTTCCTAATCTAGTTTAATCTATGGAAGTGTTGTGCAGACCAAGTCTAATTTGCATAGCCAAAAGTAGTGCCATCGCGACGGTAAACAAATAGAAAAAGTACGAAAAAAATTCAATAACTGCTTTGAAATAAATATAAATGTAGTAATAATGTTTAAATAAATATATTCATTCACTAACGTAAATAAACAAATAATAGTTAATATAAAGCACAGATTCAGGCGGGCAGCGGCTTGGCGATTTGTAAACACTCAGATGCTGAATGCAAATGGCGTAAAACAACTGCTTGTCAATCGCAATACGTCAGAGGCGCAGCGCTATTTTTAGCTTGCAAAAATCGATAATGTTGCCGGCCTGTGTATCGCTCCGCCATGAATCATCTTTGATAATTATTCATAAACAAATAAGTAATTACATAAATAAATGAAAGAAAAACATAATATCAATACTTACAACTTCGAAGAACACATGAATATAAGTACACAATATTTCACTAAACACAAATAAACATTATTTTGTCACGATAGGCACAGCTTAGCTCGCAACTCGTTCTAGTCTGCACACGTCATCAGTCATTGACACAAATTAAACCTTGTAATTCACTACTAGTAACCTTAGTCTAGAGCCGTGGGTAAGTGTAATAGCTTGAACATTTGTCCAAGCCACACTTCTGACACCACATTAATCCTAGCCTGTCAGCAACCGATGTTTCAGGCATCATAGGATTACTTCTCTCGCACCACACAAGGAACTTGCAAGTCGTGTGAGAGGAAATGGATGATACATTTTATTGCCGTTGGCTCTTTACATTTACAAAACAGTCGCTATCAAATCACACAAAGCCACAGAATTGCCTATCACTAGTTTCCTAACCCTATTGCTAATCTCTATCTACTTGGCTACAAAAAACTCCTATCGACACTAAACGGTGCGCTTGCTACGAAGTCAGTCCCCAGTCTGACTTTCCTACTCGCGTGGCTACACAGCACGCGGAAGGACCTTGTGCGTCCTTCGGCTTTTTGCGTGCTGTCACACTCAGCACGCTTATAGCAGCCGTCTCCTATTGAGTGGCAATCCACTTCTCTGTGGCTATCACGTAGGCGTGATTCTGCCGTGACCAGAGTACTAACTATCTGGTCGATACCTCCGTGTCTCATGAGAGAACTAGTTAATAGTTCCCCTTCCTATCACCTACCCTGCCCTCATATCGGGGCACTGTGTTACCTCTAATCTACTTGAGGTTGACCACTCTTCCCGGTGGTCTTCTATCTTGAGACAGACCTCAGACCTCTCTACGTCAGTCTTTGACAGAAGAAATGTCTTAGTTTCAGTAAGTGTGTTGTCCAGTCGTCTGTATGGACACAAATATCATCTATATATGTCACCGTATTCGTCACTCCATGTAGTAAATCTCTAGTTAGGCGTACGAAAGTGGCAGGAGCGTTACGAAGTCCGAAAGGAAGAAACCGCCACTCGTAAAGACCTAAAGGTGTTGAGAATGCAGTAAGATGGATGGATTGAGTCTGCATAGGGACCTGCCAATATCCCTTAGTAAGGTCTCATTTAGAGAAGATTTTGGAGGTGGACATATCAAGGATAAGATCTTCGCAGGAAGGAATTGGTTCTGCGTAGATCTTAGTGACATTGTTGAGTTTTCTATAGTCCACACAGAGACGAATTGTGGAATCTTTTTTCTTGACCAAGACGATTGGAAAGGAGTACTCAGATGTAGATTTCTGGATGATTCCACTAGCTTCTAAATTAAGAATTTCCTTATTCAGACTTTCTCTGTAGCTAAGTGGGATAGAGTACGGCCTGCATTTGATAGGCTTAGAGTCCGAAAGAAGGATGGAGTGCTCGATCCTGTCCGTCCTACCTGGAATGTCGGAAAATATGTCCTTATATTCCGTCACTAATTCTATTGTCTGTCGTCGTTGTTCTTCTGTTAGTCCCGGTTCTAACCGTATACAATCTAATGTCGCAGTCTTGTCTACAATTGGAACAGGTAGTTCCATCCCGTCGTCGTCTACCTGATTCAGTACGGTTGTGGTGCTAAGTGCGTTTTCTGTATGCTCACTAGGTGTATGCATATTGTCGGCTTTGCCAGTCTCGCTAACTAGTGTAGTTGCGTTGTGTATGTCCGTCGTCTTATCAATAGGTGTGGGTGCATTGTGTTCGTCTGTCTCTAGTTCTGTCTCTTGTCGTGAAAAGTAGGGTTTCAACATGTTGATATGAAATATCTTTAAGTGTCCGTTTATCGATATTTCATAATCGACATCTGAAATTTTTCGTACCACTTTGAATGGCCCTTGCCATGAGGTCAATAATAAATTCCGTTTGTCTGGGAGTAAAAGCAGTATGTCTTGATCTGGTTCAAGATTAATAGTCCTCGCACCTCTATTTGCGTATTGGCGGTAGATTTGACCCTTCCTCTCCAAAGCTGCCTTGGCTATGATACACGATTTCATAATTTTATCTCGTGTTTCTGTTACCATTTCATAAGGTGTTTTAAGGGTTGGAATTTCAATTGCATTAGTTACTAACTGATGGTAAATTGTTAGGGGTCAAAGTGGGTTAGCCCCGTATACTAATTCAAACGGTGAGAAACCCGTGCTTGAATGGGGAATCTCCCGATAGGCGAACAGCACTGTTGGCAACAGGGTATCCCATTCAGCTGGGTTTTCTGCTGTCACCTTAGCCAGCATATGCTTTAGGTCTCCGTTAATTTTCTCTACTATTCCATTGCTGGCTGGATGATAAGCTGTTGTAAAATGCTGTTTAATTCCTAACATTTTCGTAAGGGCTTGCGTTGCAGCCGATATGAATTGGTTTCCACGGTCGGATAAGATGGTACGTGGAAATCCGAATCGTGAGAACAAATGTAGAAATACATTGGTAATATCTTTGGAGGTTATGTATTTCAAAGCTACTGCCTCAACCCACCTCGAACATATGTCTACTAGCGTTAAGATGAAGCGATTTCCTTTGCTGGACACCTGGTTCAGGGGTCCAACAATATCTACCGCCACACTCTCAAATGGCCTAGAAGCCAGTGTTGAAGGTTGTACTTCAGCTGTAGGATGTCTACCCTTACGTACTAGTTGTTGACAGACATTACATGAACGACAAAATACTTGTATGTCATTACAAAGACCTGGCCAATAAAAATGAGCCTGAATTCTGGCCCTGGTTTTGTCGTATGCAAGGTGACCAGCAAACGGTGACTCGTGTGCAATCTTTAGCACAGTTAGGCGGTGTTGTACAGGTAACACCGTTTGCTGAATCTCATGGTTGCCAGTTGTATAATAACGAGTAAGAATACCATTATTAAGTCTAAAGAACCATGATGCGTTTTTTGTTACTTTGGCTTTTCTTTTAATAGTTTTAGATATGGAGACACACTCGGATCAGCTTTTTGCTGGTCTATGAAGTTTTGTCTGGTGGTATCATCCGTGCTAGTTGGTGATAGCAACAGTAGTCTTTCTTCCTGTAGTGTGTCTTGATGCTTAATAGTATCTGCTCTGGTTGTTGCATTAGCTGCATTTAATTTTTCCCATGCAGCTATTTCTTCGTTAGTGCAATGCTTCATTTGGGGTAAGCATCCAAAATTAAATCAGTACAAGGGTTATCTAAAATAGCACATGTAAAGGTACGAGAAAGGAAATGAGTGTTTAATACGGGCTCTTGCCAACGGGTAAATTTCAATATTACCCGAAAAGGTTCGGCATTTGACTGAGTCACCTGTATAATCATTTGGATTCACCAGTTCCTTTCTAAGACCGATAAGAGTGCTCCCACTGTCAAGCAAACATTGGCATGGTATTTCGTTGACCAATGCATATTACACTCTCAGTGGAGAATGGTACTGTATGTCCACATTCTAATTTTCCGTCTGCATGAAATTGGTGACATCGCTCACAACTGTCAAAGCTTAATATATCGTTTACACAACAAACATCTTCAGATTGATTAACAGGTAATTCATTCTCGACCTCACAGTCAGTCTCACTTCCACTATCAGAAGATGTATCAATCAAAATTGCACTGTTGGCCTTCATTCTTTGGCGGCCTAGGCATTTATTGGAATAATGCCCGTAGCTAGAACAGAAGAAACATTTGACTGCACGCCTGTATGCATTTCTCTTGTTTTGTTGTTTCTTAATGACCATCTCAAGATGTGTTGGATAGTTTGGTGATATATCACACATAGAGTAAGTATCATGAAAAAGTTGGCAATACACACATTTAGGCAATTTTTGATCTTTCTTGTCGACTCTCTTAAATGGTTTTTTATTGCTACGATAGCTTTTAGGTTGGTCCTTAACAAAAGAGACTATTTCAGAGTCGATGTTTGATGTTTTAAAAATTTCTCTATTCGAGGAAAAATATGCGGAGCCTTTCTTCTCGAATTGTTATATTGTTTCGATGTCTGACTGCTGAAGGAAATTAGCGAAAGGAGTTGGGACTGTGGATATGACTTTATCCATTGCTATCAAGTTCTATAATCGATGACATAATCGATGAAGGTCTCACTTGGTTTTGGTTTTAAGTTAGAAAACTGCACTTGATACCCAGGGGCATCAAGTAAAAAATGTTGCATTATTCTATCATGAATGTACTGATGGTTAGATCTAAGATCAGTTGGTATTGATTCAATAACTTTAAGGGGCTCCCCACTGAGGTTTTTCATGTAGATCATGGCCCACATATCGATTGGTACTTGATGGTATTTAAGCTGATATTCGACATTTTCTGTCCATGCTGAAATGGAATCTTCTTTGCAGAATGGCTTAATAATATTTTTGTATTTATTGAGTTTATTCGCTTCTTGCTGACTCTTTAGTTTTGTAGTGGAGATCTCTAGGTGTGAATCTACTTCCATACCTTTCATCTTTAACTGTGTCTCTGATTCAATCTGTATTTGTTTTTCTTTCACTCTTGCCATTTCATCTATCTCTTTTTGCTTTAACTCTCTCTCCTGATCTAATTGTTTTTGTTTTAACTCTAATTCTTTTTGTTTTACCTCTAATTCTTTTTGTTTAATATCGTTATCTTGATCTAACTGTTTCTGTTTTGTTATCTCAGCTAGTTCTACAATCTCCTTCTGGTGTTGTCTTTCTTGTTCTCCAATCTCCTTCTGATGTTGTCTTTCTCGTGCACGTTCGTCTCTCTCGGCATCTTTTACTTCCCTAAATCTTTGATCAGCATATTGCTCTAATTCCTTTCCTGTGTGTCCTAATACCTTGCCTGCTTGTATGAAATCAGCTAAAGTTGACATGTTGTTGGATAATTAGCTAGAGTTGATAGGTACTCAAATATTTACTCAGGTATATTAGCTATGTTGAGTTTTTAAATGCCTGTATACAAAAAAATATTATCAGATTACACCCTGAAAAAGAGATGCATTATTAATTATATTGCATTCAAAATAATTTGGGTATACTCATCTCAGCAATCCAGAACAATCAGGTACATTCGTTTGGCACCTCAGGTACAATCGTTTGGCACCTTGACATACACCTTGCGTTACTCTTATACACCGCTCTTGTTATACCTGGTTTACAAGAGCATCCATAATTAACTATTTGTAAACGACATATGACTTAGACATTTGTTTGACATTTACAATCACATGGCCCCCGGACAACACAATGTGGTATAGTTAATAGTAAATGTCACTGTCCTGTCTTCGTTCTAATGTCTTCTGCGTTCCCTAACTATTGCTGTTTAATTTATGAAAGTGCTGTGCAGACGGAATCTTATTTGCATAAAGAAAGTAGTGCCATCGTGACCGGTAGAAAATAGAAAAAGTATACAAATAATTAAATAAACTCTTGAAATAAATATAACGGTAATAATAATGTTCAAATAAATAAATATATTCAATAAATAGCTTGTATAAACAATTAATATTCAATATAAGCCAACGATTCAGGCGAGCAGCCGCTTGGCGATTTGTAAACAATCTGTCGCTGATTGCAAATGGCGTAGGGCAGCTGTTTGTCAACCGCGATACGTCACAGGCGCAGCGCTATTTTTAGATTGGAAAAATCGATATTGTCGCCGGCGAATTTTTTTATGTATTGCTCCGTCATGAATCATATTTGATAAATACTCATAAATAAATCAATAATTGTAGAAATAAATGATACAAAACATAATAAAAAAAATTCAAATCAGAAGAAAACATGTTTCATACAGTTTCAAACATTTTACTAAGCATAAATAAATGTTAATCGGTCACGATGGGCACAGCTCGCATCTTGTTCTAGTCTGCACACGCCATTTTACACTAACACAAATTAAACCCTGGGGATAACCGGGTTTTGCTTGAATCCCTCCCTTTTTTTTGGTTGGCCGGGTTTTTTTAATTTTTTTAAAAACGAGTAAGAATACCATTATTAAGTCTAAAGAACCATGATGCGTTTTTTGTTACTTTGGCTTTTCCTTTTAATAGTTTTAGATATGGAGACACACTCGGATCAGCTTTTTGCTGGTCTATGAAGTTTTGTTCTGGTGGTATCATCCGTGCTAGTTGGTGATAGCAACAGTAGTCTTTCTTCCTGTAGTGTGTCTTGATGCTTAATAGTATTGCTCTGGTTGTTGCATTAGCTGCATTTAAATTTTTCCCATGCAGCTATTTCTTCGTTAGTGCAATGCTTCATTTGGGGTAAGCATCCCAAAATTAAATCAGTACAAGGGTTATCTAAAATAGCACATGTAAAGGTACGAGAAAGGAAATGAGTGTTAATACGGGCTCTTGCCAACTGGTAAATTTCAATATTACCCGAAAAGGTTCGGCATTTGACTGAGTCACCTGTATAATCATTTGGATTCACCAGTTCCTTTCTAAGACCGATAAGAGTGCTCCCACTGTCAAGCAAACATTGGCATGGTATTTCGTTGACCAATGCATATTACACTCTCAGTGGAGAATGGTACTGTATGTCCACATTCTAATTTTCCGTCTGCATGAAATTGGTGACATCGCTCACAACTGTCAAAGCTTAATATATCGTTTACACAACAAACATCTTCAGATTGATTAACAGGTAATTCATTCTCGACCTCACAGTCAGTCTCACTTCCACTATCAGAAGATGTATCAATCAAAATTGCACTGTTGGCCTTCATTCTTTGCCAGCCTAGGCATTTATTGGAATAATGCCCGTAGCTAGAACAGAAGAAACATTTGACTGCACGCCTGTATGCATTTCTCTTGTTTTGTTGTTTCTTAATGACCATCTCAAGATGTGTTGGATAGTTTGGTGATATATCACACATAGAGTAAGTATCATGAAAAAGTTGGCAATACACACATTTAGGCAATTTTTGATCTTTCTTGTCGACTCTCTTAAATGGTTTTTTATTGCTACGATAGCTTTTAGGTTGGTCCTTAACAAAAGAGACTATTTCAGAGTCGATGTTTGATGTTTTAAAAATTTCTCTATTCGAGGAAAAATATGCGGAGCCTTTCTTCTCGAATTGTTATATTGTTTCGATGTCTGACTGCTGAAGGAAATTAGCGAAAGGAGTTGGGACTGTGGATATGACTTTATCCATTGCTATCAAGTTCTATAATCGATGACATAATCGATGAAGGTCTCACTTGGTTTTGGTTTTAAGTTAGAAAACTGCACTTGATACCCAGGGGCATCAAGTAAAAAATGTTGCATTATTCTATCATGAATGTACTGATGGTTAGATCTAAGATCAGTTGGTATTGATTCAATAACTTTAAGGGGCTCCCCACTGAGGTTTTTCATGTAGATCATGGCCCACATATCGATTGGTACTTGATGGTATTTAAGCTGATATTCGACATTTTCTGTCCATGCTGAAATGGAATCTTCTTTGCAGAATGGCTTAATAATATTTTTGTATTTATTGAGTTTATTCTCTTCTTGCTGACTCTTTAGTTTTGTAGTGGAGATCTCTAGGTGTGAATCTACTTCCATACCTTTCATCTTTAACTGTGTCTCTGATTCAATCTGTATTTGTTTTTCTTTCACTCTTGCCATTTCATCTATCTCTTTTTGCTTTAACTCTCTCTCCTGATCTAATTGTTTTTGTTTTAACTCTAATTCTTTTTGTTTTACCTCTAATTCTTTTTGTTTAATATCGTTATCTTGATCTAACTGTTTCTGTTTTGTTATCTCAGCTAGTTCTACAATCTCCTTCTGGTGTTGTCTTTCTTGTTCTCCAATCTCCTTCTGATGTTGTCTTTCTCGTGCACGTTCGTCTCTCTCGGCATCTTTTACTTCCCTAAATCTTTGATCAGCATATTGCTCTAATTCCTTTCCTGTGTGTCCTAATACCTTGCCTGCTTGTATGAAATCAGCTAAAGTTGACATGTTGTTGGATAATTAGCTAGAGTTGATAGGTACTCAAATATTTACTCAGGTATATTAGCTATGTTGAGTTTTTAAATGCCTGTATACAAAAAATATTATCAGATTACACCCTGAAAAAGAGATGCATTATTAATTATATTGCATTCAAAATAATTTGGGTATACTCATCTCAGCAATCCAGAACAATCAGGTACATTCGTTTGGCACCTCAGGTACAATCGTTTGGCACCTTGACATACACCTTGCGTTACTCTTATACACCGCTCTTGTTATACCTGGTTTACAAGAGCATCAATAATTAACTATTTGTAAACGACATATGACTTTAGACATTTGTTTGACATTTACAATCACATGCCCCCGGACAACACAATGTGGTATAGTTAATAGTAAATGTCACTGTCCTGTCTTCGTTCTAATGTCTTCTGCGTTCCCTAACTATTGCTGTTTAATTTATGAAAGTGCTGTGCAGACGGAATCTTATTTGCATAAAGAAAGTAGTGCCATCGTGACGGTAGAAAATAGAAAAAGTATACAAATAATTAAATAAACTCTTTGAAATAAATATAACGGTAATAATAATGTTCAAATAAATAAATATATTCAATAAATAGCTTGTATAAACAATTAATATTCAATATAAGCCAACGATTCAGGCGAGCAGCCGCTTGGCGATTTGTAAACAATCTGTCGCTGATTGCAAATGGCGTAGGGCAGCTGTTTGTCAACCGCGATACGTCACAGGCGCAGCGCTATTTTTAGATTGGAAAAATCGATATTGTCGCCGGCGAATTTTTTTATGTATTGCTCCGTCATGAATCATATTTGATAAATACTCATAAATAAATCAATAATTGTAGAAATAAATGATACAAAACTATAATAATAATACTTACAAATCAGAAGAAAACATGTTCATACAGTACAAACACTTCACTAAGCATAAATAAATGTTAATCGGTCACGATGGGCACAGCTCGCATCTTGTTCTAGTCTGCACACGCCATTTTACACTAACACAAATTAAACCCTGTGATAACCTTACAGTAATACTATTCTAGAGCCGTGGGTGAGTGTTTTAGCTTGAACAATTGTCCAAGCTACACTTCTGACACCACTTTTATCCTAGCCTGTCATCAAGCGATGCTACAGGCATTATGGGATAAACTTCTCTCGCACCACACAAAAAGATTTGTCAGTCGTACGAGAGGAATTGATTACACATGTTATTGCCACTGGCTCTTTACATTACATAAATGCACAAAACTGTCTCTAATGCATCACACATGAATACATAGAATTTCCTATCACTAGTCGTCCCTAGCCCTACTGCTAAATCTATCTACTCGTCTAAAGAAATACGCATCGACGCTAAGCGATGTGTTCCCTACGAAGTCTGTCCCCAGTCTGACGATTCTCCGCGTGCTGATTACACAGTACGCGGAAGGACTTCGTGCGTACTTCGGCTTTTGCGTGCTACATCATTCAACACGCTTAGAGTAGTAGTCTACTCTTGAGTTCTATTCTAGTGCTTCGTGTCTATCACCTTGGCGTGATTATACCGTGACCAGAGTGCTTACTCTCTGGTTGACACTTCCGTGTCTCATGAGAGAACTGTTTACAGTTCCCCTCCCTATCTACTTCCTACACCTACCCTGCCCTCATGTTGGCGCACTGGGTTACCTCTAATCTACTTGAGGTAGACCACTCATTCAGGGTGGTCTTCCCTCCTATCTATTTCAGTCTTTGAGTTACAATATTCATAAGAGAAATAACGGCTGCAGCAGGATGTATTAAAAAGAAATAAAAACAGTTAGGCACGTGTAACTCCAGCGAAAAAGTGAGATATACTAAACACTGTAATATTTTCAAACACAACATAGTCATTGAAAAATACACCATATACCGTTACAACGAACTCCACAATGGTGAACATGCACTATAAAAAGGGGAGAAAGTGGGGAATTGTAAAATATAACAACATCAAAAATTAAAATAACGTGTCAAAAATAATTGTGTCTACGACTAAATTCTCCAATCACTTTACGGTTTTTATTTGTTTCTTGTAGGACTTGGTCATTAGTTTTTCTGTCTGTCTTGGTATTCTTCGGTATTCGTTAATGATGTTACGCCCCCCCTCCCCAATAATGATTCTACTCATATCTAAAGCTATTGATGTCATGTTCCCCCATTTGTGATTCCTCTCATATTGTGTACAAAAGAAGTCGGAAAAGAGGAAGACCACAACGTAGATTGACTTGACTTGAAAAACAAAATTTCCAAATTCAGCCTCGTTCAAACTGCTTCTTTCAGCTGTGGTTATTGTGGAAGTCAGTGTTTTTTGTATGTGTATTCACCCTGATTCTTGTGCCATGCTCTCTTATGAGTTGGTCCTGATCCCGACTGGTTTTATCTGCTTTTGTGTCTGTGACGTCAGCTGGGGATTGGTGGCGGCTGCCTTTTGTGCCCGTCTCCTCTGGTGGTGTCTGTTGTTAGTGAAGGCTGCTGGTTCGTCTGGCTTGACTGGTTGCAGTCCTTATAAGGAATTTTTATTTGGTTGTTTGCTTCCTTATTTTGTGTATTTTATTTAGCAGCTTTTCGATGTTTTCATTTTCTTGTTTGTACAATATCTCTCCCCTCTCCCTCTCGATTCTGTTGCGCCTGTTTGCCATTTCGCGTCTTCTGCTTTCTATTTTCCAATCGTATTCTGCTTGCTCGAGTTCATTCATTTTAGCCGTTTCTAGGAGCTCCTCTAGGGTCATTGGAAGAGGGTAATCTGTGCCGCCGTCACTCTCCTCCCCTATGATTTCTCCAGTGGTCTGGTGGTATATCGGTTTCCTCTTGGAGTACGGTAGCGTCTCGGCCTTTTGTTGGGTTTCATCTTGCGGCTTTTCTGTGATCTTTACCTTGGCTTCAGCTGGTTTGCTTTGGGTTAGCTCTCTTTTTAGCTTTCTCTCTCCGTTGTGATGTCCCGTAGAATCTCTTCATTCTTCGTTGTCGTCTGTGCCATATGTTCCACTTCTTGCTTGATGTTTCGCTGTATCTTCTGTATTTCAGCCAGCAGCTTGTCATTGTCGCTGGTCGGTGCCGGTGTTTGAAGTAGCTTGATTTGCTTCTTTAGCTCATCTATCTGGTCTTGCAGTTGAGCTTTCTCCGCTTGTGAGATGCTTGTGGCTGTCTCGCACCTCCGCCTTGCTTCGTTGTATGGTGTCTTTGTGTTGATGGCAAACTATAACACGTCTCTGTGTCGTTGCAGGTACGGACAGCCCAGTTATCTTGCTCCATGCTTGCCCATACAGTTGGCGCACTTTCTTTTGTTGTTGGGTGCTCGGAAGTCCGTGTCCAGTTTGTCCAGCGGGCACTCTTTGAAGGCGTGGTGATCGGCGCAGTACCGGAAGATTTCCGTCTTACTGCGACACGCTGCTCTGCTGTGGTCGGCCCTCTGGCATCTGGAACATTGGTTGACTCTTGGGATGAATCTCTTTGGCTGTTGTATCTTCTTGTTGATTGATACTGTGGTCGGCATCTCGCTGCCCTCTGTCGTCATCACCGCCAAGGTTGTAGGAATCTTGGAGTAGGTGAGGAGCCGCTCTGCCTTCAAGAATCGGATGTGGAGATTCTCTTCTGGAAACTGCTTCATGATTTCTTCATCTAATAGCTCCACTTTGATACGCTTGACAACCCACTTGCTTGTCGGTGAGACGACGTTTCCGACTCTGGTGTCTTTCTCCTTCCTCTGCTTCTCAGAAGGTTTAGCTCTTGTTTGTGGTGGGTTGTCGTCGTCCTTCCTCGTGGTAGCTTCGTTAGAGCTTACCTGAGGTTATTGTTGTTTGCTGCAGCTCGCAGGTAGATTCTCTCCGCTCGTCTTCTTGTCGACTCTCACGCTGCACATATGGTGGTCACGTGTCTTTTGGTGTTCTTGCAACGTGCCACTTTCCACCGTATCAGGCTGCTCGACTTGTTCAGGTGACGTAGATGGATTATTGATATAATACGTAGTTTACACATGACAGCAAGAGAGGCATGCAACTGAGAGACATTTAAATAGACTGTTATGGGAGTAAAGGTCTAGACAGGACAAGCGAACTGGTTACACCACCTGCCTCGCGGTCCGACGGTTGAGGGTTTGATTCCGGCGTACGTCGTTTGGGTCGCCACTGCAGCTTTCTCAGAGAAACCCTGGGATTTGTCGCTGGAGTTCGGTAGTTCGTACTTTGTGCTACGCATCCGGCATGCCGCCCTGCGAAAAGATACTCAGCCATAAAACCCGGGTGAAACGAAGAGGATCCTCGCGCCTTTTAATAGATTCGGTTCTAAACAAAAAGTATGTTTGAACCTAACTAAAATGGCGGAAAATGATAAATAGGGAGGTCTTGTCACAGTTATGACTTAATGAAGCGACAGTGATGAGCAGACCATTCTTCTTCTTTTTTTTCGTTCACCTGAAATATGTATATAACTGCAAAGTTGTCTCTTGTATGAATCTAACAGTCTTTTTAGTTCACTCAGCGGTCCATAGAGTTTATCTTCCACTGCTGTCTCTCTAGGCCAGAAGTTTCGCCTGGATATGTTGTATTCTGGGCAGTCCTGGAGTATGTGCTCTGCTGTCTGCGACGCCAAACCACATGTGCACATGGCTGAGTCACCAATCTTGAATTTTGTATACATGTGGTTGCGTAATATATTGTATCCTGTTCTGAGGCGAAAATAATGACCTGTTCTGGTCTGTCCATAACGTGGTAGTCGTCTTGAGTAGAGTTTGGTGGCCTTCTGACTGATTTGATCATTCTTTTCTTTTGGTGGTATGTAATGGACACATCAGGTTGTTTTTCTTTTGCCCCTTCCTTAGCCAATCGATCACCTCTGTCGTTTCCGGGTACTCCACAGTGGGATGGATGGTATCCACTGTATGGTGACCTTATGCTGACTGCTAAGTTCAGAAAGTAGTGTCCGTAGAACTGACAATTTCCCAGACAGGAGCGCCTCTATTACTGATTTTGCATCTGTCAATATCACCACACGGTGTGTACCATGGCTGGTATTTTGTAATATCTCTGTTGCTATCTATCTTGCCTCAATTTCAGCATCATGGTTATGGCAGTACTTTACTGTTGGAACCCTGGCCGTGTTCCTAGTATTATTTGGGTATTCTATGTACAATCCCGTTCCTCATTTTCGAACAGCATTTTGAGATGATCCATCTGTGTAGACTCGGATCCAGAGATCCTGTGGGTTTTCGTCATCAAGGAAGCTGAGAGTGGCTGTTCTGCGCTGTACACTGTTCTGTTCTTCCTTGTCAAATATTCCTCTCACTTTTGTCTGGATTTGTAGCGATAGTCTATGTTCATCTTTCCATGGGATTCGCTCTGGAATAGTTGTCAGGGGGATACTAACTGTGGGCAGATCGGTGGTTTCTCTGCAGAGTCGTTTGGCGTGGTGGATAAAACTACTTGTTTTCAACCGCCCCATACCTAAGTTTTCAGATCGTTTCTTCATAGGGTGGCCTGGCAAACTGAGGAACTTTTATGCTTGTATTAGTGTTTTTGTATCTCTGCGTTCTCTCAGTGCTTGTGTCCTCCCCATTTTCTCCATTGCTACTATAGGGGTTGATCTCATCCCTCCTGTGATGACTCTAAGAGCTTGATTTTGCACTTTGTCTAGCTCTTGTTGTGTGGTTTTTGATGCTGAACACCACGCAGTTGACCCGTATTCCAGGTGTGGTCGTATGCTCTGTTGATAAACTTTGCTAAGTATTTTACCACTGGCTCCCCATAGTGGTTCCACTTAGTTTTCTCAGGATGGCTATTTTCCTTCTGGCTTCTCTTCTGCTTTGTTAATGTGTTTTTCCATGTCAGCATGTCGTCGAATGTTACCCCAAGGTAAGTAGGTTCTTTATCTTCTCTTAGGGGTGTTCCATTTCTCTGTATGATCCCTGTCTTTTGTTTCGGAGAGAGGGTAAATAGAGTGGTGCTGCACTTGTCAGTGTAAGGGGTAAGACACGGATGTTTTTTGTCACAAAATTCTCGTATTAGAAAGAAAATTAAGGTAAACCATGTTGTATGTTTGGCGACTGAGAGTTATTGTAGCTGAGCACCTCAAATGGCGGCTTGTCTTTGCGAGGATAAAATATAACTCCAGCGTTAGGCAAACATCAGCGACTGTCGTAGTACACTTGTGTATCAAAGACGAACATCGATATCATCTGTTTCTTCGCGTCATTAAATGTATCTACGACCAAATTTGCTATAATTATAAGGCACATGGGCATGTGCCTGCCAAAAATATACATCAAATGTCAAGTCAAGTTGTAATATTCATTAATCGTATAGTGCATTGATATATTAACCCGTAGTAGGCTGCCCTTCATTTGTGATATTATCCACCGCATTATGTCACATACTGGGCATCTAAGATATCGCAATTAATTAAATTTATTTTAGTAGCTTTTGATCAGAGTTGCAATATATTTTACTTAAATAGCATGCTATACTGTCTTCAAGCTAACTATTTGCATTAAACAGTCTTCATTTATACTCTAATAAATTAGCTTTTATTGTCTCCCTTGTACCTTAAATATTTAATCTAAATTTATTTCCCTTGATACTGTAAAATCCTAATATACAAATGTGTACATTTTTACCTATAAAACATTACAATGAGTGAAACTAGTCGCAATATTCAGAAGAAAAGTAACGGCTACTGCAGAATATAACAACAGGAAACAAGAACATTTAGGTATGTGTAACTCAAGCGAAACAATGAGATTTTTATCACACGGACACAGTGTATATACCTTTACAACGAACTCCACAATGGTGAACATAAATACATTTTAAAGAGAAACAAAAAACAGGAAGGGGATATTAAAAATGCAAATAATTATAGTATGACACAATGACAGACGCGAAAATGGACACCGGGGTCCATTTGGACTGTTTTTGTTGTTACTGTTGTTGCTAGTATTATTATATGCTTTTTGTTGTTATGTTGTTATTGTTTTTATTATTATTGCTGTTGTTGTGATTGTTATTATTATTAATATTAATATTTTATAATGCTATTATTGTTGTTATTGTTATTATTGTTATTCTTTTTGTTGTTGAATCGCGAATGTTGTTGTTATTGTTGCAGTTTATGTCGCCTCTGTTATTGATATTCTTGTTACTGTTATTATATTCCTTTTGTTATAGTTGATGATCTTCTTGTTGTTTGTCTCTTTGTCTTTTATTATTGCTGCTGTTATTGTTACTGTTGTTATTGTTGTTTATGTTGTTGTTATTATTATTGTTATTATTATTATTGTTCTTCTTTTTGTTGCTGTTGTCGTCGCAATTTGTAATTGTGGCATAACGCTAACCACCATTATTCATTTACCAAAACATGCCGCAAGAAGAGGAAACAACATTAAAAGAAATTGACTTCACAACCGCAAACGGAGACTAGGACTTAAAACTTAACATCGAAACTGGAACTGCATAAGTGACAGATGACGTGGATTCTTAGAAAGATTTCATCAGACAAAGCTCGGAAACCCATTGGATAGGAAGAGACATGTGACCCGCTTTCGCGCCAACGCCGGATTTGCATATGTTAATATTTCATCAGAATCTGGTAAGCCCGCACTTTTTCCTGCAACCAGCCTGATGAAGAGACGTGAGAAGCTGGTGTGACCAAATTTTCAAACATGGAATTGCGGGGTGTCTAGATCTGAAGTAAGCTTGTGATTCCCGAGATTAGACTAAGAACCCGATGTATCAGGTATCAAGTAATGGTAACCCGTGTGTGTAATGTCAATTGAAATGTATTATTATTAATTAAAACCTCTGAAATGTAAAAATGCTCGACTGTAGATTCTAACGACGCAGAGCCGTTCCCGGGCAAAATGACACTCCAATACTCTCTTCGATGAAACTGCAATCTCTGATATTCTTAGAGATAATTATTAACTTTAAGAAGTGCATTATACTACTACATTCTATTCTAAACAACTGTGAGAAGTGATGATTCGAAAGCAATCTTGTGCATTTTGTCAGAAACATTGTTAAAGATGCTATCACTATATACAGCTAAAATGACAGTTCGTGTACTAGAACAAGTGCCTTGTTCTAAAACAGACTTACCTATGCCTATTTACAATCTAGGAAGCTGAAAGAGAAATCAATCTTTCCTTTCTCCTTCATCTATTGAATCAATAGGGTTTGACGGAATAAATATTTATATTTTTGTCAAATTTTAATTAGATAAGGGCACACATGAACTGCATTACATGAGAAAGTTGTGCTTCGCGGAACACCAACACGCGCAGTGAACTTAACTCATTAATCAACACGGCTTGAACACACAACACCACACCACTCAACACAACAACAACAGATAATGGGAGAGAGTTATTAGACACAAGAAGAAGAAGAAGAAGTTAATTGGGAAAACACAGAGAATTATTTATACACGCGATAAACACCATTGAGTGGAAGAAATGTTATAAATGTATGTCATTTATTTACATGCATCTTGACACCTTCTCACTCTTGTCATTGCCTTACTGTACACGTTCACTGACCCCAGGTCAAATGAGAACTTACATACAGCAGGAACCAGTTGATACAAGGCGTACACAGTGTGATAAACTCTGACCACCCCAAATTAACCCAACACTAGCTTAGAGAAAAAAGAAGGGGAGGGGAACTATTCTACTTCTAGAATATTGTATTGGTAGGAATGTATATATTTATGTGAATATTCATCAGTGATCTTGGTGGCTACATACCAACAACCACCCAACACATCAGCAAACTAACCACCTAAATCAGACCTGAGAGAGGGAAGCCGAGAGAAAGAGATGAACCACAAGTGAGATGGAGGATGACTTGGCCATGAGCAGAGTATGGGGAGGCCTTCAGTGGAGCTATACGGGCAGACCTGAAGTGGATCGATCAGTCAATGGACCCTGGCTTACCTAATCTTCCAGTCACCAGGTTACCTTTCTAATTGGTACACATCACACTTAATTTCAGGAAACTGATATTTAATTGTTGAATTACCATCACACTTAACATGTACAACAACAAAAATGTTTAATATGTTTTCACACTTGTTGACCTCTCATGTATTGATGCTTGTTTATTGAGGGTCTGTGTAACTGGTCCAATATGCAACTTTTCTAATATCTTGTGTAAATCACAATAGAGATGTATGTACTGGCCAGAAGGCTCAGGCCCAGTCAATAAATGATTAACATGAATTGACCTTCTGTTAATTTATCAGTTCAAACCTATCTGTGAGTCAACAACTTCTTTGTACATCATGTTGTCAGAATCTAATGTGATTGATTATGTGTTTGATTGTTTAACAATAAATCCACTCATAATGACTTACTAATATTGGGGAGAGAAGACTCTAGATCTATCAACTGCTCAATATCCATGTTTTCTTCATCTAAATCAGGCTGAGAAAATTCTTCAGACTTTCCTCAGATTTGATAAACAAAACGGGGGCTCCAGAGCTACAGAATCCTTGGAGAAGGGGCAGAATCCCAGTTAGTAATCATTATTCTCACCAGGGCCATAATCTATATCTCCTAGACATACTTAATAGAACGAGGCCTGCAGAGAACTCAAGGTTCATATTCTGGGGTTATTGAAGATAGAAGAGGATGGGGCTCTACTTCTTTTGTTAGAAATGGGGCATGCACTACAGTGATCTCCCACTCCCTTCAAAACCTATGACATATTGGGGGCTCGTCCGGGATGATTCCCATAAATAAATTAAACAATTAAATAATACATTGTGTAATTAAAAAGTTACATAAAACATTAATACAATTATCTTTAGATTTTGAACATTGTCATTTTCTTATAGTGATTGACAGCCACATGATATGAATGACATTAACAGATAAAAATAAGAGTAGGTGACTGATCATTCCTCCTGAAGAAGGGGGCAATGTTCAAATAGGCTTATACTTCAGAGAGAGGTGCTCCAGGAGAAATATATAGTGTGTATCTACTCTACCAACACTACTTCTCTTCCAGAGAAGGTGTTCTTTTCCTGTGGAGTCTGAACTTAACAGCATTTCATCAACCACCGGAAAATCTTATCCGTTGGGAAAACTCTGTCTAATTTCAGATTCTTTTCTTTACTAGGAATTAAATCTGGTTACTTCAGTGCCTGCTGCCTTTGGATTTTCCAGCATTGACAGACAGACATAACATAGGGTGTTTTTAATATTGCACATGCTCTGTTGTATATTTGCAGATCAGGGACTGACAAGCTTACGCGGATCAGACTAACTGCAATTATATGTTTTAGGCAGAACAAAGCAATAAATTCTAGACATGGCGGAAACTGCAAAGTTTAGAACCCAAATAACAGAAACGGTTAGGGAATGCGGGTTAGATGGCCTTGAGCTAGCTAACTATGTTTCAGATGCATTCGACAAAAGAGAAAGACTGCAAGCGGAATTGGCTCTCAAGGAAAAATAGCTTCAGGCTGAATTGGCTGAGAGGGAAAAACAGCTTCAGGCTGAATAGGCTCTCAAGGAAAAACATCTTCAGGCTGAATTGGCTGTGAGGGAAAAACTATTTCAAGCACAATTGGAGGAGAAAGAAAAACATCTTCAAGCAGAATTGGAGGAGAAAGAGAAACGACTACAGGCTGAAATGGAAGATAAGGAGAGAGAGCGTCAACACCAACTGGAGTTGAAGAGAATGGAGATTGAAGTGGAGATCCGGAGAATAGAGAAAGGGAGTGGTCCTACACCCTCAACCTCATCAGGATCGCCAGTGACAGAACCACCTCCTCACGTCTCTCACCTTAATTCAGGAGCTATGTCATTTCCTCTGGAACCCTTTAATGAACAGACTGACTACATCGAAGGATTTTTATCACGCATCGAGGCAATGGCTGTCAGCTGTGGGCTTGAAGAAAGTAGATGGGCGACGAAGTTAGCGCAGGCCTTAAGATCCACTGCGTATGATGTGTTCTCGCGCCTCACTAGAGAGGAACAACAGAACTACACAACACTTAAGACGGCACTCTTGAGCCGCTTCGAAGTGGACGCCGAATCTTATAAACTCAGGTTCAAAGCCGCAAGGAAGGAACCGGGTGAGAGTTACGCGCAACTAGTCGAAAGACTGAAGTCATACATACAAAGATGGGCTTGCTTGGGAGTATTTGAGGACAATTTTGAAGGACTCCGTGAAATGATCATCATTGATCAGATCAAGGGGAAAATGCAGAACGAAATGAAGGCATTCTTAACCCAAAACGGGGCGGACCGCCTGGAAACTATAATCATCCTGGCAGAGAGATGTGAAAAATCTCAGAAGGAGATGAGAGGTAAGGGACGTTCGAACAACACCCCCTCTCGAAACCTAACTCCACAGCCAAAAGACGGTGAAAACACTGTAGCCACCAAGAAAAATGGGAAATCCCAGAAAAACACTCAAAACTCAGTCCAAATAGCGCCGAAGGAGGACAAACCATTCTGTGCCCATTGCAACATTAGAGGTCACACATTTCAGAATTGCAGGAAAAAGCCACCTCCACACACAGCGGCCTGTTTGGCCAACCGAAAAGAAAAAAAGTGAACACTGGTGAAAAGTCCAAACAGACACCTCATCAAGACACATCATCTCGTATTCCGGTTGTGGAATCCATCTTTCTAAATGGATTCAAAACGACCTGTTTATATGATACTGGATTATCGTATGACTGTGTTGTTTCATCATCCTTAGTTCACCCTGAACAGGTGACAGAGGAAATAGTGGAATTACAGGGACCACTGAAGAGTTCAACAAATATGTCTCTTCCAGTGGCAAAAGTGAACATAGCCTCGCGGTATGTCACCGGGACAATCAAGGCAGCAGTCTTGGACGATTCGATATATCCTGTAATCCTCGACCGTAGATTTATCGTTCTAGGAGAACCCGTTCAACCTGTGGCGCTGGCGACCATGACCACTCGATCCCAGGCAACAAAAACTCCAGAAACAACTACGCCAATCCCTCGAACGGTGGAACTGAAGAAGGCACAAGAAGCCGACAGCACCTTGGAACCCTGCTTCAGAAAACTGCCAAAATCACATTTACCTCTACGTAAAGGTGATCTGTTCATGAAGTCAGCACTTCTTTACAGAAAAGCAGGACGAGCTGGACAAGAGTTTAATCAACTTGTTGTACCAACTCAATACAGGACTCAGATCTTAGAGATGGGTCATAGTCTACCATTCAGTGGGCACATGGGTATCAACGCTACTACACAGCGGATTACCACTCACTACATTTGGCCAGGGATGAATTCAGACATACAACGGTTTGTAAAATCATGCCCACAGTGTCAGAAAGTATCACCAAAACACCGGGCACCACCGGTAATGTTGGGTGAATCGCCAATCACTGGAATTCCATTTGAGAAAGTGGCTGTAGACATAAACGGACCTCTCTCAGCAACGAAGAGGCGAAACCGATTCATATTAACGCTTGTGGACGCAACAACCATGTGGGCCGAAGCAGTTCCTATGCCCAGCTGTGACTCCAAACACGTCGCTGATGCATTATTAGGAATATTCACACGTCTAGGATTCCCACAAAGGATCTTGACGGACAACGGTTCACAGTTTCGTGGTAAGCTCATGGAAGAGACCTTCAGACTTTTTCTTGCACGCCATATCTTCTGTTCACCATATCACCCTCAGTCAAATGGACTTGTGGAAAGGTGGAACGGGACATTAATTAGTATCCTGCGCAAAATTGCCCAGGAGAAGACAGAGGATTGGGACTTGTATTTACCCGCAGCTTTATTCGCTTACAGGGAGGTACCCCATCACTCAACAGGTTTTGCTCCAGCCACATTGTTGTATGGACGAACGATCAAGGGACCACTGGAGGCGTTACTTCGAACGTGGACTGATAATACTACAGATGATACAGTCGTGACTGCATCTACATATGTTGCCGAGTTGAAAAATCGTTTACAACACAGTTGGAAACAAGCGAATGTCAATCTACGTCAAGCCAGACGAAGAATTGCTCGTAACTTCAACCGCAAGGCAAAGGATAGAGAGTTAGAGGTAGGAGAGAAGGTGATGTTGCTGCTTCCAACCAATCAGAATAAGCTGCAAATAGGATGGTGAGGACCTTATGTAGTGACGGAGAAGATCTCACGTACCAACTACAGAATTTCAGTCAAAGGCAAGATGAAAGTATTTCACATAAACCTCTTGAAGAAATATCATGAAAGACCCTCAACCACCGAACCTGCACATCTGATGGCCATGAGTGTGGCTACTGAAGTCGAAGAAGGATCAACAATGGGAGTCGAGTGCCAACTGCAAGCCAAAGAGACCTTTAAGGATGTGGAAATCAATCCCAACTTAACAAAGGATCAGCAAAAGCAGATTAGGGAACTTATGACAAGATATGCAGAAGTACTTACTGATAAGCCAGGAAGAACTGATTTGGAGGAATTTGACATGAAGTTGAATGACACAGTGCCTGTGCGAGTCAAGACTTACCCAGTTCCTTATGCAAAGCAAAAGACTTTAGAGGAAGAAATACAACAGCTGCTCACCGCAGGGATAATCTCACCATCTGAATCACCTTACAGTGCTAGCGTCGTCTTATTGAGAAAGCCAAGTGGAGAACATAGATTGTGCATCGATTATCGACAGCTCAATGCTATTACTGAATTCCAAGCAGAACCTCTGCCTGATCAGGATAAACTCTTCACAGCACTCAACCGAGCTAAGTACTTTACTAGGATTGATATCAGTAAGGGATATTACCAGATTCCTGTAAAACCGGAAGTTAGACCATGGTTAGCTTTCAGCACGCCTGGAGGACACTATGAGTTCAACGTTCTTCCATTCGGATTAAGTAATGCTCCCAGCGTCTTTACACGTATGATGAGAAAATTACTTGACCCACTACAGCATCCAGACATCAGTCACTTCATGGATGACATCCTGATCGCCACTGAAACATTTGAAGAGCATGTAGAAACCCTGCATCTTTTGTTCAGGCGCCTCAGAGAAACTGGATTGTCGGCTAGACCAAAGAAGTGTCAGATAGGATTCCAAGAATTGGACTTTCTAGGTCATAAGATATCTCATGGACTGATAACTCCACAAGAGGGAAATGTGGACAAACTCCAGAGAGCACCTCGTCCAAAAACAGAGAAGGATGTAAGATCATTTGTATCCTTATGTGGATTCTAACAAAAATACATCAAGGACTTCAATACTCTGTCAGCACCTTTAACGGATCTTACCAAAAAGGGGAAACCAGAGAAAGTCACTTGGTCAGCTGACTGTGAGAGAGCTTTCACAGCACTAAAGCAGGCATTAACTGCTCATCCAGTCTTACATCTACCAGACCTCGACCAACTGCGCACCGATGCCAGTAACATAGGAATTGGGGCAACGCTGTTGCAGAGAAAGGGAGATGTACCATCAGAGCTATTCCCTGTAGCCTATGCTAGCAGGAAATTGAATGCAGCAGAGAGAAATTACAGTATTATCGAGAGAGAATGTCTTGCGCTCGTATGGAGTGTACACAAATTTCAGGCATACCTATATGGCAAACACTTCACAGTGCAATGTGACTATCAACCACTCATGTTTCTCGCAGCGTCTAAGACTCTGAATGCCCGGCTTATGAGGTGGTCGCTGCTTCTTCAACCTTACTCGTTCCAGGATGAGTATGTTCCTGGGAAAATGAATGTGGGAGCAGACTTCCTGAGTCGACACCCAGTGCCTGATGAACCAGGTCAATCAGATGCAGAAGAGAATACAAGGGAGGGAAAATGGGAACAGCTTGATAACTGAAAATGATGGAAACATAGTTCCATACCATAGAACAATCTGGAGTGGGGCCATGTGGCATAACGCTAACCACCATTATTCATTTACCAAAACATGCCGCAAGAAGAGGAAACAACATTAAAAGAAATTGACTTCACAACCGCAAACGGAGACTAGGACTTAAAACTTAACATCGAAACTGGAACTGCATAAGTGACAGATGACGTGGATTCTTAGAAAGATTTCATCAGACAAAGCTCGGAAACCCATTGGATAGGAGGAGACATGTGACACCCTTTCGCGCCAACGCCGGATTTGCATATGTTAATATTTCATCAGAATCTGGTAAGCCCGCACTTTTTCCTGCAACCAGCCTGATGAAGAGACGTGAGAAGCTGGTGTGACCAAATTTTCAAACATGGAATTGCGGGGTGTCTAGATCTGAGGTAAGCTTGTGATTCCCGAGATTAGACTAAGAACCCGATGTATCAGGTATCAAGTAATGGTAACCCGTGTGTGTAATGTCAATTGAAATGTATTATTATTAATTAAAACCTCTGAAATGTAAAAATGCTCGACTGTAGATTCTAACGACGCAGAGCCGTTCCCGGGCAAAATGACACTCCAATACTCTCTTCGATGAAACTGCAATCTCTGATATTCTTAGAGATAATTATTAACTTTAAGAAGTGCATTATACTACTACATTCTATTCTAAACAACTGTGAGAAGTGATGATTCGAAAGCAATCTTGTGCATTTTGTCAGAAACATTGTTAAAGATGCTATCACTATATACAGCTAAAATGACAGTTCGTGTACTAGAACAAGTGCCTTGTTCTAAAACAGACTTATCTATGCCTATTTACAATCTAGGAAGCTGAAAGAGAAATCAATCTTTCCTTTCTCCTTCATCTATTGAATCAATAGGGTTTGACGGAATAAATATTTATATTTTTGTCAAATTTTATTTTTAAAAAAATATTTTAAATTAGATAAGGGCACACATGAACTGCATTACATGAGAAAGTTGTGCTTCGCGGAACACCAACACGCGCAGTGAACTTAACCCATTAATCAACACGGCTTGAACACACAACACCACACCACTCAACACAACAACAACAGATAATGGGAGAGAGTTATTAGACACAAGAAGAAGAAGAAGAAGTTAATTGGGAAAACACAGAGAATTATTTATACACGCGATAAACACCATTGAGTGGAAGAAATGTTATAAATGTATGTCATTTATTTACATGCATCTTGACACCTTCTCACTCTTGTCATTGCCTTACTGTACACGTTCACTGATCCCAGGTCAAATGAGAACTTACATACAGCAGGAACCAGTTGATACAAGGCGTACACAGTGTGATAAACTCTGACCACCCCAAATTAACCCAACACTAGCTAAAAGAAAAAAGTAGGGGAGGGGAACTAGTTCCTACTTCAGGAATTTAGATTTCTTCCGACCTACTTCTAGAATATTGTATTGGTAGGAATGTATATATTTATGTGAATATTCATCAGTGATCTTGGTGGCTACATACCAACAACCACCCAACACATAAGCAAACTAACCACCTAAATCAGACCTGAGAGAGGGAAGCCGAGAGAAAGAGATGAACCACAAGTGAGATGGAGGATGACTTGGCCATGAGCAGAGTATGGGGAGGCCTTTAGTGGAGCTATACGGGCAGACCTGAAGTGGATCCATCAGTCAATGGACCCTGGCTTACCTAATCTTCCAGTCACCAGGTTACCTTTCTAATTGGTACACACCACACCCAATTTCAGGAAACTGATATTTAATTGTTGAATTACCATCACACTTAACATGTACAACAACAAAAATGTTGAATATGTTTTCACACTTGTTGACCTCTCATGTATTGATGCTTGTTTATTGAGGGTCTGTGTAACTGGTCCAATATGCAACTTTTCTAATATCTTGTGTAAATCACAATAGAGATGTATGTACTGGCCAGAAGGCTCAGGCCCAGTCAATAAATGATTAACATGAATTGACCTTCTGTTAATTTATCAGTTCAAACCTATCTGTGAGTCAACAACTTCTTTGTACATCATGTTGTCAGAATCTAATGTGATTGATTATGTGTTTGATTGTTTAACAATAAATCCACTCATAATGACTTACTAATATGGGGGAGAGAAGACTCTAGATCTATCAACTGCTCAATATCCATGTTTTCTTCATCTAAATCAGGCTGAGAAAATTCTCCAGACTTTCCTCAGATTTGATAAACAAAACGGGGGCTCCAGAGCTACAGAATCCTTGGAGAAGGGGCAGAATCCCAGTTAGTAATCATTATTCTCACCAGGGCCATAATCTATATCTCCTAGACATACTTAATAGAACGAGGCCTGCAGATAACTCAAGGTTCATATTCTGGGGTTATTGAAGATAGAAGAGGATGGGGCTCTACTTCTTTTGTTAGAAATGGGGCATGCACTACAGTGATCTCCCACTCCCTTCAAAAATATATGACAGTAATCATAGTCATTATCATCATCATCATCATCATCATCATCATCATCATCATCATCATCATCATCATCATCGTCATCATCATCATCATATACATATAACTAGTTTCACACAGTTATTGTATAGCACAGACTGCAAGATGCCCCAACCATTGTGCTACTCTAGGTGTTGTTCAGACAGACTCACAAAGAGAACTAGCAACTAGCATCAGAAGAGGAACAGTTCACATTATTTGAGCATGTCATGAGAAGTGGAAAACTAGGGCATGTTGTCACAACGGGAAAGCTGGAGAGGAGGAAAGCCAGAGGGAGAACAAGAGAGTAGATGCTGGACAGTTTGACATTATGGCATGGAGGAACGTCTGTAACGGAAATGGGCGGCGGTGCACTAGACAGAAGGCTGTGGTCATACATGGTCACCAACGGCATATAGCATGGACTACAGGAAGAAGTGGACACATACAAAATGCATATTATAATTTAATTGAATGGAATAGTGAACAAACAGGTATATCCAACAAGAACTCAGTATTGTAAAGACAATTGGTTATTAAGAAAAACAAAAATGAGAACATGAAACTCAAAACAATGTATTCCCTTAGTGAATTTAAACACAGAAGCCACAAACAATATGTTGCACTATTGATTGCCTGGCATATTTCGCTACATCTCGTCAAGGGAAGAGACGAGATGTGAGGAAATATGCTACGCAATAAATCGTGCTACATATTGTTTATGACTTCTGTTTTTAAAGAAAATGAAATGTTTCAGAGTTGTATAAAAACATGGGCAGTCTGTGTGATCACGGGGCTAAAAATCACTTGCTTGAACCTCTAGTGCGCCGAATTCGGGGTGGGGGAATCGTTCAGTGCCCTGATGGCGGGGTGGGGGAATCGTTCAGTGCCCTGCTGGCGGGGTGGGGGAATCGTTCAGTGCCCTGATGGCGGGGTGGGGGAATCGTTCAGTACACGGTCCACTCGGCTTCAACGATGACTTCCCGTTCACAAAACAATGGCAAACAACTTCATGTAAACTTGTATAGGAAAGCACCCTGAGGATGGAGTTTGTGGCAACGTGGCAAAGCCATATAACAGTTTATTGTAAACATAAAGATTTAGACAAGATAACTATGGAGGAAATTGTACTAGCATCATTATTATCATGAGCCATGCCGATAAGCGTGGACGGTCATGTTTCGTTATCTCACTCGTTTACCAGATTCGTAGATCAGCTCTGTGTTCTTGTCCCGACCATGCCATTTCCCCAAGCCATCCAGGTATTAATTTTCTGCCTGCTCCTTGATCTTTACCTCTCAATCTTGCCAGCTGTCACTGACTTCTCCCAATTATTTGTTCTCATATCGTGTCCACAAATTGTGTCTGTCTACGGCTTATTTACCTAATCAGTTTAAGATTTGTATTTCTTTCTTGTAGGACTTGGCCATTGTTTGTTTCTGTCTGGCCATGGTATTATTTGCATTTTCCCCAGAAACCGAAATGCCATTACATGATGTTCAGCTTATTTGCTAATTATCCACGCCTCAAGTCGTGTAGCACCTAACCACTTTTTCTCGTTACTTTTGACAACTTTTATGGGTATGTATGTTTTCCGTCCGGCAAACGTCTACTTTCGCCATGGTTATTCTTGTTCTAATCTCGTCAAGGCACCTCCCACCAGATGTTATGACTGTTCAGAGAAAGTTGTACGAATTAACTTGTTTAAGAATATTCCCATATACCAGTATATTACATTGTAGTATATCCTTCTTCACAGTGACGACCATAAAGTTGTCTTCATGCAATTTAATTCTAACCATAGTTGTTCACTATGTGCAGCACCCGCATCTACTAACTGTTGCAGATCCTTTTAATTGTCTGCAATCAACACTTTAGCTTTCGCATATCTACAGTTATGATTCTTCTCATATTTAATGTTATCGATGTCAACCCCCTCGACCCTCCCCATTGATTCCTCATATATCTAATGTTATTGATGTTATGTCCCCTTATTTGCTATTCCTCTCATAACTAATATTATTGATGTCACACCCCCACCGATGATTCCTCTCATATCTAATGTTATTGATGCCACGTCCCCTCAATGTTTATTACTCTCATATCTAATGTTATTGATGTTGAATGTAAGTCGGGCCTGCATGCCCAATTTGTTACCCTTTTAAAATAAAGTTCGTTCGTTCGTTCGTTCGTTCGTTCGTTCATTCGTTCGTTCGATGTTAGGTCCCTCAATGATGATACCTCTCGTATCTGATGTTATTGATGTCACATTCCTCAACGATGATTTCTATCATACCTAATGTTATTGATGTTACGTCCCTCAATGATGATTCCTCTCATATATTGTGCCTTAGAGGTGAAAAAGAGGAAAACCACAACATAGATGGATTCAAGATGTGAGAGAGAGTTTACACATGACAGCGACAGAAGCTTCATCCATCCAATGTGGAAAAAAAAACAGAAACTTTCCAACGTTTCAACCAGCCTCCGTGGCGTTGGTTATAATTGTGGTGGTTCATAGTGCGGTATGAGTTGTTCTGTTCTTTTGCGCATTAAACGACTTCCACTGACGTATGCCTGGCAGGGTTCCTCTATTCCATCATTCTCTTTCCTTCCTTCGCCGACGACATCCTCGATTCTTGCTCCGTTGCTACTCGATGTACTAGCTTGCTTTATTTTCCTAGTTATTGTTGATTGATTGATTGATTGATTGATTTTTGTTTGTTTGTTTCTTCGTTTGTTTGTTTGCTTGTTTGTATTTTAATAATAATAATTGTGTAGCATACTATCCATGTTTTCCTGTTTTAGCTGTTATTCGCTGTTGTATTTGCGCTCGGGGTTTCTTTTTCCAGTTGTTTGTCTATTTACTCATGATTGAAAGTTGTTCTTTCTTAGTTATCTCTATTCCTGGCGTCTACTGTTTCTCGTTGTTTTATTGCACATGGTTAGCTGGTTTATGGTTGTTGTTGTATTTAACAAGTTGCATCCCGTTTGGTATACTGTTGTTCAAGCCTTTCTATGGTTAATTGTTAGTTGTTTATTTATTTATTTGTTTAGTTATTTTTGAGTTATTAATTGGATATTCCCGCTATGTATCTCCTCCTTGTGAGTGGCTTCTGCTGTATGAGAGGTCGGTTTTCCTCTAATTTTATACATGTTCTTGTACCCCGTGTTCCGCTGTTTGCCCCCCCCCCCCCCCTCCTTATTGTGTGGCGTTTTCTTGAGTTGTCGGGTTAATGTTTGTTTAAATTGGTCCCCGCTCTTGCTTGATTTGAATTTTTCTTCATTAGGGCCCCTAAAAAGGGACGGTCATTTAACGTCTGTGCTTGTTTTCTTGAGTTGGGCCCTTAACATGGCCCGTCGTTTAACTGTGTGTGCTTGTTTTCTTGAGTTTGGCCCTAAAAATGGCCCGTCGTTTAACGTCTGTGCTTGTTTTGAGTTGGGCCCTAAATATGGCCCGTCTTTTAACGTCTGTGCTTGTTTTCTTGCTTTGATCCCTGAAAAGGGCTCGTCTATTGACTTGTTTTATGTTTTCTTGCTTTGAGCCCCTGGGCGGGCTCACCTTCTGGTTGTCTGTTTTCTTGCGTCTTTATTCTTGGGTCTAGTTTCCAGCGTAGGAGAGGGACTGTGGCATCTCTCTCTTATCCATCATGTGGGGGGTGGTGGGGGGGGGGGTGTCCTGCCGTCTCCTCTTTGTCAAGTGTAGGACGGGTTTTCTGCGCGTCCCTCTTGTCCATCGTTGGGGAGGTTTCCTACCGTCTCCAATTTGCCACACTTGGGGAGGTTTCCCGTCGTCTCCTCTAGTCCCACGTTGGAAAGGGTACTTTCGCTTCTCTCTTTTCCATCGTTGGAGAGTCTTTCCGTGACTCTCTGTATCCCCTTTTGTAGTGCCTTCGTGTGTATGGCTTCTTCCAGGTTTATTAGCTGTGTTTTCTGTAAAGTTCTTCACAGGTCAGGCGAACTTGTTAAGCCACCTGCCTCGCGTTCCTAAGGTTGTGGGTTCGATTCTGGTGACAATCGTTTTGTTTACGAGTGACGTTTTCTCGAAGAAATCCTGGCGCTTATCGCTGGAGTTGCGTAGTTCTTACTTTGTGCGATGCGTTCGGCAAACCACCCAACGAATAGATACTGGGCTATATGGGATAAAACCCGGTGCGATGAAGTCGGTCCTCTTGCCCTTTAACAGATTCAGGTCCAAACAAAGAGTAGGTTTGGACCTAACTAAAATGAATGGCGAAAAATGATAAGTAGAAAGGTTTTATCACAGTTATGAGTTAATTACGCCTGTTCAACGCCTACACAGTGAGAATCACCAGTGAGCAGATCTCTGGACCTGGCAGGACATATTGTCAACAATCCAACACCAACTGTAATGCTGTGTTCAGAGACGGTGGAAAGAACGCAGGCAATGAATTACCTGGGGATACGGTTTGATCGAAGCCTTGCTTATAATGTGCACATAGACCAGGTGATAACAAAGGCCAAGCGGGGTTTGGCAGCGATGCGGGTGATGGCGGCAGCAAACTGTGAGCAGCGCCATCTATGTCTTCTGTACGAGGGGCTGGTCATGTCTGTTTTGGAGTATGCAATGGCAATCCTGACTCTCAGCCATAAGCAGATAGAAAGGATGGAAAGGATACAGAATGAAGCTATGCGCATTATTCTTGGATGTACAAGAGATACAGCATGCAGGGCGATGCGCTACCTTCTTGATTTTTCAACCATTGAAGAGATAATACAATTTTGCAGGGCACGCGCCTACCTCAGAATTAACGCAAACACACAACATCCACTGCATAGTGAAATTAGGAAGGTGAAGGGCAGCAGGTTAAAAAGAGGACGGTCGTGGATGGGTCAAGCCGAAGACATTCTTCAACAGGTGTGTTCACTTGAGGACTTAGAACCTGGCGAGGAGTGGGTGCAAGTGCCAACAGACTTCTGCACATCCTTTTCAGTTTGCATCCAACTAGATAGAAAATGCAGACAAGAAAATCCGGCTGCTGTGGAGGCTGAAGTACAAGCGTTGATTTTCGAGAATTCGCTAGACGGTGACGCGGTCATCTACACAGATGGGTCGGTCGTCCGACATGTGAGAAGCTCATGGGCCTTTACAGCTCGGGCCGGAGGGAGAATTGTGAAGAAGGACTCTGGTGCTTTCACTGAAACCACAAGTAGCCTGACCATGGAAGTCATGGCTGTAAGTAAAGCAATAACATGGCTCGAGACACAGACATTCACTAGGGCTTGTTTCCTTAGCGACTCAATTAACATGATCAAGAGGATAGAGGAGGGGTCGATCCGAAGAGAATGGTTGCTGCCTCTGAAGCGGGAGTACAAGGAAATGAGCGGGCTACTGTGGAGGGCGGACGCGCCATGGACCAGGCTGACATTCTGAATGCTCTACGAGAAGTGAGACTTTTGCGAGAACCAAGTGATGACTGTGAATCTACAATAATGGCCAGACTGCGGGAGCAGCAAATTAAAAGAGGGGTGGCCAAACAAGAACACTACGCAGGAAGCCAAAGAAGATTGATAAACCAACACAGAACTGGCGTCGTTAGCCGCTACACGCTGCGGGATTTGCTGAGAGTTATTGCAGGTGAACACCTCAAACGGTGGATTGTCTTTGCTAGGATCATATACAACTCCATCGTTAAAGCAAATACCAGCGACTTTCGTGCTCCTCTTGTGTATCAAAGACGAACATCGATATCATCTGTTTCTTCGCACCAATAATAGTCTCTATGGCCATATTTGCTGTCATTACGAGGTAAATATACATGTGCCTGCCAAAATATTAACAGAACATGTATTCTTTCAATATCGATTAAACGGATATAACACTAGATATATTATCCCGTGAGTAGACTGCCCTTATCTACCACATGAGGTCACATAATGGACGTCTAAGATATCTCAATTACTAAACATTTATCTTAGTATATGTTGATCAGAGTGACAATATGTTTCTTTAAATATCGCGCTGTACTTTCTTCAAGCTAACTATTTGCATTAAACAGCCTTCACGTACACTCCAATAAATATTCTTTTTTAAAATTTCATTTGTGCCCTAAAATCAACATTTCAATTTAGTTCCCTTGATACTATGATTCCTCTAAAATTACTGGCGTGCTTTGGCCATCATTGACCATAACTCTAGGCAGGGAAAATCCCAATTGCACATCCCAGACGTAGAGAATGGGAAACCTTTCACGTTATGGCTAATGCAGCCCTGTGGGCTGAGTATCCACCGAGATAAGTGTAATACTCTGAAGCTGAACAGAGCTGGGCACTCAGTTGTCCTAACTGTCGGAAATATCTGTCACGAGCAGAGGTAAAAGACCACCTCGTGGATGTGAAAGGCAAGGGGAAACCACCACATTATCTACCCAAGACTTCATGGCAAATCACATTTCAGAAGTAGTCCACAGTCCGAGATCTGTGGAGAGCCATGAATGCCTAAGCCAGTTGGCAGAGCACATGCTAATTATGATTATGAAGATGACGATACTAAACTCCTGTTATACATATTTCCCCAATGGTGATTCCTCTCATATAGTGTGCCATGGAGGTGGAAAAGAGGAAGACCACAACGTAGATGGATTCAAGATGTGATAGGTAGTTTACACATGGCACGACAGAGGCTTGCGATGTATAGACATTTAAATAGACTGTTATGGGAGTAAATTTCGAGACCGGGCAAGCGAAGTGGTTACGCCACCTGCCTCGTGTTTTTAAGGTTGTTGGTTCGATTCCGGCACGAGTGACATTTTCTGTAAGAAACCCTGGGGAGTATCGTTGGAGTTCCGTAGTTTGTACTTTGTGCGATACGTTCGGCAAGCCGCCGTGCGGAAATATAAGGGCCATATGGGATAAAACCCGGTGCAACGAAGTTGATCCCCTTGACCTTTAACAGTTTCTGTTCCAATCAAAAAGTAGGTTACATGTTGTGAGACATTGCAGCTGAACACCTCAAACAGTGGTTTGTCTTTGCTAGGATCAAATATAACTCCAGCTTTGCGGCATAAATTAGCGACTGTCGTAATCCACTTGTACATCAAATACGAAAACCCTATATCATCTGTTTCTTCGCTCCATTAATAGTCTCTACGACCATATTTGCTATCAATATGAGGCACATACACATGTACCTGCCAAAAGTATTAAGATTATGGACAGGCATACCTTAACGATAACACGGTTATTGCCCTAAATATATTATCCCATAGGTAGACTGAACTATCTTTATTATACTGTCTACCAAATGAGTTCACATACTGGAAATCTAAGATATCGCAATTGCTTAACATGTACCTGAATAGCTCATGATCAGAGTATCAGTATGTTTCCTTGGATATTGTGTTATTTGTTATTCAATTTATCTGTTTGCATTACACAGCTTTCATTTATACTCCAATAAATTATTGTTCTTGTTTCCCTTTTTGCTTAACAATTTTATTTAAATTTGTTTCCCTCCTTCTTCTTCTTCTTCAGCGTTCCGAGCCATTGAGGTTCTTTGTTGCAGATACAATCCGTCTCCATTCGTCTCTCTGGTTGACCTTCTCTTGCCAGTCGTTGATTCCAAGTGTTTGTAGGTCTGTATATGTATTATCTCTCCACCGTCTTCTTGGTCTACCTCGGGGTCTACGGTCATTTATTTCCTGAGTGTAGTAGAGTTTTGTTTCCCTATTATCTTCCATTCTTTCTATATGCCCCAGCCATTGTAGTCTATTAGCCTTCATGATACCAGTGATTAGCGGGGAATTAAACTTAAAAATTTGTTTCCCTTGAAACTGTACATTTCTATTATACAGATTTGCACATAATTTTCTATGAAACATTACACGTATTGAAACGAGTTGCTATATTCATAGGAAACGTAACGGATGCCGAAGAATGTACGAATAGAAAATAAAAACAGTTAGGCACGTGTAACTCCTGCGAAAAAGTGAAATACTAAACACAGACATAGTGTACATACTAGGGCTGCGGAAAGTATCGATTAATTTAATCGATTAATCGTTAATTTTTATTAACGATTAAATGTTTGTTTTAACGATTAATCTAAAACTTTTCTCCCATCACTTATGCATTGTGTAAGCTGCAGCAAGATATACCAACCAAGATGGAACAGTAGTTTTATTATGCTACAGAGTCTTCTACAAGCCAGAGAAGCGTTAGCTGTCTACATGTCAGATGAAAACAAGCAATACAAAGGTCCACAACTGTCAGATTCGCATTGGGAGAAGATTTCAAAATATGTGCAAGCTTTGGACTTATTCTGTCAGACCACGGTCCTGCTTGGCGGTCAAGATTATGTTTCATGTAGCTGTGTATTGCCGCTGCTATCATCGTTGACAAAGCATATGTTGTTGTTCCTTGTTGACCTTGGGAGGGGGGGGGAGAGGGGGAGGGGGGGGGGGGCTTCCTCGGCTCTCCTTGACTCTATTGATAGCCTCAGGTAATTGAGTTGATGGCCTCAAGTAATTGAGCCATTGAAGACTACTAAAATTATAGTGGGACAGGATCACATTGGGAAAGATAAATTCTAGTTTTCCTCTAACTTTTTGAGATTTTCCAAGACATACGACAGGACCTAACAAAAATAGATGCAGGGAGATTTTATCAAAGTTATGACTTAATGCCGAGACCATGATGAGAAGACGGAGTAAGGGGTAAAATACGGGTGTATGTTGTCCCTAAATTCTGGTATTAGAAAGAAAACTAAGGTATAATATGTTGCATGCGTTGCGACTGAGAGTCATTACAGCAGAACGCCTCAAACGGTGGCTTGTCTTTGCTAGGATCAAATATAACTCCAGCGTTACGGCAAACATCAGCGACTGTCGTTTTTTACTTGTGTATGATGTACTGCAGTCTTATCGATAATCAGAGAAACGGTGTAAATGTAAGGTTAGAACAGAATATTAAAAAGACACAGTTTATGGTCGTCACTGGGAAGAAGGAAATACCACAAAGTGATATACGAGTAAATGGGTATATTCTTAAGCAAGTGAATCGATACAGTTATCTCGGCACAGTCATAACATCTGATGAGAGATGCCTTGAAGAGATTAGAACAAGAATTGCCATGGCGAAAGTAGCCTTTTGCAAGATGAAAAACATACTGACCAATTAAAAAGATATCAATTGAAATGAGAAAAAGGGTGTTGAAGTGCTACATAGAACCTATACTTTTGTATGGATGTGAAGCGTATACCATAAGCAGTCAAGCTGAAAAACAGTTGATGGCCGTGGAAATGTGGTTTCTGGAGAAAATGCAAAAAATACCATGGACAGACAGAAAAACCAATGAACTAGTCCTTCAAGAAACAAATGAAGATCGTAACCTGATTAGAGTCATTAGACGTAAACAGTCAAAATTGTTTGGGCATGTTATGATAAGAAATGGCTTGGAGAACTTGGTGACAACTGGCAAGATCGAAGGGAAGAGACCAAGGGGAAGATCGAGAAGTAAATACTTGGATGGCTTTGCCACGTGGCATGGCCAAGACAGGAACAAGGAGCTGATCCACGACTCTGGTGATCGAGTGAGATGGCAGAACATGCCCGCTCACGCTTACCGATATGGCACGTGATGGGTGGATGGATCAAAGGCGAACATCGACAGCCTCGTTTTCCTTGCTCCAGAAATAGTCTCTACGACCATATTTGCTATCATTATGAGGCACATGCGCATGTGCCTGCCACAAATACTGTACTGCATCAAGTCGTTGATCATGACGACTAAACGGATTACTGGATATATTATCTGCATGTAGAAAGAACTTACTTTATTATATTACCTACCACAAGAAATCACATATTGGAATTCTAAGATAACCCAAAATCATAAATTTATTTATACTTTTTGATAGAATGAACTATACTTTTCCTTAGATAATTATGCCTAGGGTTCTTCAGTCAAATTATTTGCTGTAGATAAGCTGTCAATTATACTTCAATAAAATTCTTCTCTTGTCTCCCTTGTCATTTAGAAATGTCATTTCAATTTATTTCCCTTGATAATAAGAATTTCCTGTTATACATATTTCTACGTCTGCAACCAGGGCCGTGCCGTGCTATGATACAGAGAGGCAGTCGCACTAGTCGGCGCCGTAAGAGGGGTGGGGGAGGGAGCAGAAACAGCGAAATCAAAATACAATTTGAACTATTCAATGATTAAAAATCATTTTGAAAAGAAATTACATTAAAGGCGGCATTTCCAAGACTTGCATCATACTGAGAAAATCTATAGCACTACCCTATATAAAACAATTCAATGATCGAAACGCGTTGCAATATTCATAAGAGAAGTAATGGCTGCAGCAGGATGTAACAATAAGAAAAAAAAGACAGGTATGGGTAGCTCCTGCGAAAAAGTGAGATAGACTAATCACTTTAATATTTTCAAACACTGCATGGTCATTAAAAATACGTCATATACCTTACAACGAACTCCACAATGGTGAATATGCACTTTAAAAAGGGGGCCAGTGGGGAATTGTAAAATATAACAGCATAAAAAATTTAAATAACGTGTCAACAAATTGTGTCTACGTCTAATTTCTCACATTATTTTACGGTGCTTTTTTCATTTTTGTAAATATTTTTTGGGGGGTTGGGTCGGGGGGGGGGGGGGAGGAAGCGAGGGGGGGGGGGGAATCTTGTAGGACTTGGTCATTGAGTTTTCTGTCTGTCTGTGGTATTCTTTGCATTCTTCTCAAAAACCACTTTTCCATAGCCAATACATATTTTTCAGCTTGTCAGGTAATTATCCACGCTTCACATCCATACAAAGGTACAGGTTCTACGTTGCACATCAATACTCTTTTTCTCGTTGCAACCGACATCTTTTTATTGGTCAGTATCTTTTTTTTTTTTTTGGTCTTGCAAAAGGCAACCTTCTAAATGACAATTATTGTTCGAATCTCGTCGGGACGTAGAGGTGTTTCCAAGGCACCAGGGCCGGGTTATATACTGGCCAAGACCTATTGACGCGTCCTCGTCGAGCGTCCTGGGCAACAGGTCCCTTCGGGGTCCTGGCTAAAGTCAGTAGGATCGCCGATTCCTCCGAAGTCGGAGATTATCTGCCTGTACGGCGAGGAACCACCAGTCTGCATACCAATAAGCCAGACATGGGACAACGGATACTCACGCAAAACTCAGGTCCTGTATGACATCACACTGATGTTGGACACCAGGATGTCTTCATCCGACATACAGGACTGCACGTTGGAGCTCAAGCCAACGAACACAAGCAAGCAAGCAATCTCGTCTAGACACCTCCCATCAGATGTTATGAGTGTTCCGAGATAAATGTACCAATTCATTTGTTTAAGAATATTCCAAATTACTTGTATATTACATTGTGGTATTATCTTCTTCCTAGTGGTGACCATAATCTGTGTCTTTATATAATGTAATTCTAGCCCTCGTTGTTCACTGTGTGCAACAACCGCATCTACTAAATGTTGCAGATCCTGCTCATTGCCTGCAATCAATACTGTATCATCCGCATATCTAATGTTATTAATGTTACGACCCCCAATGTTGATTCCTCTCATATCTAATGTCATTGGTGTTACGTCCCCCAATGACCATTCCTCTCATATCTAATGTTACTGATATCACGTCCCAGAACTGTGATTCCTTTCATATCTAATGTTATTGGTGTCACGTATCCCAATGATGATTCCTATCATATCTAATGTAATTGATGTTGCGTCCCTCAATGATGATTCCTCTCATATCACATGTTATTGATGTTATGACCTTCAATGATGATTCCTCTCATATAGTGTACTCAGAAGTCGGAAAAGAACAACACCACAAGATAGATGGATTCAAGATGTGATAGGTAGTTTACACATGACAGCGACAGAGGCTTACAATGGAGAGACATTTAAATATATTGTTATGGGGGTAAAGTTCTAGGGAAGACAGCGAACTTGTTACGTCACCTGCCTCGCGTTCTGAAGGTTGATGGTTCTATTCCGGCGTACGCCGATCGGTTCACGAGTGAGGTTAACTCGAAGAAACCCTGGGGAGTGTCGCTGGGGTCCGTAGATAGTACTTTGTGCGTTGCGTTCGGTGTGTCGCCCGGCGGAAAGATACTGCTCCATACGGGATAAAACCCGATGCCATGAAGTCGATCCTCTTGCCTTTTAACAGATTCAGTTCCTAACAAAAAGTAGGTTTGGACCTGACAAAAATGGATGGCGGAATATGATAAGTAGGGAGGTTTTCTCACAGTTATGACTTAATACCGAGACAGTGATGAAAAGACCAAGTAAGGGGTAAGACACGAATGTATTTTGTGACCAACTTCTCGTATTAGATATAAAACTAAGGTAAAATATGTTGCATGTTTCGCGACTAAGAGTTCTTGCAGCTGAACGTCTCAAACGGTGGTTTGTCTTTGCTAAGATCAAAATTATCTCCAGCGTTAAGGCTCTGGAAAATAAGTGTGGGACAAAGAAAGTAGGGCATAACAAAAGATTAGGAACAACTTGGTGGAAGAAGGAAATTATGGGAAGTTTTAAAAAAATGGTTCACAACTATATCTGAACAAGACTATGTTACTTACAGAATCCACTTTTCATGTGCCATACTAATAAGCGTGGGCGGTCATGTTTAATCATCTCACTCGATCACCAGATACTTGGATCACCTCCGCGTTCCTGCCTCGACAATGCCACGTGGCCAAATCATGAAGGCATTTACGTCTCGGCTTTCCACTTGGTCTCTTCCCCTCGATCTTGCCAGTTGTCACCACTTTCTCCCATTTAATTCTTCTCATAACATGCCCAAAACATTTTGACTATCTACGTTTAATGTCTCTAATCGTTTCATTTGTTTCTTAAAGAACTTGTTCTCTGGTTTTTCTGTCTGTCCGTGGTATTCTTTGCATTTTCCTCAGAAACCACATTTCCACAGCCATCATATGTTTTAAAGCTTGTCTGCTCATTGTCCACGCTTCACATAAATATAAAAGTGCAGGTCTATGTAGAATTGCAACACTTTTTTCTTGTTGCAATTGACATCGTTTTATTGGTCAATATGTTTTTCATCTAGTTAGTTAGTTAGTCGACAGATCATCCTCGTTGCACATCGAACCATTCAGTCCATAAGTGCTCGGATCCCCTCAGCAAATCCCGCAGCGTGTAGCGGCTAACGATGCCAGTTCTGTGTTGGTTTATCAATCTTCTTTGGCTTCCTGCGTAGTGTTCTTGTTTGGCCACCCCTCTTTTAATTTGCTGCTCCCGCAGTCTGGCCATTGTTGTAGATTCACAGTCATCACTTGGTTCTCGCAAAAGTCTCACTTCTCGTAGAGCATTCAGAATGTCAGCTTGGTCCATGACGCGTCCGCCCTCCACAGTAGCCTCACCTGCGAGCTTGTCAGCCCGCTCATTTCCTTGTACTCCCGCATGACCTGGCACGAAGATGAAACTAATCTTTGCCAGCCGAGACCGCTTCAGAGGCAGCAACCATTCTCTTCGAATCGACCCCTCCTCTATCCTCTTGATCATGTTCATTGAGTCGCTAAGGAAACAAGCCCTAGTGAATGTCTGTGTCTCGAGCCATGTTATTGCTTTACTTACTGCCATGACTTCCATGGTCAGGCTACTTGTGGTTTCAGTGAAAGCACCAGAGTCCTCCTTCACAATTCTCCCTCCGGCCCGAGCTGTAAAGGCCCATGAGCTTCTCACATGTCGGACGACCGACCCATCTGTGTAGATGACCGCGTCACCGTCTAGCGAATTCTCGAAAATCAACGCTTGTACTTCAGCCTCAACAGCAGCCGGATTTTCTTGTCTGCATTTTCTATCTAGTTGGATGGAAACTGAAAAGGATGTGCAGAAATCTGTTGGCACTTGCACCCACTCCTCGCCAGGTTCTAAGTCCTCAAGTGAACACACCTGTTGAAGAATGTCTTCGGCTTGACCCATCCACGACCGTCCTCTTTTTAACCTGCTGCCCTTCACCTTCCTAATTTCACTATGCAGTGGATGTTGTGTGTTTGCGTTAATTCTGAGGTAGGCGCGTGCCCTGCAAACTTGTATTCTCTCTTTAATGGTTGGAAAATCAAGAAGGTAGCGCATCGCCCTGCATGCTGTATCTCTTGTACATCCAAGAATAATGCGCATAGCTTCATTCTGTATCCTTTCCATCCTTTCTATCTGTTTATGGCTGAGAGTCAGGATTGCTATTGCATACTCCAAAACAGACATGACCAGCCCCTCGTACAGTAGACATAGATGGCGCTGCTCACAGTTTGCTGCCGCCATCACCCGCATCGCTGCCAAACCCCGCTTGGCCTTTGTTATCACCTGGTCTATGTGCACATTATAAGCAAGGCTTCGATCAAACCGTATCCCCAGGTAATTCATTGCCTGCGTTCTTTCCACCGTCTCTGAACACAGCATTACAGTTGGTGTTGGATTGTTGACAATATTATTATTCAACGAGAACCAAGTCACTGTTGCCTTTGTTGGGTTGACCATTGCCCCAGCTTCATCACACCAAGTACTTATACGATTGAGTTCGGTTTGTAGTTCCACAGCAACCGCCTCTCTATCCTTACCCTGACGATACACTAAAACATCATCGGCATACGACAATGTCCTGCCAGGTCCAGTGATCTGCTCACTGGTGATTCTCACTGTGTAGGCGTTGAACAGTACCGGAGATTATGGTGATCCCTGTGGTAGGCCAGGATATATTGTTGTTGGTTCCGAAGTCCAACTGCCACATCTAAAAACTACTTTCCGTTGGAAGAGGGCTGCAGCGATCCAACTAAGGAGGAATGGACTTACGTTTAGTTCAAGAAGCTGAAACATTAAAAAATCCAGTGGTACTCTGTTGTATGCGTCCTCAAGATCAATCGCTGCAGCAACGGTTTCAGTGCCTGAGTGGAAACCTTCATAGACATCATGGGCAAAGACTGCTGCATTGGTCCAGGTTTCTCTTTTTGGACGGTACCCACCCAGGGTAGGTGGGAAAACACCTTGCCTCTCTAGTTGGCTTGATATTTTCCTGGCAATTACCTTCTTCAGCAGCTTGCCTATTGTATTCTGCATGGTTATAATTCGATATCCCTGAATTTTTTTGTGGTCTTTGTCAGGCTTCGGCAAGGGAATCAGATAGCTGTGTAACCATTCCTCCTTGATGCTGGCACTCCCTATACTGTTTTTGTACATGTCTGCTAGTTTCTCTAGCTCATTGTCGGTACACCTATTTATGTCGTCGTATCTTATGCCATCAGGACCTGGAGCACTGTTTTTTGATCGTCGAAGATGATCCACGATTTCTTTCACTGTCACTGTGTCTTCCTCCGAAGTGTTCTGGGCCTTGCATCTGTCTGAGGTGACCTCCTTGGCCAGATTTCGGCCTCCCATGTCTGTCTGGTTGCCCTGCTCAAGGTAGCGTTCAAAGAGGGCTTTGCCCTTATCCTCGTCAGTCCTCTGCCAGGTGAGGTCAGCACCTTGGAAGTCTGAAATGCTCTTATTCTTGACTACACCACTCATGCTTTTATGTAGTCGCCAGAACAATTTCAGTGACTTGTCTGTGCTTACTCTTTGACACACCTCTGCCCATTTTTCGCTTTTAACCACTTTGACCAGTTTTTTGAAATAGCTTACTTTTGTGTGCATCTCTCTTTCTAAGTGCAAGCAGGGACTAGGATGACCAGCTCTGTTCTTTTTGGCATTTTGCCATCTCCTTACAGCACTACGCTTATCCACCCAAGCCTTCTCCACCTCGAAACTCCACCACGGTGGCTGCTCCCAGCTTTTTTTCCTGCCCTGAAACGTTCTGCACTTGTCACGTCTTATTTTACTCACCACATCTTGCCCTGTACTGTCATACTGGAACGTCTTTACCTTTAGCTTGTGCTGCCTGGTTCTGCCTTTCTCCACCAATATGCTGCATGGGAGGTGGTCGCTGCCATGGTGTCCTAGGACACCCCATCTACACACTGTAGTGAGTGAAGGTGAAACTAGCGCCAGATCAATAGCACTGTCCTCATCGCCCGGACGGCTTGCTGTCCTGGTGACACAGCCACTGTTAATACAAATCAGGTCGATGGTTTCCAGTGCAGTCTCGAGCTCCTCCCCTTGTGTATTGGAGGAAGTGTTTCCCCATGCTCTGCCTTTAGCGTTGAAGTCACCACAGAAAATAACATTTCTCTCGTGGCCTAATATGCCACTTAAGCACTGCCACTTCTGGGCGTCCATACTCGCATTGCGGGCATAAACATTAACCAACACGAATGGTATACTGGAATGAACTCTCAACGCCTGTATTTGTATATCGTCACTGTCCCAACTGGACATGTCTAGCTCTGACGCCACCATGCTGTCGCGAACGAGAATCGCCGTAGGGGATGGATTTATTCATCTCTTGCGTGTAATTGGTGTGCCAGGATGTAAAACCAGGAGTTTCTACTCAAGATCTGCGCGGGTGCTACGGAGTTCGTGCATCGAGCGAAGCCATCCTTGAGTGAATTTTCAGCAGCGTGTGTGGTTCCAGTCTGTGTTTACGTTTTTTCAACATGGCGGAAGAACGTGTTTTTTCCGAGTGGTCAGCAGTCAACATACCGAAGCGGCGTGGTAGCCGTGCAGGGACAAAGAAGCAAGGTAAGCGCGGTGGTTTGAGGCGTTTTAGACTCAAATGTCACCGTCTAGGACTCAGGAATATCCGTATTCTATATTGGAACTGTGCCAGTGTAAAACAACGGGGCTCTATTTTAGAAACCCTAGTTTACAGGAACGACATTGTAGCACTCCAGGAGACGAGACTGGGAGATCAGCTACTCCGAATTGCCGGCTTCAAATGTTTTTCATCTAACAAAAGGCTGCCTTCGCCATGTTCTAATCTCGTCAATTTATCTCCTATCAGATGTTATGACTGTTCGGAGATAATTGTACCGATTCACTTGTTTAAGAATACGTCCATTTATTTGTTTAATACATTGTGGTAATTCCGTCATCACAGTGACGACCATAATCTGTGCTTTCACTGTATTTCACTGTGTGCAACAACGGCATCTACTAAATGTTGCAGACATGCTCATTGTCTGCAGTCAAGACTGTATCATCTACATATCTAATACTATTGATGTGTCGTCCCCTTATGATGATTCTTTCCATATCTTCTAATTTTCCGAAAATAGTTTCACTGTACAGTGACAAAAGACCTGGAGACATTACACATCCCTATCTCACACCTATAGGCTGATATTGACCTACTTCATTATCAATTCGTATGGCAGCTTGTTGGTTTCAATATATGTGTTTTATGAGTCTAAGGTCTTTCCCATTAATGTGCAGATCTGCAAGCATCTCCATCATGTTGACATGTCTTACTTTATCAAAAGCCTTTATGTAGGCTTCACTATTTTAAGATTTAAGTCTTTGTTTACTTCTATATAATGTTCAATTCATGTTCTCAGCATATACACAGCATTTACTGTACAAACCCACATTGTTCTTCTCCTACTTCGGGTTGCATTTACTTCCTAACTCTTTGCATGATAATTCTTGGCTCATTGTACTAATTTTTAGATGTTGATTACATTCCAAGGCTCTTGATTTCTTCAGGATTGCAATAAATGTAGAATTACGTAATTCATGAAGTATATCTGCAGTATCAAATATTGTGTTCAGCACTCTAGTGAATTGGTCTATTCCATATTCTTATAGAGCGTTGATCATTTCCGTTTTGATGTTTACTGACCCGGAGTCTTGTCAGATTCCATGTGGTTAAGAGCATTCTGAACGTTTATCTTCAGAATTAATGGTCCTTCATTATTACTCAGAATATAATAATGTTCTTCTTTTGTATCATCATAAAGGTTTTTCACATAATTTACCCATGTATGTACAATGTCAAGTTTTTCTATTATGATTATTCATCTTTTGTTAATAGGTGTAATTTTATTAGTAAGCTCCTGAATTCGTTCGTACATTAATTTGGTATTTTACTGTTGTATTTTTTTTTTCATTTTCTATGCAATTATTTTCAAGCTATGCTTCTTTTGCTTCTTTACGTAATTTTCGGACTTTTATGTGAATCTGTTCATATTTTTCAAGATTATTTTTGTTATGTCTTCGTGTTTCCATTAGTCTTAAAATTTCTTCAGGCATCCATTTCTTAAATATGAGTATGCATATAGCCAGAACCGAAGTAATGCAAGTTAGCAGATATCCTGTTCCACTAAGTATACAGATAAATAGCAAATCTCTGAAACAAGTTAGAGAATTCAAACATCTTGGAAGTATGATCACATCAACTATAACCCATACTAAAACATCATAATATATCCACGTCCGCAAAGCGACAGATAATAAACAGCATATTCACACCAATCCTATGCTACCAATCTTAAACTTGGACATTATCCAAATCACACTTTCGCAAAATCAACACATATGAGATGAGATGCCCGAGGAGAGCTGCCAACTTAACATTCCGTGACAGGTACATACCAGGCTACCAACCGAAAAAACCAACCTACTCAGACAACTGTGTGAAGAAATCCAGAAACAACATACAATGTGTATAGCTCTCTATGTGAAAATAAAATGTGGTGATGATACTATGTATACCACCTCATATCACATCATCCATTTCGTATAATGACATTATGCATTTTCATTCTTGAAAAATATACTGAAATACTGTAAAATGTACTGAAATACTGTAAAATAAACAGGCATATATTATAATTACGTCTTGGTTGTTGAATTTGTTGTTAGTGTTTATGGTGTATATAGTTGTCATGTGATGAGAGAATGATACATATTGGTGACAAATTCAAGAAATATTTCAACAAAACTATGGAAACGGGTTACCACAGTAGGAAGATCTGTTGAACATAGTCTGAAATAGCTCAACCAAAATTATGAAAAGTAGGAAACTTTGCAAAACGTAGGAAAATCTGTTACCCAAAAAGGAAAAAAATAGTTGGCCACATTTCAATCAAATTTATAAAAAGTAGGAAAACTAGTTAACCAAAGGGCAAAAATCTTGGTCAAGTAAGAAAATTTTTGTTAACCAAATGTGAAAATGTTAGCCAAATTTCAAACCAATCGTATAAAAATCTCATCAAACATATGAAATGTAGGAAAAATTTGTTAACCAAACGTGAAAAGTGTTGCCAACTTTCACTCAAACTTATGAAAAGTGGGAAATATTGTTGTCCAGATGTAAAAAGTTTGACCAAATGTCACCCAAACTTATGAAAAGTAAGAAAATTTGTCTAACCAAATGTGAAAATGTTAACCAAATCTCAAACCAAACGTATAAAAATCTCAATCAAACATATGAAAAATAGGAAACTTTGATAACCAAATGTGAAAAGTTTGGCCAAATTTCACCCAAACTTATTAAAAGTGGGAAATATTGTTGTCCAGATGTGAAAAGTTTGATCAAATTTCACCCAAACGTATGAAAAGTAGGAAACTTTGTTAACCAAATGTGAAATGTTTGGCCAAATGTCATCCAAACTTATAAAAATCTCAGTCAAACTTATAAAAAACTAGGAAAATTTGTTAACCAAAGTGAACAATTTTGACCAAATTTCAAACACACTCAAAAAAATATAGGAAACTTTGTTAACCAAAGGTGAAAGTTTGGCCAAATTTCAACCATATCCATAAAAAGTAGGAAATTATGTTGACCAAATGTGAAATAATTGTGGCCAAAGTTCAACCAAACTTATAAATATCTCTCTTTAGAAGAATTTGGACTTGAGCAACTAACCAGACTGATGAAAACATTATATAATACTGGAGATATATCTCCTGAATTATGTAACTCTGTATTTATTGCAATCCCAAAGAAATCAGGAACCTTGGAATGTGATCAACATAGAAAAATTAGTATAATGAGCCACATCACAAAGATTTTGCTAAGAATTATCATGCAAAGAGTGAGGAAGAAGATACAACCTGAAATAGGGGAAGAACAATGTGGGTTTGTAGAAGGAAAGGGTACATTAAATGCCGTGTATATGCTGCGAACAGTTATTGAACGTGCTATAGAAGTAAACAAGGATATACATCTTTGCTTTATTGACTATACAAAGGCTTTTGATAGAGTTAGACATGTCAACATGGTGGATATGCTTGCAGATCTACACATTGATGGGAAAGACATTAGACTTATAAAAAACATATATTGGAAACACCAAGCTGCAATAAGGATTGATAATGAAGTGGGACAGTATCAGCCAATTACGAGAGGTGTTAGGCAGGGATGTGTGATGTCTCCAGATCGTTTTTCCCTATACAGTGAAAATATTTTCAGAAATGTAGAGGATATAAATGGAATCAGCATTGGAGGACGAAACATCAATAACATTAGATATGCAGATGATACAGTATTAATTGCAGACAATGCGCAGGACCTGCAACAATTAGTAGATGCGGTTGTTGTACGCAGTGAGCAACTGGGGTTAGAATTAAATTGTAAAAAGACTCAGGTAATGGTCGTCACTAAGAAGGAAGAAGTGCCACAATGTAATATACAAGTAAATGGGAATATTCTTCAACAAGTGAATCAATACAATTATCTTGGAACAGTCATAACATCTGATGGGAGATGCCTTGAAGAGATTAGAACAAGAATCGCCATGGCGAAAGTAGCCTTTAGCAAGATGAAAAACATTCTGACCAATAAAAAGATGTCAATTGAAACGAGAACAAGAGTGTTGAGGGGATACATAGAGCCTGTTATTTTGTATGGATGTGAAACTTGGACAAAGAGCAGTCAAGCTGAAAAGCATCTGATGGCTGCAGAAATGTGGTTTCTGAGGAAAATGCAAAGAATACCGTGGACAGACAGAAAAACCAATGACCAAGTACTACAGGAGACAAATGGACATCGTAAACTGATTAGAGAAATTAGACGTTGACAGTCAAAATTATTTGGACATGTTATGAGAAGAAATGGATTCGAGAACTTAGTGACAACTGGCAAGATCGAAGGGAACAGACCAATAGGAAGACCGAGAGGAAAATACCTGGATGGCTTGGCCACATGGCATGGACGAGACAGGAACACTGATCCACGACACTGGTGATCGAGTGAAATGGCGAGTCATGACCGCCTACACGTTCCGGCATGGCACATGACTGATTGATTGAGGATTAAAACTCTTGTATACTTGTGAATATATCTCATTATTAATGCATATAAATCTGCAAACTCTATATGTACTGTGGAGTAATTTTTCTTTTCTTTTTGTGTACATATTGTGAACCTCTTTCCTTAAGCTGGAGAAATGTCTACTATCTGCGTATAACAGGCAAGGTAAAAGCATACACATAAATGTTGAAGAGGATAGATGATGATCCTCCTTAAAACATTTAATTTGGAGTAAAACACCTGAATGTCCTGCAGGATCTGGTGCCAGAATGGAACAGTATCGTTTATGAGTTGGATACTCATTGTATTTGGTGAATGAATTAAGACACTTAATGTGGGAGGTCTTTTCTTTTGAATGGAAGGATACATAGGGAAAACAATTATGTACAAAGGAGAATAGTGAACATGGTTATCAAATTCCGAATCGATCACGGTATTACGCAACTTTGAGACTTTATGTGACAGGTATGGGCGAAGATGACATTGCTTATCTGGTATCCTAAAATCTGAGAGCTCTGTAGTGGGTATTGGATGGAGAGGAACCAGCTTTTGGGTTGATAACTTCTGTGGGACACTACTGCTTTCTTCCCCTTTTGTTTATTTTTTCTGGGGTCAAAATTCCCTTTGTTTATGTTCCCTTTTCCTTGGGGTTTTACCTTTCTTCCATTTCAAATGATCATATAATTGCATTTATGGTACCAGTAGATATATGTTTTGATACTGGAATTTCAGGTAGTGGTTAAATCCATCCAGAACCAGATATGACTGTTGGTGGGGACTCCGGGCTGGAGAGATGACGAATCCTATTTGGGAAGAATCTACAGGCGAGAGTCCCATCCAACCACATAAAGCAGGTAACCCAGTATCACTAGGAATCAACCAGGGGACTTTTAGCCTATACCTGTGATTAGAGAGGCAACCTCGCGAACATCCTATCTGAACCAGAACAACAAACTTACTATGGACCCAATTTATGAGTCTCACAGAACATTTGAACATTTGGGTACATATACCCAACATGGAGTGTAGTGGATTGAGCTTAAGATAGAGAATTAAGATTATTATTATAACATAACAGATCTATGGGTATGATTCAAGCCCCTGGAGAAATATGGGTTATGTTTTTCTAACAAGTTGAATGTTTAATGTATTCATGGATACGTGCCATGCCTTTTGGAATGGGTGATTATTTTGTGATCAGAATAGCCAAAACCCATCCCCAGTTTGTTTTATATTAAGTTTAATAGATATTTCATTTTTCCCTCCAAGTGTTCCATTAATTATTTGAGTGTTCGTGTTAATGTCTGTTAACCATTAATTCACCATGGACATTAATTATTTATCTGAGAGTACAGTGGCAAGGAAACTCCACAAGTTTATTATTATTCAAGGAAATCGTTTCCTTGTTGACCTTGGGGACTTCCTTGGCTCCCCTGGACCATATTGATAACCTCAAGTAATTGAGCCATTGAAGGCAACTAAAATTATAGTGGGACAGGATCACACTGGGAAAGAGGAATTATAGTTTTCCTCTATCTATTTGAGATTTCCTAAGATATACGACAGGACCTAACAAAAATACATGGTTGAAAGTGATAGGCCTAAGGATGGAGGTTTTGTCACAGTTATGATTGAATACCGAGACAGTGATGAGCAGACGGAGTAAGGAGTAAGACACGTATGCGTTTTGTCACCAAATTCTCGTATTAGAAAGAACACTAAGGTAACATATGTTACATGTTATGCGACTGGGTGTCATTGCAGCTGAACACGTCAACGGTGCCTTGTCTTTGCTAGGATCAAATATAACTCCAGTGATACGGCAAAAATCAGCGACTGTCGTTTTTTTTTTTTTTTACTGTATACTTGTGTATCAAAGACGAACATCGATACCATCTGTTTCCTTACTCCATTAATAATCTATATTACCATATTTGTTATGATTATTAGGCACTTGTACATGTGCTGCCAAAACACTACCTCTCTAGGCACATTCATTATGACGACTAAACATAATTGATGTATAATCCGTATGTAGACCGCACTTCCTTTATTATATTATCTACGTCATGAGATTACATACTATAATTCTAAGATATCGCAATTGCTTAAATTTCTTTTAGTAATATTTGATTAAAGTTGTAATATTCTAAATTATATATTATGATATGCGTTCTTTGGTCTAACTATTTGCTGTAGACATCCTTCAAATATACTTCAATACAGTTTCTTTCTTGTCTCCCTTGTTGCTTAAAAATTTCAGTTCAATTTATTTCCCTTGATACTTAGAATTCCTGTTATACATATTTCTACATTTTTACATATGAAACAAGGGCCGTGCCGCTCTATGATACAGACAGCCGGCCGCATCAGGCGGCGCCCTACGGTGGCGGCAGAAGCAGTGAAATCAAAATACAATTTGAAATATTCAACAATTAAAAATCTTTAACGGGTGGCATTTAGAAAAGAAAAAAAAAACATTTAAGGGGCGGCATTTCGATGACTTGCATCATAATGTGAAAATCTACCGCTCGGCCCTTTATGAAACATTACAATGATTGAAACGAGTTGCAATATTCATAAAAGAAATAACGGCTGCATCAGGGTGTAACAAAAGGAAATAAAAACAGTTAGGTGTGCGTAACACCTGCGAAAAGATTAGAAATACTAAACACGGAGACAGTGTACGTATCTTATAACGAACTCTACAATGATGAACATACATTTTTTAAAGAGGTGTAGTCTTGGGGGATAATAAAATATAATAAAATCAAAAATGCAGATAAGCATATTACGACACATTGACAGTCACGAAATTTGACACCGGGGTCCGTTTGGACCCCATGGTAGCTCTATGGCAGAGGATCCCAAACCATGGTCCGCGGGCAACTTGTGGCCCACCAGTTGTCCGAAAGTGGCACGCGAGGCCTTTAATTTAATAGAGTATATTTTAATAATTTCAAAAATGCATTCGGAGCGCCCCGTCAGCGTGCGATAATATACTCTGCTCGTGGTTGTTATGCTCAGATATTATCGAATGCGCCTGTTCAGTTCGAAATGAAACGTTATGAAGTTCCCATATCCCAGCTGTCAGGGTCTTAAACCTGGCTCGCTAACCTAACACATGTGAGACAGTACAAGTACAACGTGATTTGACTTAAGACTCAACGACACAACGTTCAATGGATTTATTTACAGATCATATACAGTACGATGATCACTACAAGATATACTTGATACTTCAGTACACTTACATACACAATACAGCTCACAGTCTATCTCTCAAGATGTCCAGACACTCGACTTTCAGGCACAGAAACCACACAACGCCTTTCTCTCATCATGCGTCCGGTCCAGTCCACGTCCCAGAGCTGTCTGCCTATAGCTCGCAACTTGCCTCCCCACCTGAGGTGGCTTCACGAGGCATGCGTGCGTCCTTGCCTGACCGCTGGCCGTCTCGTCAGCCAGCAACCTTGCAGGCAGGTAACTACTACTCGCCTGGCGGCGTAACGAAGTTACGGCATCCCTGCTGGGGACTAAGTCGCCTGGCGGGCGTAACGATGTCACTGCACTATTCTAGACTCTGACATGCTCCCCCTGGGCAACTCCATGAAAGATGTCATCTTTCATGCATAATATATGTACATACTGGGTTAATATTTTAACCTTGTCAGAGTCGACCCTTCCGCTGTTATATACATTGGTGTCAGAATACATAGAAATACACATCTTGACATATAAATATATAAGAAATGGAAGTTGTATTCAACGACATGTGGTGTTCAACCTTTAACACTTGTCAGGTTTCATCCTCTCGATGGCTGATTACCTCAATTGCATTATTGACCCAGTCAGATCGGTAGTACCAGCTTCACGCATCTACCTCGCAGCCTTTCAAAAAAAAGTAATAATATGGTTTCTGAAACAAAAACCATCTGGCTAGACCGAAATACGGCTTTTACATAAGTCGCATTAAACTCTCAAACCCTGACCTCATTTGGCCAGGAGCTCTTGTGTTGGTCTGCAATGTCGGTAACACTCTACCATGCCCAGTAGATGGCTTCCTGGTGTGTTAACAATCTGGCAACAACATGGCTATTTATATACAACACATTACCGTATACATTTCACATTATGGCCCTTTGTGTAATGCTGTAATAACAATTAAATGGAAGGGGAATAACTTCAACATTTATGAAATATAATATTTTACAATAATTATCCTATTTCGTAGCGTCATCGCTTGATGTTTCTTCATACTAACGAGAAAAAGTCGGTGGTATGAGTACGTTAATCAAGATATGATTCTAAGATTACACTGCATAAATATATAAACACACAATTCGTGTATTCCACTTTGTTGATTCCTAAAGATTTTAGAATCGTCATAGCTTTTTAAACTTTTATTTGTCGTCTGCTAATTTTGCTCTAAATTCCTAACTAATCCGGAAGTACACACGAACACTAAACAGCTGATGTTGCTTGTAGAACACACTTGTTCCGGTTTGATGTAGTTACGGAAAGTACAATGTTCTAATAGTTCATGTGTTGGATGTTTCACTATAAACCTTCTGGATTTCGATTGACTGCAGTGGTATAGCTGTCAATGTTTAGGTCACACTTTCACACACGGATTTAAAATGTCACTGGAAAGTTCCACACGCAGATGCCACTGTCACATTGGATAGTTCGCTTACGGTAAGTTTTGAGCGAATGTGGCACTGTTCTTGTTACGCAATATATACAATTAATAAAGTTCGCTTTCTACCACACACTACACAATTATACACGACAATTACTGCATTAATTAATAAAATAAGAACACTATATATATATTGGGAGTAACCCCTATCACATCGTAGACATTACACAGCTTTTGTGAATGGAAAAATTATTCACTGATGGATGGCTGTGTCGATCTGAGTGTATTTTACACACTGCACTCAGACATTGGTGCTTACTGGGTCGGTCGGACAACGGGACAAAAGATCGGCAATTGTGTTGGTTCTGCCTGGGATATGTCGAACCTCGAAGCTGTAATCTTGGAGCTTAAGAGACCAGCGCGCTACCATTTGGTTTGAAGGTACACCTGAATTTATAAATCGCAATGGACTGCTGTCGGATTCCACTATAAAATGGCGTCCTAGAAGGAATCTGGACAATATAGTAATACCCACCACTAAAGCTAGGGCTTCCAACTGAGGTATTGACCAAGCCCGTTCTCTGGGTTTCAGTTTCCTGGATACGAAGTACACAGGGTGAAGGATGTTATTATGCTCTTGCAACAAGACTGCTCCAATCGCCACGGAGCTCGCGTCTGTCCGCAATCTGAAAGGCAAATGAAGATTGGGCAATTTCAGGATAAGATTATTTAAGCTATTATCAGAAAAACAAGCTAATACTTTTTGGAATGCAAATTTTAGGCATTCATTGCTTACAATTTTCTCCGGTTTATCTTTTGTTAGTAAGTTAGTAAATACTTCGGTCAGTTCAGAAAAATCAGGAATGAACTGCCGGTAATAATTTATAAGTCCCAACAAACTTCTGACTTGCTTTTTCGTAGTCGGAAGTGAGAGTTTTAGTATCTTGGACGCAATGTTATCGTCTGTCGTGACAAAGCATTGGATATGTTGTACCCCAAGAAGGATATTTCCTGGTAGGCTATGTCTACTTTTGCAGGCTTTACCGTCAGTGTGATGTGATGCTGTACTAATTATGTTTGTCCTGGGTTGTTGGAGAAGATGGTGTTGTACTGTTGTATTAGATGTTTGCAACTGTCTCTTTCTGCTTGAGTTAACTTTGGGTTGATTTTAATCTCCTTCAAGCAGTTTGTCGTGTCTAATGCAGGTGTTGGAATTTCGTCACTAGCCTCGTCATCTTCATGATCTATTATCACTGTACAAGCTGTTGTATCGTCTTGTTCGTTGTCTCTGTTGTAGTATGGTCTTAGCATATTTATGTGGAATATTTTGTGTTTGTCTTTTATTTGGATCTCGTAGTCTACAGGTGAAATCTGTCTCGTCACTTTAAAAGGTCCCTGCCAAGAATCAGTCAATAAGTGTCGGTCACTAGGTAATAGAAGAAGAACGTCCTGTCCAGGTGTCAACGTTATTGTCCTGTTACCTTTGTCAGCATATTGTCTATAAGTAGCACCAGATAATTTTAGTGCATTCTTTGCAATTATACAAGATTTGATGATTCTTTCACGCAATGATGTAACGTATACGTATGATGATATGGGTTTAAGTACTGGAGTGGAGTCAGTTAACATTTGATGATAAATAGTCAATGGGCCACGTGGTTTGGCACCATAGATAAGTTCAAAAGGAGAGAAACCTGTACTAGAATGTGGTACTTCGCGATAAGCAAATAGAATAGCTGGTAGATATACGTCCCAGTTATTGGGGTGCTCTTGCGTTACTTTTGCAAGCATGTGCTTTAAATCGCCGTTAAATTTTTCTATAATTCCACTAGAGTGAGGATGGTACGGGGAATTGAAACATTGCTTCACTCCCAACATTTTGGTGAAAGCTTGGGTAGATGCGGCGATAAACTGAGTGCCCCTATCTGATTGGATAGTGTCTGGAAATCCTATCCGAGAAAAAATATGGAAGAAAACTTCCATTATATCATTGGCAGTTATGTTCTTTAGCGGAATAGCTTCCGGCCAGCGGCTACATTGATCAATGGCAGTTAGAATATATTATTCCCTCTAGTTGTTGTATGATTGAGAGGGCCCACTATGTCGACAGATAATTTCTCAAAAGGTCGACTGGCTAAGTCAGTAACTTGTAACTTTGCCTGTGGGTGTTTACCTTTTTTTTACCAGTTTTTGGCAGATGTCACAACTTCTGCAATATTGTTTAATGTCATTGCAAAATTTGGGCCAATGAAACTGTGTTAATAATCTTGATCTGGTCTTAGTGTATGCCATATGCCCTGCAAGAGGTATATCGTGGGCAAGATGTAAGGCTTGCTTACGATAATTAGTTGGCAAAACAGTTTGCTCTGTTGTGTTGTCACCTCTGGTATAATACCTAGTGAGGATATCATTTTTCACAGCAAAATGCCATTTTGCATTCTTGGTTACCTTTGGCTTTTGGCCGATCAGATTAAAATATTTTGACAATGAAGGGTCAGCCTTTTGAGCTGTTATAAACGTCTCCTTCATGGTGTTAGTAGGTAGTGATACTGGGCTGAGCATTTGTATAGCCTCAGTTTGATTACTTTCATCTTGCACTCTAGCAGTAGATCTGGTTACTGCGTTCACACATTCAATGATATCAGATGGTGATGAAACAATGTTATTAATGATGTCATGAGATCTTAGTGCTACATTAGCTACCATACATTCATTAGGTGGTGTAACATTATCAATGATGACATTTGATGGTGATGTTATGCTATCATCAATACAATGAGATGTTATGTCATGAGGTTTATCATTCACCTCTGGTAAATTCCCAATTATTATATCACAAACTGGGTTTGTTAATGCAGCGCACTTTACTTTCCCAGTGAGGAAAGGTGTTTCAATATATGCCCATGCTAGTGGGTACTTTTCAATATTGCCTGAGAATGTTCTGCATGTTACGTGCCTGCCTGTATAGTCTGTAGGCATTATGAACGTTCTCTTCAGACCAATAAGTGAGCTTCCCGTGTCTCGAAGCACTGTAGCAGACTTGCCATTCACATATCCGTGATGGACGTTTATCCTGCCTTTAGAATCTACTACCAAATTAGCTTCTTCATTGGCAATAGGAATGGAGTGGCCGCATGTTAAAATGCCATCTTCATAAAAGGTGTTACAAACAGTACATTTATTTGCGTTAAACATGTCAAAAGCCTGTGCTGAGTTCACAGGATGTTTCTCTGGTTGTTCTTCATCTGACGATGAACTGTCAAACAAGGCGGCATTTGCTTTGTTGGTCATTTGCCTACCTTTACAATCATGGCGATAATGTCCGTACGCCTTACAGAGGAAACATTTACGCAAATTTCTGAAGGATCTACGCTCCTTATCTTGTCTGTTTACCATGTTTTGTAGATAAGTATGATATCCGGGGTTCTTGTCGCACATCTCACCTTGATGGTGTGAAAGTTTACAATAATTACAGTGATTATACTTCTCAGATGTAGGTCTATGAGGTTTCTGCCTACTATAGGGTTTGTCATAGTTAGCCGCGGCTACAAAATTTATGTCAGTAGCTTCACTTGCAAAACAATGTTTGTTGGCTGTGTAATACGCCGAACCACGTCTCTCAATCTCATCTACACTAGTGCATTCATTCTCCTGCAAAAATTTTGAAAATGCTGATGGAATGGATGAAATGACTTTATCTCTAATGATCAGATCTTCTAATCTTTGATAGTTTTTGTCAATTTTAGCTGCTGAAGTCCATTTGGTAAATATATCTCGGACTAAGCAGAGGTAATCAGAGAACGTTTGAGTCGGTTTTGGGCTCAACTTGCTGAATTGTTCTCTGTAACCTGCCTCATCTAACATAAAATGTGCCATAATCTTTGATTTCAGATAATGGTAATCTTTTCTGAGGTCTTTGGGGATGGTCTCAATGACTTTAAGAGGCTCCCCTGATAAACTCCTCATATAAACAATATTCCATTCAGACAGTGGAACCTGGTAATGTTCCATTTAAGTTTCAAAATTTTGGGTAAAGGCTGCGATGCAGTAACCCGAGGTATAATTACGTACAATACCTTGATATTTCTTGTACTGGTTTTCTTTCTCCAGTCTCTCAGATTTCTTAGACTCTTTGTTAATGGCAGTCTCAGTATCAAGTTGTTTCATCTTTAACTGTAACTCCAGTTCTTCTCTCTTACTCTGAGCTGCAATTTCTGCTTTCTTAAGTTCACTATCTATCTCAGCTTGCTTTGTCTTTGCAGCCAGTTGAAATTCGACATGCTTTAAGGCCGTTGTTGCTTCTGCTTGCTTTAAGGCAGTTTCTGCCTCTACCTGCTTGACAGCCCTTTCTGCTGCTCTTTCATCGCGTTCACAGTATTCAGAGTATTTCTTCTCACTCCACTTCATTAATTCATCACCTGTTAACTTCAACTTTAACCCCATATCGATGAAATCATTTAATGAAGACATGATGGAAAATGCAAAATTAAATACCAGCCACACCAATTGTTATAAGTGGTTAGTAAAGTAAACAATTTACAATCGTGTTCTATTGACAACACGTATCTACATTTGCATCCTAAAGTATATGAAAAGAAAAGTATACTCAAGTGCCCTGGATGCGGTGAAGAACGGTTGGAAATCGGGCTAGGAACTGTAGGGTCGCTACTTCGAAAACACAAATGACCTCTACGCGCAAGGGTTTCAGATGGTACGGAAAACCTGCTTTGTTTTTGGAGGAAATAAATTAGCGTCTATTTGATGTGGTGTGCCTGCTTGTCACTAAGTTTTGATTAGGTTTGTATGGCGTTGAGTGTAATTGTATGTCGTACTTTTGTCAGTCAACAATTTCTTTTTTTCAAAACACAAGTCACTTTCTTTCCCAGAACTTTCTGCTTTCCACAACTCAATTTACAAAGACAATTTACATATATCTCAATACGCTACAACAATGATGACACATCACTTACATCAAGATGACATTCAGTAAGGACATAGACATCAAGTTTACAAGATGGCGACAAGGTCACAATGGCGACAAGATCACAATGTCGACAAGGTCAAAACGGTGACAAGTTCAACAATCACAAATGTTTTACACGTTTACAGGATCAAACAATATGTATGCACTGTACGTTTACATTTAGTCTCCATGTTTAAACAATGTAGTTATATATCAAAATGAGCCTTCCACGATCACATTTACATGTACAATCAAGTTTGACAAAACGTCTAAGTTCACAAACTATAGTTTTAACCGTTAATCACATAAACACGTCCATTTCAAAGCCGGACGAATGGCACCATGTCCACACATGTCAGGGTCTTAAACCTGGCTCGCTAACCTAACACATGTGAGACAGTACAAGTACAACGTGATGTGACTTAAGACTCAACGACACAACGTTCAATGGATTTATTTACAGATCATATACAGTACGATGATCACTACAAGATATACTTGATACTTCAGTACACTTACATACACAATACAGCTCACAGTCTATCTCCCAAGATGTCCAGACACTCGACTTTCAGGCACAGAAACCACACAACGTCTTTCTCTCATCATGCGTCCGGTCCAGTCCACGTCCCAGAGCTGTCTGCCTATAGCTCGCAACTTGCCTCCCCATCTGAGGTGGCTTCACGAGGCATGCGTGCGTCCTTGCCTGACCGCTGGCCGTCTCGTCAGCCAGCAACCTTGCAGGCAGGTAACTACTACTCGCCTGGCGGCGTAACGAAGTTACGGCATCCCTGCTGGGGACTAAGTCGCCTGGCGGGCGTAACGATGTCACTGCATCACTGCACTATTCTAGACTCTGACACCAGCCTTGTCGACCAATCAGAGTGCGCAAGGCGCCATGTTGTCGTCTGTTACAATTGGTTAGCAGAGTCGGTAGTATTGTGTTTTTCAAATAAAATTTTACCGATAAAGCCTATAAACATGAGTGTGGCAAATTTAAAATCAAAAAATGGTAAAAAGCGAAAATGTGAAGACCTTGCTTGTCGTAAATTCATCGAAGATAGGGGCACTGAAAAATACTGTCTATATGTTTCTGTCTGAAATAAATTAATTGCCTACCTAACGGGAATTTCTGCTGAACGATGACTGGCTTAATGACCTGGCATTTTTGGTAAACATCACGTATCATTTAAACCAGGGGTGGCCAACCTTTTCAGCAGGCGGGCCAAGTTTCAGAAATAATATTTCCTGCCGGGCCACGCACCTAATTTTTTTTTTTTTATATTGTTGTTGTTAATTAAAGTAAATAAGCAAGCGTGCTACAGCTTCGACCACATCGTCGCTTCCCAGTAGGTGAGATCGTGTTCAAACGCTTGCCTGGTTTAATGTAAAACAAAAAAATACTTCTTGTTAATTAATTGATCTTTCCCTTGTAGATGAGTATTAACGTCATTTAGGTGGCCAGTTATATCGACCAGAAATGCAAAGTCGCAAACCCACTCTTTGTCTTCAAACTCTGGGATACTTTTCGACTTGCTTGCTAAGAATGATTGTATTTCGTGTTGTAAATCAAACACTCTTTTCGACAATTTGGCACGGGTCAGTCATCTTACTTCTACATAAAATGTAACGTCGTGATAATCTGAGTCCAAAGACTAGAAATTCTCGGAACTGACGGTGACTCAACCCGTTTGACTTAATGAAGATCACTATTTTGACGACCACTTTCATGACATGGTCCATTTTGAGGGACTTCGAACATAAATTCTCAGGATGAATAATGCAATGAAAATTTAGCAATGAAGTGTTGCCGACTTTGGAGGCCTCATTTTCAATCAATTTTACTAAACATTCGGGTTTCCCAACCATTGCTGGAGCACTATCCGTTGTTAAGCCCGATAAGTTGTTAAGTTGTAACAAAAAGCAATTCAATGTCGATGTAACTGCTTCTAACAAATCTCGTAACTTAGTAGTGTCCTTAAGTGGATAGAGTGCCCCTAATTCGTCTGTCTTTTTAAAATGGATATTTTTATATGGATATATCAAACGCTTGCCTGGTTTAATGTAAAACAAAAAAATACTTCTTGTTAATTAATTGATCTTTCCCTTGTAGATGAGTATTAACGTCATTTAGGTGGCCAGTTATATCGACCAGAAATGCAAAGTCGCAAACCCACTCTTTGTCTTCAAACTCTGGGATACTTTTCAACTTGCTTGCTAAGAATGATTGTATTTCGTGTTGTAAATCAAACACTCTTTTCGACAATTTGGCACGGGTCAGTCATCTTACTTCTACATAAAATGTAACGTCATGATAATCTGAGTCCAAAGACTAGAAATTCTCGGAACTGACGGTGACTCAACCCGTTTGACTTAATGAAGATCACTATTTTGACGACCACTTTCATGACATGGTCCATTTTGAGGGACTTCGAACATAAATTCTCCTGATGATTAATGCAATGAAAATTTAGCATTGAAGTGTTACCGACTTTGGAGGCCTCATTTTCAATCAATTTTACTAAACATTCGGGTTTCCCAACCATTGCTGGAGCACTATCCGTTGTTAAGCCCGATAAGTTGTTAAGTTGTAACAAAAAGCAATTCAATGTCGATGTAACTGCTTCTAACAAATCTCGTAACTTAGTAGTGTCCTTAAGTGGATATAGTGCCCCTAATTCTTCTGTCTTTTTAAAATGGATATCAACACCCACGATAAAAATTGCCAGTTGGGCAGTATCTGCCATATCTGTGCTTTCATCCACTGCTAGAGCATAAAATATAAACTCGGATGCTCGACTTTTCAAATTATCTTCAATATATTTTCCAATGTCGTCCACACGCCAAGTAATAGTCTGACGAAACAGACTTATTTTTTGAGAAATTTTTCTCCTTTTCTGGACAGAATTTCAACGACGCTCTCCAAACAGTCCTTAACCATTTCACCATCTGAATATGGCTTCAATTTGTTTGTTTGCTATACTGCATAACTAGCTTTTACATAGCATGTTGACTCTGAACCCGCTCTAGTAATTATCTTTTGTTGTGCAGAAATCTGTGTTTTAAATCATTTACTTGATCTTGTCGAAATTGTCCTTTGTACTTATCAAACTTATTTGCATGTTTAGTCTCGTAGTGCCGTTTGATGTTATTCTCTTTCAAGACAGAAACAGATTTGTTGCATATCAAGCATATGAGCTATGTTTTAATTTCCACGAAAAAATAGTTTATTGTCCACCTGTCTTGAAAACTTCTTAATTCTTCTGTGATTCTTCTCTTATTTGGTCCAACGTCTTTAGTAGTTGACGCCATGGTTACGTAATACCTCAAATACACATAATGAATATTCACATAACAAAAAACCAACATCAAAATAATATTAATAATCTATATTAATCTTACCTTTCTCACTGATGTTCTCAGCCAATATCCAACCAATATTATTTCTTCCTTCAACAACATCCACTCAGAGAAATATTAGGAACAGAGAGTTTATATCTAATACCACAAGGTATTTTCACAAACTAAACCACCATGGTTCCTACAGTCTATGGTCCATAATTATCCCTTTACGAATGTTCATGTTCAAGTCACTGGAGTTGAACTAGCCAGGTTAATAAGTTCCCAAGGTGCACATATTCATTCGGCTAAATGTATCCAGTGCAACATTCCTCAAGCGGTGAAATATACCTGATAATAAATTTCCTCAGAAGTTATGAATATCCACAGGGCAGATAAACTTCAGGAGTTATAAATGTCCTTAGTTCAGATAAAGTTCAGACGTTATAAATATCCACAGGGCTGGTAAACTTCAAGAGTTATAAATATCCAAAGGGCATATAAACTTCAGGAGTAATACACATCCATAGGGCAGATAAACTTCAAGAGTCATAAATATCCATAATGATACCAGTCAAGGATGGAAATTATCCATATATGATAAACGACGGGTAGTGATATGTTTCAGGCGGTGACAAATATCTACGATGACACCGTTCAATATTTCAAAATAATGTCCTCATAGATAAAGTTCAGGTTGTAAAAATGTCCAGGCGGAAACAATCCATGTTTTGTAAATGTCCATCTGGATAACTGCCAGGTTTCGACAATGTTCATAACCCTTCTCCTGAATTTAACAACTAGCCATGAAGGTAGGACTCAGCCGGTGCATTTACTTGAGTAGTAGGTACATTGGTGTTGGCCAGGCCATACTCTTATATACATTGATCATTCACTCAATAGACTTCTGTAATGTTGAGGTTGTCGTAAACTTGGAGAGCAAATAATATTAAGGAAATTCCGCTCTTACAGCAATATAAAGGCGAATCCTTTTCATCATATGCCGATGAATCAGCCACTCCAAATGAGAACTAGAGCATTTGTACTATGCTTCAGGTTCGGCCAAGGCACAGTCCACCATCCTGGAGTCCAAAGAACCCCACTGTATGCAATACGGAAAATACAGCTGGTCGCTAGAAAAGCATTTCTCAGACTCCTTACAGTTCTCAATGTTAAAACCTTAAAAACTTCTCAATTCAATCCACACACTCGATTTCTTTTCATGTACCTATCCTAGGCGCACTTTTAGCACGAAACATGACAGCTTGATGGGGATGGTGTATCGGAAAGGGCCGGGCTGGAGAAAGAGGTGTGTGTGTGGGGGGAGGGGGGGGGGACAGTAGTGTTGCTATCTCCCGTCTTCTTGTCACCAACCAGATGGTCGTGTGGACGCAGTTTCCAACTCCTGTCAACTTCAAACGAAACGTACCGGCGGCTTAAGGTTGTGGTTAGAAAATTGGGCTTGGCCTCGAATTAATATTGTGACCTCTGAATGCACAGTTTAATAGGGAATCCAAGTGTCGTTGATAGGCAGATAATATTTGATATATGTCACAACGACTCATGATGTAATGTTCTTTTGGTGATATGTACAATAAAGTTAACATTTGTGTTCATTTGACCTAGCTCCTCGGGCCACAACATTACCCCCGGCGGGCCACATGTGGCCCGCGGGCCTCGTGTTGGCCACCCCTGATTTAAACTCTTTAAATGCGAGAATTCAGGGAAAACACAAACTATTCACAAATTTGTGTGATGAGATTTCTTCATTTAAAATACAACTATGACTGTTTATCGGATAGCTGACTGAAAGGACTTTAGAGACGTTTCCAATTCTGAAGACTTTTGTGGTGGAAAACAAATGTGACTTATTACAGTACAAAGTAAACGTTGAAAGTCTTCTGGATATCTTTCAGTCGAGATTTCACGAGTTCACAATAGAGGAGGATAATGTTGCCCTTTTCATAAATCCGTTCATATTTTCTGATGCCAAGCTCTGTCAATTACAGTAAAACCATCAGCACGAAGTAATTGATTTTAAATTCAATTTTGAATTAGATGTAAATTTCTGGAGCTGCCTGCTTCACCTTCTGGTGATCATATGATTTCATCCTGGTGACTATTACCTGTGGAACAATTTGAATACCCGCTTTCATTCGACCAGAGATACATTTGTCGTTTTGGTTCGACTTACAGATGTGAGCAGTCATTTTCCGCAATGTTATAAAAACAAACAAACAAACAAACAAATAGCCACGTTCCAGGCTCACAGACACTAACCTAGCTGCGCTTATACCTTTGGGCACGACAGATATGTGCCCAGACATTGATAAACTGGCATCTGAACTTAAGTAACTGGTTATAAAGAACAGTTACAATTGTAAATTAAGTACGATGGTAAGTGAATAACTACGTCACAAATGGCTGCAGAAAAATAACTACCTAAGATAACAACTTAAAACCAGTTTATTTGTATACATACAACGTCCCTTTATTTCTCAACATAATTGCCACCAACATTATGCACTTATCCCATCGTTTTATTAATCCTCCCAAATCGGCTGCATAGAACTGCGTGCTCTGTATTCATTTACCTGCGATCCCACAGAACTGTGTGATTTACTTATTGAATAATCCTCGTAACTTATTCTACCCAGCTATGCTTTAAGGAAAATAGCTATTGGCTAAGTCGGGGCTGTGTGGTGGATGTTCCAGAACATTTCGCGAATGACGCCGAAGTTGAATGTGAAGTGAAAACGTGGTTTAGAAAACAGAGCCCGCAGTTCTATTCATCCGGTTTTGGAAGACTGATAAAGCTATGGGATAAGTGCATCAATGTTGGTGGAAATTATGTTGAAAAATAAAAGGACAATGTATGGATAAAAATAAACTGGTTTCATGGTGTTATCAGATTTAGTTACTTTTCTACAGCCATTTGTGAATTACTTATTAACTTACCGTCGTACATTAATAGCGATTTTCGAAACTGATGTAACATTTATTTTTAAATGAACTTTTGATTTTAACTCCCGACGCCCCCCCCCCCCCCCCCCCCCCCCCCCCCAAAAAAAAATGACCGTAGTGTAGTACTGACAATGACTGGCTTTAAAGTTTTAGAATTTTGTTGACGAAAGTTAAGAAAGGTAAGAATGATGTTGCACGGCTTTTATAATTGTATGACGTTGTGGCCCGTTTAACTACAGAAAAATGTAGATATTGCCCTCTGCTTGAAAAGCTTGGGAACTACTGTTCTAGGGTTAAAAGTTGTTAATATCGTAGCAGACATGATTGTATTATATATCAAATTAAAGAGCGTTAAATAAGGAAACCTACTGTGTATTCCATGGCAGACGCGGGAAGTCGCTAGAGACGATTAATCATCCCACGGCAATTCATCCTTTAAATCGTGAAATGGCAACCATGACCGTACACGCATAGTGACGCCGGAAATGATGATGCCGACTGTGTCATCACATCTCCGCCACGGAGACTACACGATCACCATGCTTGTGTCAGGTCTGTGGTCGTGCCCCGTTTATTCCATATTGCCTAGCCGTACAAATATCTATCTTTCTGTCTTCTTTTGCTTGCTTTCCGTCAATTTACAGAACCTACACAATATGAAAATGTAATATTATAACACTAAATCAGAAGGCCGATCTCCCTGGAATAGGCGTTAAAGTCTTTCTCCGTAATCCCGTATACTCTCGTGACTGGCGTGATGTAAGCGAGAATTGGTAGCGGTTCTCGCCGTGTCGGTAACTTACTTTTAGGTATGTGAACCGGTCGCTCAGAAAGCAATGGCAAACTACTGAGCGTAATCTTGCCTAGTACATCAACAGCAGCTGTTGACTGCAACGTCATATAAGGGATACGCAACAACAACAAAAAATAAGACGAGAAAGGTCATCTTTGATTATCCAAAATAGGGATAGGCCTGGTCATGAAACTACAAGAGGGCACAAATCAGGGCTAGATCACACGAGAAGGATCTAGCAGTACGGACAGCCACCGGGACTGATTCTTAGTTTTCCCACCATCATATCTCCATTGCCTCCAGTTTTCTACCTTACCTTACTCCCCTTATTTTTCGCATACCACTTCCACTCATTTACCTGGGATCTTCACTGAACCGTTACCATCCCCTTTCCCGGTACCCTTGATTCACAGACTACCACGGCTGTATATATAAGAGTATCAATGTGAAATTCATGTTAGTATCACAGCCTGAGATTCTGAGATAAGTAGCAAAAAAATCTTTTTCTTTTTTTATGATTTTCCTTTTATTTTCTTTGTTTTCATTGTTTTTTGTTTGTTTTTTCATTTCTCTTATCTCGTTGTTATGCCTTAATGCAGTCACTGGAGGGTTTTCTCCGTGATTACACGTTGTGTTGTGTGTATGCATTTGTTTGCTAATGAAGGCTAGTCGAAGCAATGTCCTTTATTTTTCGTAATTCTGTTCTGTAAAAATGCATTACTTTGTGTTATGTTATTTTTTTTAGTAGTGAGTATGGGCTGGTCTCTGTGGCGAATAGGTTACCGACGAGGTTCGTGCGCCCATATATCCGCCTTCTAAACACATCTGCGCGCGATTTAGCGGCAGACCACTTAGCGTTGATTTTGCGAGGTATCGATGCCGGTCGTTCAGAAAGCAATGACAAACTATTGAACGTAAACTTGCCAAGAGATCACAGCGGCAGAAATTCTGGGGTTGATTACGATGTCCTGTAAATGATATGCAAACCAAAAAAGTGAGTATGGAGCGTTTTAGAAGCTGCATCACAATAATATATACATACGCTTACTAGTAGTACACATGTTAGCTATACATTATGGGGTATTGGTTGTTGACACGATGTTGTTGATGTTATTGTTGTTGTTGATATTGTTAGTATTATTGTTGTTTTTTTAATGCTGTTATTGCTATTATTGTTTCATGAATGGTGTTGTTATTGTTGTTATAATTATTGCTCTTGTTGTGACTGTTATTATTATTACTATTTTTATTAATATTATTATATAATGTTATTATTATTGTTATTATTATTGTTGTTATTATATTGTTAATGTAATTATAGTTGTTATTGTTGCTGTTGATGTTGTTGATGTTAATATTATTTTTATAGTCCTATTGATATTGTTGTTATAATTTTTGTTTTTGGTTTGTTAGTATTTCTGTTGTTATTGTTACTGTTGTCACTGTTATCATTGTTTTTGTGCTGTTGTTATTGTTATTGTTGATATTATTGTTATTGTTGGTGCTGTCGTCGTCGCATTTGTTATCATCGTTTTCATCATCATCATATATAACTAGTTTCACTTAGTTATTGTATAGTACAGACTGCAAGGTGCCCCAACCATTAAGCTATCCCAGCAGGTGTTGTTCAGACAGACTCACAAAGAGAACCAGCAACTCGCATCAGAAGATGTCAATTTACATTCTTTGGGTATGTCATGAGAGGTGAAAAACTAGGACATGTTGGTTCCAGGAGAAAGCTGGAGGGGAGGAAAGCCAGGGGGAGAAAAAGAGAGTAGATGCTGGACAGTTTGACATCAAGGCAGGGATGAACGTCTGTAAAGGAAATGGTACATTAGGCAGAAGGCTGTGGACATGCATGGTCATCAACGGCATACAGCTTGGACTACAGGAAGAAGAAGACACATGCAAAAATAATAGTGAACAAACATGTCTATCCAACAAGAACTCAGAATTGTACAATAAAAAATGCTTTTAAGATAAACAAAAAATGAGAAAATGATATTAAAAACAACGTATTCTATAGTGAATTTAAACACAGAAGCCACAAACAAAATATTGCACGATTGATTGCCTGGTATATTTCGCTGCATCTCGTCAGGTGACGAGGCGAGATGGGGAAAATATGCCAGGCAACAAATTGTGTCACATATTGTTTGTGTTTTAAAAAAAAATGAAATGTTTTGGAGATGTATAAAAACAAGAGCAGTCTGTGTGATCGCGGAGAATAAAACGCTTCCGCTTGAACTTCCAGTGCGTCATATTCGGGGTCGGGGAAATCGTTCAGTAGCACGGGCTGATCGGGCTTCAACGTTGACTTCCCATTCAGAAAACAATGGCAAACTACTGAATGTAAACTTGTATACAAACGGAATACGGGGTTGGGGTTTATCGCAAAGTCCTGCAAAAACCATATAACATTTGTTTTTGTTTATTACATGAAGTTTTGGAAAAGGTAACTATGGAGGAAAGTGAAACATCATCATCATTATCATCATCATCATTATCATATGCCATGCCGATAAGCGTGGTGGTCATGTTTCGCAATCACACGCGATCACCCGAGTCGTGGATCAGATCTGAGTTCTTGTCTCGACAATGCCATTTGGTCAAGCCACCAATGTATTTATTCTCTGCCTTCCTCTTTTTCTTTTCCCCTCAGTCTTGCCAGTTGTCACCTTGTTCTCCCATTTATTTATTCTCATAACGTGTCCACAAAATTGTGACTGTCTACGTCTAATGTCTCTAATCAGCTTACGGTTTTTATTTATTTCTTGCAGGATTTGGTTATTGTTTTTTGTTTTTTTTTAGCAACTAAACAAATTTTTCCAATGCAGTTGACATCTTGTATGGGTCAGTATGTTTTCCGTCTAGCAAAAGGCTACTTTCGCCATGGTGATTCTTGTTCTAATCTCGCCAAGGTACCTCTAATCAGATGGTATGATAACTGTACCGACTCACTTGTTTAAGAATATTCCCATATACCTGTATATTATATTGTGGTATATCCTTCTTCCTAGTTAAGACCATAATCTGTCTTTATACAATTTAATTCTAACCCCAGTTGTTCACTATGTGTAACAACCGCATCTACTAAATGTTGCAGATCCTGCTCTTTGTATGCAATGAACACTGCATCATCCGCATATCTAATGTTATTGCTGTAACGTCCGCCAAAGATGATTCCTCACATATTTAATATTTCATTGTTACGTCCCTCAATGATGATTCCCGTCATATCTAATGTTATTGATATTATGACCCCCAATGATGATTCCTCTCATGTGCAATGTTATTGATGTTTCGTCCTTTAATTTTGATTCCTCTTATATCTAATGTTTTTGATATTACGTCCCTTAAAGATGATTTGTCTCATATATTTTAAAAAGGAGTCGGAAAAGACGAAGACCACAACCTAGATGGATTCAAGATGTGATAGGTAGTTTACAGATGACAGCAACAGAGGTTTACAACGGAAAGACATTAAATAGACTGTTATGGGAGTAAAGTTCTAGACAGGATAAGCGAAGTGGTTACGCCCCCTGCCACGCATTCCGAACGCTGTGGGTTTGATTCCGGCGTACGTCGTCTGGTTCACGAGCAGCTTTCTCAGGAGATACCTCTGGCTTGTTCGCTAGAGTTGCGTAGTTCGTACTTTGTGCGACGCGTTCGGCAAGCCAACCTGCGAATAGTTACCGAGCTATATGGGATAAAACAGGGTGCAAAGAAATCAATTCCCTTGACGTTTAGCAGATTCAGGTCCACACAAAAAGTAGGTGTGGATCTAACACAAAAAGACGGTGGAAAATGATAAGTACGGAGGCTTTGTCACAGTTATGACGTAATGTCGAGACGGTGATGAGCAGACCATGTAAGGGGTAAGACTCGGGTGTGCTTTGTCACCAAATTCGTGTATTAGAAAGGAGACTAAGGTAAAATATGTTACATGTTCGGCGACTGAGTGTTATTGCAGTTGAACACCTCAAACTGCGGTTTGTCTTTGCTAGGATCAAATATAACTCTAGCGTTAAGGCAAACATCATCGACTTGTCGTAATCCACTTGTATATCGAAGACGAACATCGATATCATCTGTTTCTTCGCGCTATTAAAAGTCTCTACAACCATATTTGCTATCATTATGCCTGTCAAAAATATTAATTCAATGAGAGTACAGCACACCAGTGCGCGTAAACTGGATATTGCACTAGATATATTATCTCGTAGGTAGATTGTCCTTCATTTGTGATATTATCTATCATATGAGGTCACATACTGGACATCTAAGATATCGCAATTACTGAAATTGATTGTACTGGCTTTTGTTCAGAATGGCAATATATTTCCTTAGATATTATGCTATATGTTAAACTTACTATTTGCATTACACAGCCTTTATTTATACTATAATACTGGTCTGTATATTTTCCGTCTGGCAAAAGGCTACATTCGCCATGGCGCTTCTTGTCTTAATCTCGTTAAAGCACCTCCCATCAGATAATATGACTGTTCCGGAATAATTGTACCAATTCAATTTTTTAAGACTATTCCCATTTACCTATATATTACATTATGGTATTCCCTTCTTTCTAGTGACGACCATAATCTGTGTCTTCAAACAATGTATTTTTAACCTTGTTGTCACTATGTACAACAACAGTATCTACTAAATGTTGCAGATACTGCTAATTGTCTGCAATCAACACTGTATCATACGCATATCTTATACTATTGATGTTACGCCCCCAATGGTGATTCCTCGCATATCTAATGTGATTGATGTCACGACCGCCAATGGTGATTCCTCTCATATATTGATGTCACGTACACCATTGGTGATTTCATTCATATCTAATGGGATTGATGTACCGTCTCCCACTAATGATTCGTCTCACATCTAATGTGATTGAAGTCACGTCTCCCAATTGGGAATCCTCTCATAACGAATGCTGTTAATGTCACGTCCCCCAATGGAGATTCCTTTCATATCTAATATTTGTGATGTCACGTCCCCCAATGGCGATTCCTTTGGTATCTAATGTTATTGATGTCACGGCCCTCAATGATGACTCCTCTCATATCTAATGTTATTGAAGTTCCGTCCCTCAATGATAATTCTTCTCATATAGTGTGGCATGGGGGTGGACAAGAGGGAGACCACAACGTAGATGGATTCAAGATGTGATAGGTAGTTTACACATGACAGCGACAGAGGCTTACAATGGAGAGACATTCAAATAGATTGTTATGGGAGTACAGTTCTAGACAGGATAAGCGTACTGGTTACGCCACCCGCCTCGTGCTCCGAAGGTTGTGGGTTTGATTTCGGTGTACGTCGTTTGGTTTACGAGTGTTGTTATCTCGGAGAAACCCTGGGCTTGTTGCTGGAGTTGCGTAGTTCGTACTTTGTGCGACTCGTTCGGCAACCCGCCCTGTGGAAAAATACTCAGCCATATGGGATAAAACCCGGTGGAGTGAAGTTGATTCCCTTGACATTTAACAGATTCAGATTCTCCAAACAAAATGTAGGTTTGAACCTAACATTACTGGATGGCGGAAAATGATAAGTGGAAAGGTTTTGTCACAGTTATGACTTAATGCCGAGACAGTGATGAGCAGCCCAAGTAAGGGGTAAGACTCGGGTGTGTTTTTCCACTGACTTCTCGAATTAGAAAGAAGACTAAGGTAAAATATGTGACATGTTCGACGACTGAGAGTTATTCCAGGTGGACACCTCAAACAGGGGCTTGTCTTTGCTAGGATAATATATGACTCCAGCGGTAAGGCAAACATCAGCGACTGCCGTAATCCACTTGGGTATCAAAGACGAACATCGATATAATCTGATCCTTAGCGATATGACAAGTCTCTACAACCATATTTACTATCATTATGAGGCACATGCACATGTGCCTGTCAAAAATATTAATTCATTGAACTAACACCTGCATTGAGATCAAACGGATATTGCACTTGATTATTACCCGGTTGGTGGACTGCCCTTCATTTGTTATATTAACTACTATATAAGGTCACATATTTAATATCTAAAGTAACGCAATTACTTAAATTTATTTTAGTAGCTGTAAATATGAATGACATAATTCTTTATTAAATATTAGTTTATGAGTTCTTCAAGCTATAACTGTTTGCATAACATGGTCTTCTTCATTACTCCAATAAATTATGTTTCTTGTCTCCCTTGTTGCTTAACAATTTCATTTCAATGTATTTCCCTTGATTCTATGAATATGTATGATACACATTTCTACATATGTACCGATGAAACATTACAATGATTGAAACGAGTTGCAATAATCATAAGATAAATACTGGCTGCAGTAGGATATAACAATAGGAAGTAAAAACAGTTAGGTATGTGTGACTCCTGCAAAAAAGTGAGATATACTAAACAAGGACACAGTGTACATACATTACAATGAACTCCACAATGGTGAAAATAAATTTTAACGACGGGGTGGGGGGGGGGGAGGAGGGGGGCGCAGAGATAATAGAATATAACAAATTCAAAAATAAAAATAAGTATACTATGACAGAAAGACAGACGGGAAAGTTGACATTGCGGTCCATTTGGACCCTGTGGTAGTTCTATGGTTAAAAGTTGTTAATATGGTGTTGTTTGTCCATCAAGAATGATGATGACCATTCATTTCATCCAGTTGGGTCGAAAGTATGGAGCCGTGAGTTCTACGATGACTGATAAGGCCTATTTTGGCTTGAAATGTTCTTTGACAATGTGTACAAAGAATGCTTGACGTTTCTGGAGGAGAATTTCCTGCAGTGGTTTTTCTGTGCTGCCTTTTCTTCACAGCTCTTGCAGTCCTGGTTGCCTCACAAGTGACTGCACCCTTGCGTATGATGCACGCCACGAATTTCGATCTCTGGCTGCAGTCTCCCAGATGTCATGATGAATTCCAAAAGCATTCAGTGAGATTTTTCTTTAAAACGTTTCCTCCGGCCGCCTTGGGAGCGTTTACCACGACGCAACTCGCCGTAAAAAATTAGTTTAGGGAGCCTGTGATCTGGCATGCGAGTCAAGTGATCAGCGCAGCGAATCTGATTCTTCGTTAGTAGAGTGTGGATACTGGGCATGGACACTTTTTCTAGGACTTCAGTGTCTGGGAGCTAGCTGGTACATAACTACAGTCTTCTCCAAGTTGATATTGAGCCCAAAGTTGGCACAGACATGAGAGAAAGCTGAAACATTATGTTGCATGTCCGCCTCTGAGTTGGCGTATAGAGCGCAATCATCAGCAAACAGGAGCTCTCTGACGGTGTCGCTGTTAATTTTAGTTTTGGCTTTCAGCCTTCTGAGATTGAATAACTGTCCATTCATGCTGTAGGTGATGTCTATTCCAATGTCGTTGTTCTCGAAGGCATTCATCAACATGAGGCTGAATAGTGTTGGTGCTAGGACGCATTCTTGCTTCACTCCAATGGTGAAGGTCAATGAAAGTGGAGAACATTTCGCAGTTCTGTTCCTGACATTTCTCTTGCAGCTGCCTTGCAGCGAAAATCATGTCAACAGTTCCACGTTCTTTTCTGAAGCCACATTGACTCTCAGGAAGAAGACCTTGATCGAGATGGGCCGTGAGACGATTGATAAGAATTCTGGCGAGTATCTTCCCTGCAATTGAAAGCAAGGAGATGCCTCGATGTTTGTCACAGGATTGGCGGTTTTCTTTACGTTTGTAAAGGTGGACTATTGACGCGTCCTTGAAATCTTGTGGCATGGTCTCGTTCACCCATATGTTTGTAAAGACTTCGTGAAGCTGCTCTGTTAGGACCGGCCCACCTGCCTTGTATATCTCTGCTGGGATGGAGTCAGGACCAGGTGCCTTGCCGCTGGAGAGTTCCTGGATAGCTTTGTTTACTTCAACTATGGTTGGCAGGTCATCAAGTGTATCATTGGTGGGAACTTGAGGAAGGCAGTTGATGGTTTCATCATCGAAGAAGAAAGTTGCATTTAACATGTTGCTGAAATGTTCTGCCCAGCGTTGAAGGATATCTTTCTTATCGGTGACCAATGTTCCCCCATCTGCACTGAGGAGGGGAACTATGTCTGGTGATGTAAAGACCATAGACCGCTTTCAGTGAGTCGTAGAAGTTTTTCATATCATGTCTGTCAGCAAAGCCTTGAATTTCATCAGCTTTGCTGCTCAGCCAGGAGTCCCGCATATGCCGATGTTTCTGCTGCACTACTCTCTGAATGTTCTTGAAAGCATCTTTTTTTATGATGACTTCGGGTTCATTCAAATGTGCCTTTAGGAGAAGAATTTTCTCGGCCAGCAATTGGTTGATGTCTTCGGAATTTTCATCAAACCAGTCTATATGCTTGGGGGGGGGGGGGGGGGGGGGGGGGGGTTTGGACCCAGGATTTCGATAGCAGTGTTATATATTATGTCCTTTAGGGCTCCTCACTTTGTTTCTGTATCCTGTTTAGCTGCATCATTGGGCTTGAGGCGGTCTTCCAGCATATTTTCAAACAACAGCTGCATTTTCTTGCTGTTTAGGCGGGTGACATTTAGTTTTTTTTTTTTTTTTTTTTGTTTTTTTTTTGGCATTTTTATCCCTTGAGGACGCCGTGGTGGTGTGATGTGTATGTTTATTTTCGAGATAATGAGACGATGGTCTGTCCAACATTGGGCACCACACATGGATTCTGTCACCCGAACGTCTTGTCTGTCACTCCTCCTGACGATGATATAGTCAATGAGGTGCCAGATTTTCGAGCGAGGGTGCATCTACGATGTCCTGTTTCTCATGTGGAGACGGACAATTGTGTTGGTAATCAGGAGATCGTGTTCGGCATTTGTCTGAAGAAGGAGGAGTCCATTGCTATTACAATTTCCGACTCCGTGCTTTCCAATAATGCCACTCCAAGAGGTTTCACACTTTTAATCTCTAGCACAGACTGCAAGATGCCCCAGCAATTGTCATACTCTAGGTGTCGTCTCAAACTAGGGGCATGTTGCCACAATGGGAAAGCTGGAGGGGAGGACAGCCAGGGAGAGAAAAAGAGAGAAGATGCTGGACAGTTTGACATCATGGAATGGAAGAACTTATGAAATGGGAGTGGGCGGCAGTACACTAGACAGAAGGTTGTGGACAGACATGGTCACCAACGGCATACGGCATGGACTACATGAAGAATAAGATACATACAACATGTATATTACAATATTAATTGGATGGAACAGTCAACAAATAGATCTATCCAACATGTATATTACAATATAATTGGATGGAACAGTCAACAAATAGATCTATCCAACATGTATATTACAATATAATTGGATGGAACAGTCAACAAATAGATCTATCCAACATGTATATTACAATATAATTGGATGGAACAGTCAACAAATAGATCTATCCAACATATATATTACAATATAATTGGATGGAACAGTCAACAAATAGATCTATCCAACACACGCAGAATTGTACAAAACGTTTTTTTTTTTTTTTTTTGGTTTCTTTTTAATGTTTTTATATTTCTTTAAGGTAAACAAAAATTAGAAAATGAAATTTAAAACAATGTATTCTCAAGTATGTATTGTCAAGTGATAAGACGAGATGCAAGGAAATAAGTCAGGCAATAAATGGTGTCACATATTGTTCATGGCTTCTGCGTTTAAAGAAAATTAAATGTTTTGGAGATGTATGACACATGACAGCGACAGAGGCTTACAATGGAGGGCCATGTAAATAGAATGATATGGGAGTAAAGTTCTAGACAGGACAAGCGAAGTGGTTACGCCACCTGCCTCTCGTTTTTAAGGTTGATGTTTCGATTCCGGAAACGTCATTAGGTTCACGAGTGACGTTTTAACTAAGAAACCCTGGGGAGTGTCGTTGGAGTTACGTAGTTTATACTTTGTGCGATACGTTCGGTAAGCCGCCGTGCGGAAAGATACAGGGACATGTGGGATAAACCCCGGTGCAACGAAGTTGATCCCCTTGACCTTTAACAAATTCTGGACGAAACAAAAAGTAGGTTTATACTTTAGACCGAACAAAAATGGATGGCGGTAAATGATATGTAGGTAGGAAGAGTTATGACTTAGTGTCGAGGCAGACCAAGTAAGGGGTAAGACACGGGTGTGTTTTGTCACCAATTTCACGGATTAGAAAGAAAATCTAGGTCAAATATTTTACATTTCGGCGACTGAGAGTTATTGCAGGTGAACACCTCAAACGGTGGCTTGTCTTTGCTAGGATCATATACAACTACAGCGTTATGGCAAACATCGGCGACTGTCGTACTCCACTTGTGTATCAGAGACGAACATCGACATCATCTGTTTCTTCGCGACATTAATAGTCTCTACGACCATATTTGCTGTCATTACGAGGCACATGTACACGTGCCTGCCAAAAATAAAAACTGAATGTTTTGTCCTTTGATAGAGATTAAACGGATATTGCGCTAGATATATTATCCCGTGTTAGACTGACCTTCATTTGTGGTATTATCGACCACATGAGGTCACATACTGGACGTCTAAGATATCTCAATTACTTAACATTTATTTTAGTATATATTGATTAGAGTGACTATATAATTCCTTAAATATCACGCTGTACTTTCTTCAAACTAACTATTTGCATTAAACAGCCTTCATGTACACTCCAATAAATAATTTGTATTATCTCCCTTCTTGCCTAACATCATCATTTCAATTTATTTCCCTTGATACTATGATTCCTCTAAAAATACTGGAGAGTTTTGGCCATCATAGACCATAACTTTAGGAAGAGACAATCCCAACTGCACATCCCAAATGTAGAGGATGGTAAACCCATCACGTTATGGCTAACGCAGCGCTGTGGACCGAGTGTCCACCGGGATAAGTGAAAAACGCTGCAGCTGAGCCGAGCAGGACACTCACTTGTCCTAACAGTTGGAAATGACAGTCACAAGCGGAGGTAAAAGATCATCATGTGGATGTGGAAGGCAAGGAGAAACCACCACATTATCTTCCCAAGACTTCATGGCAAATAACATTTCAGAGGTGGTACAAAGACCGAGATCTGTGGAGAGCCGTGAATGCCTACGCCAGTTGGCAGAGCACATGATAATGATGATTATGAAGATGATGATACTATGAACTCCTATTATACATATTTCCCCAATGGTGATTCCTTAGTTAGTTAGTTAGTTATAAGTTGGGGTATCTTCGTTGCACTCCGGACATGCCCATAGGTGCTCAGATCCTCCCCCCAGCATATGCATCAGGGTCCGGTGGCTAATAGTGCCAGTTCTGTGTTGGTTGACGAGGCGCTTTGTTTTCCCGATGTACCTCTCGCGTCTGGCTGTGCCGATTCTTACTCCCAGGTCTTTCATCCTGGAAAGCGATGTGGAATCACTGGCGTCAAAATCCTCTGTTCTCGCCATATCTTTAAGGGCGTTAATAACATCGGCACGATCCATGGGCTGGCCATCTACAGGGGGTGCAGAGCCAGCCAATTTATCAGCTCGTTCATTTCCCTCGACTCCCGCATGTCCCGGGACGAAGATGAAGGTGACTTTGCGGACAACAGACTTCCGCAGCGACTCAGTCCACTGTCTACGTACAGATCCAGCTTCGACCTTCTGAATCATGCTCATTGAATCACTTAGTACACACACGTTAGTATAATGCTGTGATTCCAGCCATATGAAAGCCTGTGTAACTGCCATCACCTCCATCGTCATGCTGCTCGTGGTCATAGAGTGGGCACCACTGGATTCTTGAACGGTTCGGCCCGCTGAACGGGCTGTAAATGCCCACGCACTTCTCTGCTGCTTTACAACAGATCCATCTGTATAGATGAGCATTTCGGGGCTATCTGAGTGTTCATAGATGAGCTCGTTAACCTCTGTATTGACAGCGGCAGGGTTCTGCTCTCTGCACCGTCTGTCGAGTGTGATAATGCAGGAGAAGGTACACTTAAAAGCTGGAGGCACCGGCACCCATTCCTTGCCGGGGTTGATACTGGTAAGACTGCAGACCTGTCCGACGACATCTTCCGCCCGACCCATCCATGATTTGCCCCTCTTTAGCCTGTCATCCTTTTCTCTGAATACAGCGTCATGCAGAGGGTGCTGCTCATCTGCACTTATTTTTAAGTATGCACGAGCTCTCCAGATCTTGATCCTGTGTTCCATTGTCGGGAAGTCAAGGAGGTATCTCATTGCTACACAGCTGGTGTCTCTCGTGCAGCCCAAAATGATGCGCATGGCTTCGTTTTGTACCTTTTCAAGTCTTCCAATCTGTGTAGGGCTGACAGTGAGGATGGCCAGGGCATACTCGATGCGTGAAAGCACAAGTCCTTGGAACAGAAGTAATAGCAGTCTTTGCTCGATATTGGCAGTCGCCATGACTCTCATTGCTGCCAAACCTTTTCGAGCCTTAGTTATGACATAATCGACATGATCTCTGAAGGACAGGCTACGATCAAGCCTCACGCCAAGATATGTCATTGACTGGGTTCTACTCAGAATGCTCCCATCCATTCTTACTGCCGGCAGGTCTGTTTTCACAATATGGTTGTTTAGTGAGAACCATGTAACCGTTGCCTTTGCAGGGTTGACAAGGGCATCGGCATCAGCACACCATGAGGAAATTCGATCTAGTTCGCCTTGCATATAGTTGGCAACCGCCTGTCTATCTCGACCCTGTCGATACACGAGGATGTCGTCAACGAATGATAGAGTCCTACCCCTCCCATCCAACTGTTGTTCAGTGATCGGCACCGTATACACGTTGAATAGTACTGGTGACAGTGGTGAACCCTGCGGCAATCCTGGACATATCGTTATCGGCTCAGAAGACCAACTCCCGCATCTTAGCACCACCTTCCTTTGGAGTAGAACTGCAGCTATCCATCGTACAAGGTGAGGGTGCACTTTCAGTCTGAGGAGGGTTTGCATCAAGTGCTCGAAAGGTACTCTAATATATGCGTCCTCTAAGTCTATGGCGGTAGCACATGTCTCTTCTCTGACCTGAAATCCTTCGTAAACATCTTGAGCAAAGACCGCCGTGGTGATTCCTCTCATATCTAATGTTATTGATATCACATACCTTAATGGCGATTTCTCTCATATAGTGTGCCATAGAGGTGGAAAAGACGAAGACCATAGCCTAGATCAGAGGTTCCCAAACCACGGCCCTCGGGCCACCTGTGGCCCGCCAGATGTCTTATTTGATAAACTGACATCTTAACTTAAGTAACTGATTATGAAGAACTGTTACAATTGTAAATTATTTATATTAATACCGATTTTCGAAACTGATTTAAAATTTATTATTAAATTAACTTTTGATTTTAAACCAAAAAATGACCGCAGAGTAGTACTGACACTGACTGTATTTAAAGTTTTAGAATTGTGTTGACAAAAGTTAAGAAAGGTAAGAATGATATTGCACGAATTTTATAATTGTATAACATTGTGGCCCGCTTAACTACCGAAAATAGGAGAAATTACCCTCAGCTTGAAAGGCTTGGGAACCACTGGCCTAGATGTATTCAAGATGTGATAAATAGTTTACACATGACAGCGACAGAGGCTTACAATGGAGAGACATTTAAATAGACTGTTATGGGAGTAAATTTCTAGACAGGACAAGCGAAGAGGTTAGGCCACCTGCCTCGTGTTTTTAAATTTGTTGATTCGATTCCGGCAAATGTCGTTCGGTTCACAAGTGACGTTTTCTCTAAGAAACCCTGGGGAGTGTCGTTGGAGTTCCGTAGTTTGTACTTTGTGCGATACGTTCGGTAAGCCGCCGTGCGGAAAGATAAGGGCCATATGGGATAAAACCCAGTGCAACAAAGTTGACCCCCTTGACCTTTAACAGATTTTGGTCCAAACAAAATGTAGCTTTAGACTTTGAACCGAACAAAAATGGATGGCGGTAAATGATATGTAGGTAGGTAGAGTCATGACTTAGTGCCGAGACAGTGATGAGCAGACCAAATAATGGGTAAGACACGGGCGTGTTTTGTCACAAATTTCAAGTATTAGAAAGAAAACTAAGGTAAAGTATGTTACATGTTGTGAGACTAAAAGTCATTGCAGCTGATCACCTCAAACAGTGGCTTGTCTTTGCTAGGATCAAATATAACTCCAGCGTTACGGCATAAATTAGCGACTGTCGTAATCCACTTTTATATCAAATACGAACATCCATATCATCTGTTTCTTCTCTCCATTAATACTACGACCATATTTGCTATCAGTATGAGGTACATGCACATGTACCTGCCAAAAATATTGTGTTGATGTGTAAACGTCCCCTAACAATAAAACAGTTATTGCCCTGAATATATTATCCCATAGGTAGATTGAACTATATGATATTATCTACCAAATGAGTTCATATACTGGAATTCTGAGGTATCGCAATTACTTAACATTTGCTTTAATAGCTTTTAATCAAAGAGTCAGTATGTTTAGTTGAATATTATGTTATACGTTCTTCAATTTATCTGTTTGCATTTTACAGCTTTTTTTTATACTCCAATAAATTATTCTTATTGTCTCCCATGCTGCTGAAAAATGTTATTTAAATTTAATTTCCTTGAAACTGTAAATTTCTATTATACAGATTTCCATATAATTTTCTACGATACATTACAAGGATTGAAACGAGTTGCTATATTCATAGGAAAATAACGGATTTTCAGGACGGCCCCAGGCCAATTACTCCAATCAATGGATTGAGGTCCGATTAGTCCTGGTCGACTGGCATTCTTCAGTACCAGCTCAACGCAAATCACATCGTCAACATAGGAGTAGCTGACCCTATGTTCCTGGCTGGACCTACACCTAATTCTCAGTCATACCCATCCTTGTCAGTGACAGTGAAAGGCACATACCCATTCCCTATTCACGAACTGTTCCCCTTGTATCAATTCCTACCCAACATCGTGCCAAGTGATACCATGGGTCTTCGAAGAACAATGTACTGAATATGTAGAGAGGTCCACTCAAACCTGGAAGCCTGGTTCTACAGCGGCCTGTTGTTCGCACAACCTACCTGGAAGGAAGGAACTGAAGGCATACTCGGTGAGGTGGATGTGGACTGACATGACAGTGTCGTAATCTTGAGTCTATGATGAACATAATTATGATGCTCTATGTCTGGACGAGATTTACCTCCGCAGTTTGATTGTAGATGCGTATCTGTTTTAACTGCCTTGATATTTTCCTGTGCTTTCCTGTATTAAGTTATTAAATTGAAGTTATAGTTTACTCTGACGATCGTAATGTTATATGTTGTCAGCCAGAAAGACACCTCAGGGAGTATGCCCCGAGCTCAAATGAGAGAGTGACAGTGAGTCTGGGGAACGGAGGAGGATTGGCAGGCAAAGACCTATCCCAGCCAGGGCTAAAGAATAATATTGAAGCATTGTGACAGGGGTATTTGGGACCCTCCACGTAACTTGTTACACTTACTTAAACGTATTTTAGTAGCCATTGATCAGAACAGATAAATGTTTCTTTAGATATTATGTTCTATGTTCTTCAGACTAAACATTTGCAATACACTACCTTAATTTATACTCCAATAAATCATTTGTTCTTGTCTCCCTTGATCCTCAAATACATCGTTTCAATTTATTTCCCTTCGTACACTGAATTCCTATTATATCTATGTCTACATTTTTATCTATGAAACATAGCATGATCGAAACGACTTGCAATATTCATAAGAGAAGTAACGGCTGCAGCAAGATGTAACAATAGAAAATAAAATAGTTAGGAGAAAAAGTGAGATAAACTAAGCACGGACACAATGTACAACAAATTCCATAATGGTGAACCAAACATTTTAAAAGGGATGGGGTGGATAATGAAATATAAAAAAATAAAAATAAATATCCTAAAACACAAAGACAGACGCTAAAATTGACAGTGGGGTCTATTTGGGACTCCATGGTAGTTCTGGGGTTAAAAGTCGTTAATATGGTAGCAGACATCTTGTATTAAATATCAAATTAGAGACGTCGCATAAGGAAAATTACTGTGTAAAAGCACATGGTAGATCGGGAAGTCGTTTAAGACGATTAATAATCCCATGGCAATTAATCAGTTAAACCTTTGGTGATCGCGTGAGATGGCAACCAGGACCGCCCACAGTTTGTTGGCGCCGGAAATGATGATGCCGACTGTGTCATCACCGCTGCACCACGGAGACTACACGATCACCATTCTTGGGTCAGGTCGGTGTTCTTGACCCGGTTATTCCATATTGCCTTGCCATTCACATATCTATCTTTCTGCCGTCGCTTGATTTCTCTCCGTCATTGTTCTCTATTCACAGAATCTACACAAAATAAAAATGTAATAGTATACCACTAAATCAGGCGAGATAGGTCATCTTGGATTGTCCAAAACAGGGCCAGGTCTGGTCATTAACTATCACAAGACACAATTCAGGTTAGATCAAACGAGAATAGTCTAGCAGTACGGACATCCACCGGGACTTCTTCTTAGTTTTCAGATTCCGACCACCATCACCTCTCCATTGTTTCCATTTTCCCGCCTTACCTTATTGCCCCTTTTGTCACGTACCACTTCCACTCATTTACCTGCGATCTTCACTGAACCGTTACCATCCCTTCTCAGGGTCCTCATGACCCACAGACCCCCACGGCTGCCTATATAAAAGTATCAAAGCGAAATCGATGTTAGTATCATAGTTTGTTATTCTGAGGTTCATTCATTCATTTATTCAGTAGCATGTCCTTTGCAGAACCTCGCTCCCATAACAACCTTCCGGAAAACCTCTCGATCATAAGCAAGATGTCCCGCGTCTGATACACCCATCTTGAGATTATCCTCCATACCCTGCACCCATCTTCTCTTTGCTTTCTTCTTCCTCTCTTCCCAGGCATATACCCCTCCATTATTGTTCTCTCCAAACTTTCATGACGTTTGAAGTGGCCAAAATATTTAAATTTTCTTTGTTTTATCGTCTTTAATAGCCAACCTTCTTCAATATTCAACTCTTGAAGTATAGATGGATGTGTTCTTTTCTTTACCCAGATTCTTAGAACTCGTCTATAACATTTATATTCAAAAGCATTTATGCGCTTTTCAGCTTGTTTAGTAAGTCTCCAGGTCTCACAGGTGTATGCTGCAATGGGAAAGATGCATGCTCTTACAAATCTAATTTGTGTAGTTCTGTCTGCCCACTCCATAATTTATTCAGTTGTTTTAGTCTTTGAAGAGCAATTGATAGTCCTCGTTTAATTTATTTCATTGTGTTACCATTGTTGGTAATCAATGGTAATTCTATGTATTTGATGAGAGCATGCATGTGGTGACTCTTGTATAATTCCATTATTGTTCAATTTGAATAATCATCATTGGTAAATCTCATAATTATGACTAATGAGCATCCATACAATTATTATGTCTAATGAATTTCAATGATAGCATATCTGCCAATTTATCATTTGTGAACCACATCAGTATGACTAATTATCATCCAGGAAAATATTATAATTTCTGATGAATGATGGTGGAATAATTGAGATTCCATTGTAATGTCATTGTTATTGAATCTGTGAATGTATCCTGTGTAAAGCACATACATATGCTTAATTGTCATCCATACAGATATGATTGTGTCTGATGAATGTTGTGGAATGATTGAGATTACAGTGTGATGTCAATGGTGTTAAACATGTAAAGTGTCATTGGGAAATCACATAATGATATATATATATATATATATATATATATATATATATATATATATATATATATATATATATATATATATATATATATATATATATAATTACTTATATGAGAATGATTTCTGATGAATGAGTAAAGAGAAGTGACATGCTACGAATTAGGGTAAGCTAGCAGCCAATCTCACGATAGAAGCCAACTTTGATGTGTAATGTCCTAACTATCAGAACAGAAATGTTCGGCATAACCCATACACTAATTAATAATTTAGTGCACTCCAACTCATGACACCACTTTTTATTGCATATCACTCAGGTTACAAAATATGGGCTAGGGTCCTGATGATTGTAATGATAATGATGATGATGATTGTAGTAACAATGATGATTATGATGATTGTGATAAGGATAACGATATAATGATAATGATGAGAATGTTGATGATGATTGTACTAACATTGATGATGATGATGAGGATGATGATGAATGAGGTAAAGTCAACTTACATCCATGAGAAGAGGAGGGAAGATAACTTCTCCCTTGAATCATTTAATTAAGAACAATGCACCTGAATACTATACAAGAGTTGATACCATGATGTACTTATATTGTTTATAAGCTATTATTTAATAACCCCTCAATGTATGATACCCTTTTCCTTTATTGAAAGAAGATGTAGAGAAAATACCTAGGTACAGAAGAGGATGATGAACATAGTTGTCTAATTCCAAATAAATTAAGGTATTACTCAAACTTGAGACCATGATGACAGGCATAGGTGAAGATGAAACTGAACATCTGCTAGTCTACACCGTGAACACCTTATACTGGAAGACTGGATGGAGTGTAACCAATTATGTTGGTGATAACTAAGTGAGAACACCAAGACCATCTTTCTCGTATGTTTATTTTTCTCTAGGAACAAGATTCCTTTCATTTATTTCACTTGTTGTGTCCTTAGGAGTTTACAGCATTTTATTTCTAATGTCATATTGAGGATGTGATTAGATGTATGTTGATTGCTGAAATTTCAGGTAGTGGCTAGACCGAGCTAGACGCACCTGACTTTGGTGATAGAAGCAACTTTGCTAAATGAAGCTCTGTGAGAGAGTAGGACAGAAACCTCTCCACCTGCAACAGTTCCATTTCCCTTAGAGGAGAGGTACATTTTAGTTAGCATAATTTGCCTGATAAATGAAAAACCCCAGAGCCAATTAAACTATTCTACCAACCTGGAAGAACAACACACTGAAGCTTAACATATATCACAGTGACTGCTTCGAGCAGGAATCCATAACCCACCAGTCAATACAATGTTCTGTTTCAGATTTACTACCACAGAGGATCTGCAGGAAAATTACCTGAGGAATTGGACAATCGCCTATAGTATTAGTCTTATGTCGGGATGAGAGTTTAACTGATGGGGATATGATTAAGCGTAGAGATCTTGATGTAAATGAACTGTTTTTTTCATGAAGATGTATGGAAATTATTTTTGTTTTAAAATCATTAATTTTCATTACTAACTGTATAGTTAATAAATGATGAAACAAGGAGGTCAGTACCTCTCGTGAGTGTATTTTTCTTTCTTGTCATAATCAATTAGTTTAGTTAAAACTAGATAAAATTAGGTTAACTGAGAGAGCAGAGGAAAGGAACCACCAAAAGGATATTAAGGGAAAAACATTTAATTGTTTTCCTAGAGGCATTCCTTGGTTCTCTGAGAATCTATTTATGGACTCAAGCAACTGAGCCAATAAAGATTAACATAATTAAACGGGCAGGATCACATTTGGAACGAGGAACTTGTGTGTCCTCTATCTCTTTGGGGTTGACACCAACGTATACATCCGACAGTATCACATCCCACAATTGTGGTTCCTCATATATCTACTGTTATTGATGTCACTTCCCACAAAGGTGATTCCCCTCATATCTAATATTATTGATTGTTACATCCTCGAGTGATGATGCCTCTCATATAAAATGTTATTGACCTTAAGTCCTCGGATGGTAATTCGTCTCAAATCAAATGAAATTAATAATGCGACCCACAATCGTGATTCCTCTCATATCTAATGTTATTGATATTACGCCACCCAAAAGTCATGCTCTCATATCTAAGGGTATTGATGTTACACCACCCAATGATGATTATTTCATATTTAATGTTATTTTTGTCACGTCTCCCAGTGATGATCATCTCATATCTAATGTTATTGTTGTTACGTCTCTGGGTGATAATTCCTCTCATATAGTGTGCCATGGAGGTGGAAAAGTGGAAGACCACAATGTAGATAGATTCAAGATGTGATAGGTAATGTACACATGACAGCTACAGAGGCCTACAATGTAGAGACATTTAAATAGACTGTTATGGGAGTAAAGTTGTTGACATGACCAGCGAACTGGTTACACCACCTGTCTCGCTTTGAGAAGTTTGTTGGTTCGATTCCGGCGTACCTCGTTTGGTTCACGATATGCAGTTTTCTCAAAGAAACCCAGGAGCATGTCATTGAAGTTACGTAGTACTTTGTGCGACGTGTTCGTCATCCAGCCCCACGGAAAGATACTGCACCATATTGGATAAAACCCTCTGCAATGAAGTCGATTCTCTTGCCTTTTAATAGATTCAGGTTAAAACTAAATAGAGGTTCGGACCTAACAAAAAACTAATGACGGAAAATTATAAGTAGGATGACTTAATGCCGAGACAGTGATGAGCAGACCAAGCTGGGTAAGACACGGATGTGTTTTGTCACCAACTTCTTGTATTAGAAAGAGATCTAAGGTATCACATATTGCATGTAGTTTTCGACTGAGAGTTATTGCAACGGAACACTTCAAACAGCAAATACATTACGTGGAATGTCAGCACGACAGATTTACTGTATTAGTCTTTCCTCTTGAGCCTAAGGCGGCGCATAGGGCAGAAGTCCTGTCTCTCCATGCCTGGCGGTTCGCTGCTATCTGTTGTAGATCTTGGATATTTACTTGGCCATTGAATGAGCCTTCTCTAATGATGGTTCTACGCAGGGTCTCTCTTGGTCTTCCCCGTTTTCTTTTCCCTACCGGTGACCATATGAGGGCTTGGTAGGGGAGTCTTGTCTTGTCCATTCTGAGTACATGGCCGATGTAGTTCCAACGGCGTCTTCTTATGAAATTGGATACTGTATCTTGCTTAGTCTCTTGTCTTATTTGCGAATTGTTCTGAAGTCTGTCCAGTGGATGTTTAGAAGTCTTCTAAGACATTTGTTCTCAAAATTGTCTAATTTTTTATCTAAAGCTACCGTTGATTTCCAACTTTCACATCCATACGTTAACACTGGAATCACACAAGAGTTGAAGATTTTAAGTTTTGTGTGTTTGCTGAGTGTCTTTGACTTCCAGATGTTTGACAGTTTGTTGAAGGCACTAGATGCCAGTGCGATTCTAGTTGATATTTCTGGTGTTGAGTCCCCTGTGGATGTCATTTTGCTTCCTAGGTATGTGAAGCTGTTGACTTTTTCAAGAACGTAGCTGTTCAATTTGGTCTCATCTGAACTGTTGGTAAGATCAATAGTCTTTGTTTTTGTGGTGTTAATTTGGAGACCAATTTGCCCTGAAACATTTTGGAGGTGGTTTATTTTCTCTTGAGCATCCGGATGCGTGAACTCAAAAGCACTATGTCGTCGGCAAAGTCCAGGTCTTCTAGAATTTTGTCAACCCAATGAATACCATATTTGTGTTGCTTGTGCATTTGCGCATGACCCAATCGATAGCTATTCCAAAAGCATCGGTGATAAGACACAACCCTGTTTCACTCCTGTTTCGACTGAGAACCAGTCAGAGTTGCCTGTTTCTGTTCTTACGCAGCAACGTGTCTCTTTGTAGAAAGATTTTATGACGTTGGTATATTTGGTAGGAAAACCATAGATGTTAAGTAGATTCCAAAGTGAAGGACGGTGGATGCTGTCGAAGGCTTTTTGAAAGTCGACAAAGTTTGTGATTAATTTCGACTGGAATTCTACGGAGTCTTCAATGATTATTCTGAGGGTGAAAATGTGGTCTACTGTATGGGCGTCACCAAAAGATGGAAAAAGCGTCTGAGTGACACAAATTGGAATATTGCTTGGCTAGCAAACCCATTTTGTGGAAAGTCCAGAGTGCACCAGAGCGCTATGTATCGGCTCTGCAATTATGGAAGCCTCCTTGGATGGCGGGGAAATCCCATGGTTTGCTCATATCTTCACTTGAGGGCTGACTGGAATATCTCCGGTTGTTCTAACTTGACAAGCTGAGATTTAGGTGTGTGAGGAGTTAAATTTTTAGACGAGGAGATACCTAATGGGATCCCTATTGGGAGGGGCTATCATCCTCTTATACCCTCGTTAGAACCTTTTACTGGCTCGTTGTCCCTCACGTGAAGTTCCCTTCACGAAAAAATAATGATAATAAAGTTAATAATTGTAGGTTCCTATGGAAAGCGTGGGGATCAAGGAACTTTACTACTGACCCCAGGGAAGGAAGTGCCCTATGCACTCAAGATAAAGTTGGGTCAGTATGTAGATCTCCGCCTCACAAATAATCCCCACAGTCTCTCAGTAGATCATGTATGCCAAGACTTCTAGGGATTGACTGGACATACATGAACATTACTGGACATCCAATGTATGCACATAGCAAACAAAGTTAGGACATAACCTGGTGTACTGGGTATACATAACAACCAGATTTGTCACGTAACAAGGTATACGTTACATATATGACAAACATTAGGTCATCAAACAAGATGTAAACCAAGAATTTCCTAAGTTTTTTTGTTATATTTATTACAGTTAATACAACAACAAGAAATAATGCATGAAACATAGCAGGTTGTATTCCCAATCACTCCAACCATCCCACAACATGATCAATTACAATCAGTGACTAATTTAACAAAATCCTGATGGCACACACATAAATAGATAGAATAACATCTTCTACTATGAGTAGCTGTGGAGGAAAATATTTGTCCTTTTTGTACTGTTCATAATGATGATTAGTTTCTGGAAGTGTTTTCAGGTTGAGGAATAGTTTGATGGAAGGAACTCCGATAAGGTAGTTTTCCAGTGTTACTGCTTCTGTCCAGAATTTACAAGTACATATAGGATGTGGAGGCATAGGCGGTTAGGTATCATTTCTGCTGGAGGTTTTGAGTTGCCAGGAAGTTTCCCAGGGATCATAAAGTGCTATCATTCTCCCTGATGCCAAACGGACTTTTACAAAAGGTAAGAGTATACCGTCATTTAGGCTAATGGCTGGCATTTCTGCACGGACAGAATTCACCTTCACCAGAATGTGTAGAAGCATCAGCTCTTCTCGACCAGCCAACACATACCCTTCTTTCTGGAATAATGCAAACAAACCGACCTGTCTAAGTATCTCATACATAGTCAATATTCACAAACATTATCTATAAACATACATCGAATGAAAGAAAGAAAAAACAAAGGGGGGGGGGGGGTTGTATTGGGAGAAGGCGGGGAGGTGGGTCCACTCACAGGTGATATCCCCACTCTCCTCTCCTTGGATGTAAGGTATTAAAACATATGTTGGAGTAAGATCAGTATTTATTGATAATACAGCATTTGTTCTCCAGTAATGTTTTAGTTTCCTAATGAGATAAACTCAGAATGATACAATGATATCAAGATAAGGAAAAATCATCCAGATGATATCAAGTCCAGCTGAGAAGAAGGAATGGTCCAGATTAAGATAAGTGGAACAAAGCATGTTATGACAGATATCTGTTAGAACACTGCCTGTTGGAATTCTGCATATTAAGATTGAATGCAGTTGGTGACATTTGCAGGTTAAAGCAAAGCATGATGAAATGTATGTAGATTAAGACAAGACATGAGGCATGGCCTCTTCTACAATCCTTTCAGCATCCTACTTCTGTCATATAAAATCTGGCCTTCATTTCTCAGGAGCTTAGACCTGACTCTCAATTGTCCCTCCAATCTTTTATCACAATCATTATTATTATTATTTCAAATGCCTGTATGACAGGGGAGGTTAATTCCACCAACTCCTTCATCAGGAAAAGTAACAGTTATAAACTAACATTACATATAAAATTCTCATAATGAAAATACAAGTTATCTTTCATGAACAATGCACAAGCCATAAAATATATATGCATCTAATATATTCAGTACTTCAAATATAATGACATGTCTCTCCCGACTATTATCTCATGGGCAAAAGAGGCTACATGTGATGGTACTTAACCCATCCCTTGTCGTAAGTTAGTATCGTGCACACCTGTCAGTTAAAATATGCTGTATGGCCCTTTATCTGAACGCATTTTGGCAGGTACTGAACATAACATTAAATTATCATCCTTAATGTGATTGATGCTGTCATTGAATGCACCTCTAACATCTGAGTACCAGGTGTATCTATTTTCTTTGATCATTGAACATTAATTTTCATGCAAAGAACATGGCAATTTTACATATAAGTCTCATGAAAGAGAAGTACAAAGAAGTCACATGAAATATTAAGAAGTACGTGGACCTTTGCACAGAAAGTTTAAGAGATAGATTCATAGAATCGTCTACACGCAAAATTCAGTCTCCTACTACTTTAAACAATGTGTAAGGCGTGAGTTTAAGCGAGCGAACAAAAAAAAAAAGATTTACTCTTGTAGAATCATCAGTGCTTAGAATGTTAGTTTGAACTGGGCATTATAAATACACTGAGAAAAGACAACTATATGCATTTAAGACGAAATAGCCTAGTTTTGCATACAGAGACCTTGCATTTGTAGAAGGATGTCAACTCAAGAAGTCTGCTTCCATCCATTCCGTATTTTTCACCATGGTAGAACAATTTCTCAAAGCCAATTCATTTGTCTACTATTCATCCGTCCTGTTGATTTCCAACTTTGGCATTCATTATGGTATTTACTTCAGAATTCTTGCATTTCTTGAAGACTTTCTCTAAATCATTATAATATTCATCAATGCTGTCATCACTACTGTCTGCTGTTGATGCATAAATTTGTATGACATTGACATGAAAACCACCGAACCATCTGTGTAGATAATCACATCACCCGAGCGAGCATTATCCTGAATTAGTTGCTGGATTTCACTGTGTGGCTTTTGTGGCCACTCCCTGCACTCCCGGCTCAATGTGATTTTATAAGATACTAGTAGTACACATGTTAGCTACACAATATGGGGTAATGGTTGTTGACACGATATTTATTGTTATTGTTATTATTGTTGTTGTTGTTGATATTGTTAGTATTATTGTTGTGTTTTGTTTGTTATTGCTGTTATTGCTATTATTATTTCATGCATGGTGTTGCTATTGTTGTTATTATATGTGTACAACTTCATGGCGATGCTTTGAAGTGTATACACAATTTCGCATTGAATCCTATTGAAAAATATTCACACATTTCAATGTTAGCGATAAGTGGTAAGATTTACAAAAAAAAATAATAATAATAATCAGGTTTCATGTAATAACCTACAGTTTGACTATACCTCTGAACAGTCGAAGTTTAAACTGCGCGGGGTTCTTGGCATAAGGCCAATCCCGTGAAAAACGTAAAATATTCAACATTGAACGCTGATTGTCTGGCTACGCTGTAATACATTTAAAATTATGAACTTCATCTCTGACTCGTAGATTATATACCGCATATAAATAAACTTTGAAATCTACTGTAAAATTTCCAGAAATTGTTTTGTTGGGTGGACATAATGATAAGGTTATATGCTAAATCTCATCATTTTCCTTCAGTTGGTTATTGGGATATGGAATTGTATATTGGGGCAGACAAACATAAATACACTATAACCGTGCCCGAGTCGAAACCACAAGTATTAGTCGATTATCAGACCAACTGTCTGGGGCAGTCAGTAGCACATTATGCCATGCATATTTCAGACATCTACACTCGCATGACAAGGCCACAATAAGAATGGATGGAAGAATTGTTCGATCGTCTGTTGCGGGAGCATGTTGCACCATTGGTTCAGTAGGTAAACGTTCCTCATATTACAGTCAGATTGACTGTGGAGCGGCCGGCTGTATTACATGTTCGTATCCGTGTGTAACGCAGCACAGCAAAATAAAGATACCCATCGATCGTCCTTTTGACCGCCCGAGTTTGTATTCTTTCACGGAGTGCGGTTCGTCTTGTAAGGAGAGGCTGGTTAGGGAGTTGTGCCATCCCAAGGTTTTTGGCATCCTGGAGAATATGCCCACGTACATCATACGCCTAGACTGTTAACGAGATAGACAGATGCAGGACTGCTTTGGAAGCATCCAATAGCAGGGCGACCTTGTTAAGACAGCGGCGTGCATAGTCAATCGTGCCACTACAGTGGAGAAGAGTATATTTGTACCCATCATTGCCAGTATCGAGAGGACAATCATCACGGTACACTCAGATACCATTTCTACCAGAAGAGTAGTATTGAATTTATCACCACTCTCCACAACAGCAAATGATACACACCGTGACAATCAATGCATATGGAGCGTTTTACAAGCTGCATCACAATGATAAGATGCTAGTAGTACACATGTTAGCTACACAATATGGTGTAATCGTTGTTGACACGATGTTTATTGTTGTTGTTGTTGTTGTTATTATTATTATTATATGCATGGTGTTATTATTGTTGTTATTATTATTGCTGTTGTTGTGACTGTTATTATTATTAATATTATTGTTACAAACATGATATTATTATCGTTGTTGTTATTATTATTATTGCTGTTGTTATTGTTGTTGCAAATGCTGTTATTGCTCCTGTTGATATTGCTATGGATGAGAAGCGTGGACAATGAGCAGTGAAGCTGAAGAACATCTGATGGCTATGGCAATGTGGTTTCTGAGGAACATGCAAAGAATACCATGGACAGACAGAAAAACCAATGAACAAGTCCTTCAAGAAACAATAAAGATCGTAAACTGATTAGAGACATTAGAAGTAGGCAGTCACAAATATTTGGGCATGTTATGAGAAGAAATAAATTGGAGAACTTGGTGACAACTGGTAAGATCGAAGGGAAGAGATCAAGGGGAAGACCGAGAAGTAAATACCTGGATGGCTTAGCCACGTGGCATGGTCGGGACAAGAACACGGAGCTGAACCACGACTCTGGTGATCGAGTAAAATGGTAAAACATGACCGACCACGCATATCGGCATGGCACATGATGGATGGATGGATGTTGCTGCTGTTATGTTTATTCTTGTTACTGTTTGTTATTATATTCCTGTTGTTATTGCTAACCAGAATGAATGAATATTCACAGATTAAAAAAAAAAAAAAAATTATCGTAACGATCGTGTGTATCAATATTATATAGATACACACAAACACGGAGGTTACGATCAAAGTATGTATCCGTAAACAAGAATATTTCGCTAGAAAATTGAGATATCGGATCCTCGTCCTAATTTTCGGACGTGTACAGCCCCCCCCCCCCCCCTCCCCCCAATCTCCCCTACCCCTGCCTTACAAAATGACAATCATTGTTTTGTTTTAAAATCTGCTTCATTAACTGATTCAGTGCTGAAGGACAATAATATCGTGAAATGTGACCTCCCATTCGGACAGAAGGAAGATATACTACGGTCATTCTGTTAATTGTTTTGTTTCGAGGTATCTTCCACAATTTCAATGCTCAGTGAACGGGAATTTACATGATAATACTTGTGAATTTGATTGTGCACCATGTTTGGTCCAGACGTACTTTGTGTCTGACACCCAATCATCCAACAATATATTGTGTATGTGTCTTCTTCTTCTTCCTGTTGTCCATGCCATGTGTCTTCTTCTTCTTCATGTTGTCCATGCCATGTGTCTTCTTATTATTCCTGTTGTCCATGTCATGTGTCTTCTTCTTCTTCCTGTTGTCCATGTCATGTGTCTTCTTCTTCCTGTTGTCCATGCCATGTGTCTTCTTCTTCCTGTTGTCCATGCCATGTGTCTTCTTCTTCCTGTTGTCCATGCCATGTGTCTTCTTCTTCTTCCTGTTGTCCATGCCATGTGTCTTCTTCTTCATGTTGTCCATGCCATGTGTCTTCTTCTTCCTGTTGTCCATGCCATGTGTCTTCTTCTTCCCGTTGTCCATGCCATGTGTCTTCTTCTTCTTCCTGTTGTCCATGCCATGTGGCGTTGGTGACCATGTCTGTCTACAGCCTTATGTCTGGTATCCATTTCCTCATGTCCATTTCCGTTACAGACATTCCTCCATGCCATGATGTCAAACTGCCCAGCATCTACTCTCTTATTTTCCCCCTGGCTTTCCTCCCCTCCAGCTTTCCCGTTGTGACAACATGCCCTAGTTTTCCACTTCTCATGACATTCCCAAAGAATTTGGACTGTCCTCGTCTGAAGCGAGCTGCTAGTTCTGTTTGTGAA